>JAYESA010000013.1:86809036-87409036 GCA_036927795.1 Iris macrosiphon | reverse complement strand
GTAAATCTGCTTTCTTGTATCCAGCGCTGTGACAGATTGAGTTGAGATATTTTACCTAACTCAATCTCGGACAGCAGCTAGTTTGTCTGCCCTCGTCCGTAGGTAATGGGAGAAGGCACCACTTGCAAGCTGCCTGGTCAAATACGACCCTTCCTCTCTCCCGAAGAACCGCCATACAAATTTGCTGATTATCTCGAGCAAGAAAGGCTATGATATCCTTCCATGATCCATCGTTGCAGAGGACATTTGCTCGAAGACACCGTCTTTTTCGGCTCCGTATATGCTGAAAGAGCATGATCTCCTTCTTCCTCAAGTCGACCCGACAAACTCTGGCCATCATCTCTGTATGATGAAGGAAGTGTGGGAAGAACAGGTTAACTCCTCAGCCTTTTTATAGGCGAAAGAGATCACACCGATCCCCAATAACTCCGCCATAAAGTCGGCCTTGAAAGAACGTGTCAGACTTGACCGTTTCAGGCTCCATTCAGAGCGTTTCAAATTCTGAGGAACGGTTCATGCTTTATTCAAAGCGTTTCAAATTATGAGAAATTTAAAAGCTTTGAAGGGGGTCTTGTAGAAGCATGAAAATACGTCGGATAGCTCTACGTAGTATGTTGATATAGGGCAGCGTAAACAGAGGACCTCAGAGCCATCAAACGTGCAACAGAGCTTTTCTGTTGGGCATGGCATAAAATATAGGCTCAAGGATCGTCCGCGTAATATAGTATGTCCAGGCTGCTTCAGCGTAAAAAGGGTGCTACATCGCCTTTATGGCGTAAAACTCACCCGCTTTTAATGCAGCATTGAAGTGTACGAGGAACGCTTTATATTCTTCGAAATGAACCTGTCAGATCATGAGATGAACCTGACATTTGGGCTCCTGACAAAGAGTACTGCACGACAACCCAAGCGACGGCTATAATGACGGTACGGTACTGCAACCCAGGTTGTCATTTACTGCCATTTCTTTGGCGTAGACCGCTTCTACGCATACAAAGGAATACGCCGCCTAGTTTTACACAGGCAGATTTGAGCTGTTTACGCTCCCCAGAAGACAAACAGCCTGCCACGTCAAAAGCTGCTCTTCGTACAGGGCTCGAGGCACGTCTCTGCATTTAATGCGCCAAATACTGACAGATGCTCGAGGCACGTCTCTGCATTTTATGCGCAGAAGAGTGGCAGACCTTCAAAATACGCCATTGTATTTAATGCGCAGGAAAATAGCGGATCTCTGCATAATACAGGAGGTTTGATTAAATGTCACCAAACCGTCGTCTAGTGACATTCCCATTACGCCAACTGCTCTTACGCATACAAGGGATACGCTGCCCAATTTTACACTGGCAGACGTGAGCTTCTTACACTCCGCAGAAGGCAGACAGACCGCCACATCAGCAGTTACTCTTCGTACAGAATTTGAGGCACGTATCTGCATTTAATGTGCAGAATGATGGCAAATCTTAAGGACAAGCCTTTGTATTTAATACGCAGAATAGGGACAGATCTCTGTATTTAATGCAAAAGATTTGATTATATCTCCAAGAGCCGTAATTCTGCCTAAAATGTCCACATCACTCGGCTTCTACGCCTGCTCGGCTTCTATGCCCACTCGGCTTCTATGCCCACTCAGTTTCTATGCCCACTCGGCTTCTATGCCCACTCGGCTTCTACGCCTGTTCGGCTTCTATGCCTACTTGGCTTCTACGCCATGGTGACAGTCATTTGGCTTCTACGCCAACCTCTTCTACACAAGGGATAACTACCTACGTGGCTTCTACGATATGATCTTCGCAGCAGATATACGCGTTTTGTCCCTTAGTTGGACAAGCGTCACATGCTCACTCAAAAGGTCATCTATATGCAGGCATTGGTTATTTTAAACCATCGTGTAAAAGGGTGTTGTACTTTCCACTACTCGATTTCTATGCCGACTAAGTGGTCACTGTCACTAAAAACTCTATAAATAGAGACCTCTATCAACGAGGAAAAAGGTCAAAAGGTGGAAAATTGGAGGGAGAGAGAGAGAGAGAGAGAGAGAGAAGAATCCAGAGCTCAGGCAAAGAGAAGGGATCGACAACTTTGGCATCGGGCATCCACCCTCTTTAGCAACCTTCAAAGCTGCTTTCTGTCTTCTACGTCACTTCTTCAACATCGTGTGTTCCAAGGGCTAAAGTGATCGACTGTAGATCAGACACCTATAGCAATATTTATCCAGATTAAATAAATTGTACTTAAACATTCTCGTATAGGATTAAATTGTACAATCTTATTTGTAAACACCGAAGAAAGGACAGGTTTTCGTATAAGACCTCATTTCCCATATTCTCTCTCGTTTATTATCCGAAACATAAACAATTCTCTTAAATTCTGGAAAAATATATCCTCGATCTTTGTGTCATCTTTATGAAACTTCAAACAGTTTGGGTAAACAAGTTCGTTATCTCCCAAAATCTTAAAAATACCGATATATGTCAAATTTTGGACAACTGTCACTCTACAAATTTTGTAGAATTCTAGGTTGAGTATTAATTAAAATAAATTTATTATCTGAAAATTTTACCTCAATACGGTCTCAATGTAATAAATAAGGGTGCATTTGGAGTCCGGAGTTAGGAGATATGGCATTTCGAAGTTGATACAGCTGATAAAAAATAGGGCATCCTCTATTTATGGATTTTGAATGATAGTAACAAAAAGTAAAGGTATTATATATGTATTTATTTCAGACTTATTTTTTAATAGATATGATTTAATTTAAATGGGTAGGAGTTGATTTGTTAGGATATGATATGGATGGAGTTGTTTTCCTAGTAGACCTATGATCAGAATTACGATTAATTTAAAAAAAGTTTAGATTTATCTAAATAATTTATAATCTTATTTAGAATCAAAGATAGGAAAATTAATTTATATCTAATATTATTTATATCCATTAACACTAAATTAGCATCTATCCAATATTAAGTGTATATATAATCTAATTACGTTAAAGAAATATTGAATAATTTTAGAAAAATCCAAATAAATTACAGAGAATATATATAGAATTTCTAAAACTAAAACAAATTTTGGTAGAAAAATATACATGAATGTTTCTAAAATAAATTTTGAAAGCCCTAAAAATTAGGTTACTTTGGTTTTAATTATCTAAAAATTCTACAAACATTTCTAAAATTCTAATGTAACCTAAACATGATTTTAAACCCTAATTATAATCAACTATAAGCCATATAAAACCTAGTGTTACATTATTATCATTATAAAACTATACTTGGTATTTCAAAATAAAAATTCCCATAAAAATTTACTAGTGTTTATTTATTATTCTTCTTATATGGTATTTTGGGTAGCAGATGCTACAGAGTTTATTCGAACATATATGCTAGTTTGGACCATGAACTATTTTGTTCATTCTTGTTACTTATTCTTTATGTGGATTAAGATATAGTTTGAAGTGACATTTTAGACATATAATTGCTATCTAGACAACGTATACGAATTCGAGTTCGGTTGGAGTCTGCTTGATACGTAGCTGGTCATTGCCACGTATTCTATTCTGACTTATTTTAGGACTGGGTGTGGTGCCCCGTTCCCCCTATACGGGGAGCGCGGCTAAGAAATACGAGACGGTATCGTTCGATCGGGATAGATTGAATCAAGAACTCATTCTCGTTATGGATTTGTCTCTTCGGAATCGATTCCCATATTCAGTGGACCGTGTCCCAAGGATCGACTTAGCGGCAGAGTCAGGAGGGACCTCTCCGCTGCATTCTTTGTTGCCTAGTTTTCGCTGTCCCTTGTTGCTTTCGTGCCTTGAGTTGGTTTTCGGATTTGCTTGGATTTTCTTGAACGGTTTCGATGGATTTCATTGCTTTCGTTCTTAGGACTGCACTTCAATTCCGATAAGGGAAAGAGAGAAAGAAGTACTGATCAGCTGTTCGTGTCAATACAGGTGAACCAGCTATAGTCGTCGCTCGAGCGGACGCCTAAAGCACTTCTTTCCTTTTCCTTCCAACTACCAAAGTGAGTGGCTACCAACCCGATTAGCTAGCCCTACTTGCTAGTCTTCACATCAAAATCTTGCGTTCGTGCTTTGCCCGATCAAACGATACCAAGTAAATAACTAAAAGATATCAAGATAATAAGGGAATAGACTTGGGAAATATTGCTTGTCAAATGAAACTTATGAACGGTTACCTACTTATATGCTTGCTCGTTTGGAATGTTCATCATATGCACAAATATAAGTTAGAATGTATATTTCTTCTTAGAACTGTGCTATGTATAGAACTCATTTTCAATGCCATAAACTGAATAGATAGGCTATGCAAAAGTAAATCTTGCCCTGTACTGCCCTGCTCCTGATATGCCCTGATTTGCCTCGATTGCTAACTTAGTGTACTGCGTTGATCACGGACAACTTGTGCACAAGGTCTTAGTTCCTGCGGACGGTCGCTGGGGCACCGGCACCGATCCGATCCGGACAGAACTCATGATAGTCGCCTGCTATAGGACGGAATGCCTTGGGACGTCCTGATCTATGCGTCGCACGGCACTCCGTACTGAGACTAGCCCGTCCATATGGCAACGTGCCAGTGATCCCCCTTGTATATTTAAACCTGTTGCTACTAACTTGTGTCTTCTTGGCAGGAAAGGCAAGGTAAGTATTATGCAGGTGGTTCAGACGGGCAGGTAAATGTCACCGAACGGTGGCAAGTTATTTCAATGATTATATATATATATGTCTTGCTGTAAAATAAACTAAGGCAAGATAGAAACCCACAAATATGCATGTTTCATTAAAACAACGTATTGATTGGTATAGTTGGGATAGCTTGCCTTCATCAGTACGTTTCAATGTACTGACCCTCGTTGAAACAGGTTCCCCGCGCTAAGGAGAGCCGAGCGAGGAGCAGGAGACAAACCCCCAATCCAGTCCAGCTGTAGGCACGCCTCGACCGTGCCAACCTTTGAAGCATTTTGAAGAAGAGGAAGCATTTTGAAGTTAGAAGCTAGCCACCAAGCAACCATGTAACTTCGTGGTAAGGCAGTCGTTCCGACCCAAGGTCTTATATTTTAAGTTTAGTAAGGATGTAATGTACAGGACTGCTATCTCATTTTGTATCAACACTTTTGTAAGCCCATAGAGGCAATCCTTATGACTCAGTTCAAGGAGTTTGTAATAGATGTTCATATTATCAATAAAAAGAGAACTTTTCCATGTTTCAATATGTGTTTCAATTATCTGCGTACTCTGAATATGTGCTCGCTATGCGAAACAAAAATACTTAGCCTTGTGCGGTGCGCAACCTAGGCCCGCACGGCGGTCACTCCTGGGGGACGACTAACGATTCCACGGGATCGGGGCATGACATGTTGGTATCAGAGCACAGATTCAAAGTTCCTTTGACTCTTAAACTGGAAAAGTTCCCTTAACGATAAATCCCTGTGCGAACTCCTGAACTCGTTAAGGCCAAAATGAGATACGTTCACGCAATAAGTCCATAATACATTATGATCCTGATGTAATTTACCTTCCTTTCAAGGAACGACGCAAGCGCAACCATCAGCGCTGGCGCCAGACGAGACAAGGACTCAGGAGAGCAGTTTCGGAACTTCAGGAAGCTCTCAGAGCCAACGGGGCATGTCTCGATCAGATTCCCTTCAGCAGGTGATGCAAATGTTCATGGAGCAACGACAGAGGGATGATGCCCGCCAAGCCAAGTTCGAGAGCAACCTAGAGGCCCGGCTCTCAGTCCAACAAAAGCAGGTAGATACCCTGCAACAGCTTGTTCAGACCCTGGCCTCCAACCATTCTGCCGCAATGACAGCTACACCAGTGGAGCAGCCAGTGCTTGAAGTTGAACCACCGCCCGTGCCAAGGACGAGGAAAGTGACTGCCTTCACCTTTGGCAACTTCAAGAAGGTCTGCAACACGCCATTTAACGGGACTGAGGACCCGATCGTGGCCCTAGATTGGCTCGCCGAGCTTGAAGATCATTTTTCTCTCCTCGAAGTGCCGGAAGACAAGCGTGTCACCTGTGCCCAACTATTGCTTTGCCTCAACGCGCACGACTGGTGGGACGTGCATCGACGATCTCTTCAATTTGGCCATGGAGAGGAGGCGATCGCGTGGACGACTTTTTATGCCGCGTTCGAGGAGGAGTTTATACCCCCACCTCTACGACGTCAACGGGAAAACGAGTTCGTTCAACTCCGGCAGGGCAGTATGACGGTGAAGCAATACTCGGCAGAATTCAACAAACTGGCCAAATTTGCTACCGCTTATCTACCGGATGCATCGAGTCGAGCCAGACGATTCGAAGGAGGGCTACGTCCTGGCATTCACGGGCACGTAGCCGTTCCACAGTATCAGACAATGCGGGAAGTATTAAACCATGCCCTCTCCCTGGAACCGCAGTATCCTCACATTGCTGCCGGCGCTGTGCAAACTTCCAATCACAAACGCCAAGGTAATGATAGAGGAAACAACGCTGCAAAGCGTCCAAATAACGGCGGTAAACAGCGTGGAGACACTAGCAAGACCTGCAACTTTTGCAGGAAGCCAGGGCATATCGAAAAAGATTGTCGCCGCAAGCTTGGGACTTGTCTCCGTTGCGGCGATCCAGGCTATCAGATTAGCAGCTGTCCGCGTCGTCCACCGCAACAACCAGACCAGACTCCGGCTCCTCAGGCAAATCGAGCGGCGCCTCAGCAAGGGCGTAATCAAGCTCAAGGCCGAGTCTACACCATGACACGGGAAGAAGCTTTAGCTTCGGATACCGTCGTGTCAGGTACCTTACTTTTCAATAATATACCTGCTCGTGTTCTATTTGATTCAGGTGCAACCCATAGCTTTATTTCTACAAACTTCGCCACGGAGAACAATGTTAAAATGACTCCGTTGTAGTTAGATTTAAGCGTTAGCACCCCGTCTGGTACAAAAATTCCTGTCTGTTCAGCATGCCTAGGCGGTTATATCTGTATTGGGGAGAGAAAGCTGTCACTTGATGTTTTAGTTCTTGATGTACGGGACTATGATATCATTTTGGGAATGGACTGGCTAGGCGCGTGCACGGCAACTATTGAGTGTGCAGAGAAGTGAGTCATTTTCCGTCTGCCCGGAGAAGCCGTGTTCTGTTACACCAGTAGTCCAGCGAATAATGCGACCAGGGCCTGCATGGTGATTTCGGCAAAATCTGCTCGGCGAATGCTCTACACAGGCTGCGAGGGATTCCTAGCATCGGTTCGGGACACATGGCAGGACTACGCAAACGTCGAGTCAACTTCCGTTGAGGCAGAGTTCCCCGATGTGTTCCCGAGCGAACTACCCAGTATGCCGCCAGACCGAGAGATTGAATTCACTATCGACACATTTCCAAATATACAGCCGATTTCAAAGCCTCCGTACAGAATGGCACCTGCAGAGCTGAATGAATTAAAGCGCCAACTCCAGGAATTGCTTGATCGCGGGTTCATCCGTCCGAGCGTGTCTCCTTGGGGCGCTCCCGTGCTCTTTGTGAAGAAAAAAGACGGAACTCTACGCCTCTGCATAGACTATAGGGAATTAAACAAAGTCACAATCAGGAACAAATATCCTCTGCCACAGATAGATGACTTATTTGATCAGTTACAAGGGGCAACGGTGTTTTCTAAAATTGATCTTCGCTCGGGTTATCACCAGCTAAAGATTAAGCCAGAAGACGTACCCAAGACTGCTTTCAGAACCCGCTACGGCCATTACGAGTTTTCCGTGATGCCGTTTGGACTGATGAATGCTCCTGCTGCATTCATGGATACGATGAACCATGTCTTTAGGCCCTTCATCGATAAATTCGTGGTGGTGTTTATCGATGACATCTTAGTGTACTCGAAGACTAGGGATGAGCACGCAGGACACCTGCGGATGGTGCTGCAAACCCTTCGAGACCACAAGTTGTATGCCAAATTAAGCAAATTAGAATTTTGGCTGGACAGTATCTCGTTTTTGGGGCATATCATCTCCTCGGAAGGCATCTCAGTTGATCCGAAGAAAATAGAAGCAATCACGCAGTGGAAACGACCGGAGTCAGCTAGCGACATCCGAAGTTTCCTTGGCCTGGCAGGGTACTACCGAAGATTTATACAAAATTTTGCTAGGATTGCCTCGCCCTTGACTCAGTTGACACGAAAGGGTGCGAAGTTTACTTAGACAGAGGACTGTGAAGCTTCGTTTACGGAGTTAAAGCAGCGCCTCATCTCTGCCCCAATTCTCACTCTGCCGAACGGACCGGATGACTTTAAAATATATAGTGATGCCTCAGGAAAAGGTCTAGGATGTGTCCTGATGCAGCGCGATAAGGTGATAGCCTACGCGTCTAGACAGCTAAAGCCTCACGAGCAGAACTACCCAACGCATGATCTCGAACTTGCCGCGGTAGTATTTGCATTGAAGCTGTGGCGTCACTATCTTTATGGCGTGCCGTACGAAATCTATACAGACCATAAGAGCCTGAAATACTTGTACACTCAAAAGGATTTGAATCTTCGGCAGCGGCGATGGCTTGAACTCCTCAGCGACTTTGATCTCACGATCAGATACACGCCTGGAAAGGGAAACGTAGTAGCTGACGCGTTGAGTCGAGTGTTTGTTGGGAGTTTGGTTATTGATGATAGGCTGCGCCGAGATCTTGAATCACTGGGTATCACACTGAAAATAAGATACAAGAAGTGGGCGCAAGTAGCTCAACTGCGCCTCGAGCCCGACTTGTTACACAAAGTGAAGGCCGCTCAGAAGGACGACCCATTCCTGCAGAAGATACATGCCCTCATCTTAGCAGGAAAGGCGTCCGACTTTGCGGTAAGCGCGGATGGGATGCTTCGAGTAAAGGGAAGACTATGTGTTCCGAACGACGCGGCCCTCAGACAAGAGATACTCACGGAAGCTCACTATTCTAGTTATACTTCTCATCCGGGTAGTACTAAGATGTATCGGGATCTTCGCACGACGTTTTGGTGGCATGGCTTAAAACGGGATGTGGCACAGTTTGTGTCGTATTGCATGGCTTGTCAACGAGTAAAGGCCGAACACTAGAAACCAGGCGGAGAGCTTCAGAACCTTGCTATTCCGGAGTGGAAATGGGATGATATAGCGATAGACTTTATTGTTGGCTTGCCGAGGATGCAACGGGGACATGATGCAGTCTGGGTTATCGTCGATCGACTCACCAAGTCAGCTCACTTTCTGCCTATCAAATCTACTTGGAGTGCCGACCGCCTGGCTCAGATATATCTCAACGAAATCGTCCGACTACATGACGTGCCCGTAACCATAGTCTCCGATCGAGATGGTCGATTCATATCATGTTTCTGGGGAAGCCTACAGTCAGCAATGGGGACGAAGTTGAAATTCAGCTCCGCCTACCATCCACAGACCGATGGCCAAACAGAGCGCGTCAACCAGATCCTCGAAGACATGCTGCAACTCTACGCCTTGGACACGAAGACTAGTTGGGACCTTCATCTACCTCTAGCCGAATTTGCTTACAACAATAGTTATCAATCAAGCATTCAAATGGCGCCGTATGAGGCGCTATACGGGCGGAAGTGTAGATCTCCTATCTGTTGGGACAAAGTCGGGGAGCGGCAAGTACTTGGCCCTGAGCTCATGGAGCAGACCGTCTAGAAGGTTCGGCTGATTCGGGACAGATTAAAGATAGCTCAAAGTCGTCAGAAGAGCTATGCGGATGTTCATCGGAGACCGCTAGAGTTTCAAGTAGGTGACCGGGTATTCCTCAAGGTCTCGCCCATGCGAGGGGTCAGCAGGTTCGGAGCGAAGGGAAAGCTAAGTCCACGATTTGTCGGCCCGTTCAAAATACTAAAGCGGGTTGCTTCAGTTGCTTATCAGATCGCTCTACCACCATCCCTAGCTGACGTACATGATATATTTCATGTTTCCCAACTTAGAAAATATGTGTACGATCCAAGCCACGTGGTAGACCTGGGACAACTGAACCTTCAGCCCGACTTGACGTATGTAGAACAGCCGGTACAAATTTTGGATAGAAAAGAAAAGCTGCTTCGGACCCGTTCGGTTCCTCTAGTGCGCGTGCTTTGGTGGAATCACTCTGTCGAAGAATCTACTTGGGAGCTCGAATCTGATATGAGGGAACGGTTCCCCTCATTATTTTCTAGTGGTAGGTTTATTCCTTAAGTTTCGGGACGAAACTTCCAATTAGTTGGGTAGGATGTGGTGTCCCGTTCCCCCTATACGGGGAGCGCGGCTAAGAAATACAAGACGGTATCGTTCGATCGGGATAGATTGAATCAAGAACTCATTCTCATTATGGATTTGTCTCTTCGGAATCGATTCCCATATTCAGTGGACCGTGCCCCAAGGATCGACTTAGCGGCAGAGTCAGGAGGGACCTCTCCGCTGCATTCTTTGTTGCCTAGTTTTCGCTGTCGCTTGTTGCTTTCGTGCCTTGAGTTGATTTTCGGATTTGCTTGGGTTTTCTTGAACGGTTTCGATGGATTTCATTACTTTCGTTCTTAGGACTGCACTTCAATTCCGATAAGGGAAAGAGAGGAAGAAGTACTGATCAGCTGTTCGTGTCAATACAGGTGAACCAGCTGTAGTCGTCGCTCGAGCGGACGCCTAAAGCACTTCTTTCCTTTTCCTTCCAACTACCAAAGTGAGTGGCTACCAACCCGATTAGCTAGCCCTACTTGCTAGTCTTCACATAAAAATCTTGCGTTCGTGCTTTGCCCGATCAAACGATACCAAGTAAATAACTAAAAGATATCAAGATAATAAGGTAATAGACTTGGGAAATATTGCTTGTCAAATGAAAATTATGAACTGTTACTTACTTATATGCTTGCTCGTTTGGAATGTTCATCATATGCATAAATATAAGTTAGAATATATATTTCTTCTTAGAACTGTGCTATGTATAGAACTCATTTTCAATGCCATAAACTGAACAGATAGGCTATGCAAAAGTAAATCTTGTCCTGTACTGCCCTGCTCCTGATATGCCCTGATTTGCCTCGATTGCTAACTTAGTGTACTGCGTTGATCACGGACAACTTGTGCACAAGGTCTTAGTTCCTGCGGACGGTCGCTGGGGCACCGGCACCGATCCGATCTGGACGGAACTCATAATAGTCGCCTGCTATAGGACGGAATGCCTTGGGACGTCCTGATCTATGCGTCGCATGGCACTCCGTACTGAGACTAGTCCGTCCATATGGCAACGTGCCAGTGATCCCCCTTGTATATTTAAACCTGTTGCTACTAACTTGTGTCTTCTTGGCAGGGAAGGCAAGGTAAGTATTATGCAGGTGGTTCAGACGGGCAGATAAATGTCACCGAACGGTGGCAAGTTATTTCAATGATTATATATATATATATCTTGCTGTAAAATAAACTAAGGCAAGATAAAAACCCACAAATATGCATATTTCATTAAAATAACGTATTGATTGGTATAGTTGGGATAGCTTGCCTTCACCAGTACGTTTCGATGTACTGACCCTCGTTGAAACAGGTTCCCCGCGCTAAGGAGAGCCGAGCAAGGAGCAGGAGACAAACCCCCAATCCAGTCCAGCTGTAGGCACGCCTCGACCGTGCCAACCTTTGAAGCATTTTGAAGAAGAGGAAGCATTTTAAAGTTAGAAGCTAGCCACCAAGCAACCATGCAACTTCGTGGCAAGGCAGTCGTTCCGACCCAAGGTCTTATATTTTGAGTTTAGTAAGGATGTAATGTACAGGACTGCTATCTCATTTTGTATCAACACTTTTGTAAGCCCATAGAGGCAATCCTTATGACTCAGTTCAAGGAGTTTGTAATAGATGTTCATATTATCAATAAAAAGAGAACTTTTCCATGTTTCAATATGTGTTTCAATTATCTGCGTACTCTGAATATGTGCTTGCTATGCGAAACAAAAATACTTAGCCTTGTGCGGTGCGCAACCTAGGCCCGCACGGCGGTCACGCCCGGGGGACGACTAACGATTCCACGGGATCGGGGCGTGACCCTGGGCATGACATAGTTTTTGTGGTTGATAATGCAGGTCAAAGCATATCGTATCGGTTACGTTATGGTACTGGTACTAGCCTGCGGATAGGAATAGACCAAGATAAAATCTCAATCCAGAACTGATTGAACAATTTTCTTTTTGAATTTTTATCTCTCTTGGCTTTCGCAATTGTACTCATTTATTCCCATTTACATCACTATCATAGTTTCTTGTCTGCCCCTATTTCGGAAAGATAAACGCTCATGCTTGGTGTAAGTTAGAAAAATGGTTAGAAGTAAATGTTACTTGGGTATATTATGTTATTAGTTGCTTGTTATTAATTGTTTTGTATATACTTTGGTGGGTAGGTAGGAGTATGATAGATATGCTATAAACTAGAGGTACATAGTTATATTTTTCCAAGGATAACCGATATTAGATGATCTAAAAAAAATTTGGAAGATATAATCTTGTAGGAATTTAAAGTTTTGATAAAATGGTGTGATCTAAGGTTGGTACATCTTCAGGTGGCAATATGGTTCTTGGTGACCAATTAATGGTTATGAGTTTTGATAGAGTTGTAAAAAAAATTGAATTATAGTAAGAGTGATATAACTAGTGGTTGAAGTAGTAAACAATAGTTAGATAAAAAAATTTAGTTAAACAAGATTGTAAAATTTAAAACTTTATGATCTTGTGGTAGTTATAATAGGAAAAAAAATAGGGATGCTAAGAGAATTGAGTAAGATCGATGACTAAGAAGTAAAGACTCGAAAGATGCCGACATTATAGCTTCAAGGGTGACTTTTTGGAGATAGATATTTTTTACGCTTAAAATTAAGGATGTTTTGAAAAGATTTTAGTATATTTATAATATAGAATCATTATGGCTAATGGAGCTAGAAACTAGAATACTTTCATGAATAATAGTTGATAAATCTATGTTTCATTTGTTAATTCTTGATTAGAATGAGAATGTGGTGTCATGACCTGCTCTCACCTTTGGGACACGAGTACGTGAGCAAGTCCAGCCTACGCAGCAGCATCGGCGATAGTACGTTGTTTATGTCACCCTTACTTTTTCAGCTAGGGGTAGTTTGGTAATTTGGTATGGTTATTTAATTTTAGGAATAAATATTAATATTTGTGTACTATAATATTATTAGGGTGCTTGTATTATTTATTTATTAATAATGTACTATTTATTTATTTAGTGATTGGTATTGATTTATTTATAGTTAGGGACTAACCCAATAGTTAAACTTAACAACTTGTAGGCCCAACTAGAATTGTCATGAAAACATGAGCCCAATTGACCCATTTTCTATTAATTAATTAGGTGTATTAGAGCTAATTTAGATTAGCTAGAACTCTTCCTAATATACCTTCCTTAACTACTTTTCATAATGAACCATTAGAGGGCATATTGGATATTTGGCAATGACTTGGAGAAGGGGGAAAGGGGGGAGGGGCGGGGGAGGGGGGGGCGTCCATAAGAGCCTTTCTTCCCTTTCTCCTCTCATTTGTTCATTCATTTTTTATTCCCAATTTCATAGATCCCTAATACCTTCTTCCCTCCACCAATTCACCTTAATTTCCTTCTTAAATTCTTCACTCTTGGAACTTAGGAGATTGGAGAAGCAAGGAGCACAAGAAGGAGAAGCTTTGGAGCTAGAGATCGTGTCTGGATCGTGTCCAATTGTATTTTTATTGGGAATCCATCTCCCAATTGATAATTTCTAAAATTTTCCTTTGTTATAGATTCTTAATCATGCATTTGACAATTAGAAATGCCCCATGGTATAGGGCTACCTATAGGAACAAGTTCTAGGCTAATTGGCTATGTTTTGTGAGTTATATGTGGTATTTTGTGTGCATGTTGGGAGAATTACGAGATTGACACATCAATTATGTGTCATGAGACCAATTAAATTTAATTAGACTTAGATCGGGGTTATAGGACTAGGTACGTGTCCACAAATGGATACGTATAGGCCGTATCATGGTATTTTGTGATACGGTGCGACACGGGGCCCAATTTTGGGTGTTTTGTGTAATTACTCCTTAATTCTCATTGTAACAAGTTAGTTTAGTTGTATTGTAATGTATTATATATATAAGAATAATTATTGTAGAGAATTTGGGATTGTGGTTTCTCACTTGGGTGTGTATCATGAATTTTCTCAAATACACACTCTACGTGTTTGTTTTAATGTATCTAATAAATAAAATATATATATATATATATGTGTATTTAATATTGAGTGTTTATATATATATATATATATATATATATATATATATATATATATATATATATATATATATATATATATATATTTGTTGTGACCTCTGTGACTGATTGTGTATACCCTCGTGTATCAGTGAGTGTCAACTTTAGTGCAGTTATGAGTTAGGTGTTGTGTGTGTAGATGTCGAGCAAGTGAGGGAAAAAGTGTTAGATCAGTATCAGATGTGCACACTTGTGCATCAGTAGTAGTGCAGGGGTGTCGGGTTTTAAGCAGCATGAGCAAGTATCAGTAGCAGCAGCACGAGTATATCAATTACAGCAGTAGCATGAGCAAGTATCAGTAGCAGCAGCATGATCATAGCAGTTGCAGCAGCAGCATGAGCAAGTACTAGTAGCAGCAACATTAGTATATCAGTTGCAGCAGCATCATGAGCAAGTATCAGTAGCAGCAACAAGAGCATAGTAGTTGCAGCAGCAATATGAGCAAGTATCAGTAGCAGCAACATGATAATAGCAGTTGCAGCAGCAGCATGATCAGGTAGTGCAGCAGCAGCATGAACATAGCAGTGCCTTATGTGAAAATATTTGGTGTTGGGTTGTGAAGTTGGTTGAGTATTCGGGCAAGGTGTTATGAAGAATTATAGCTACTGCTTGTGACAAGATAGCAGTTGTACAAGTTTTAGGTAGGTGTGACAGAATTGAGGCTTCGGTTGTGTACTTGAGTGTATGTGAGATAGTGATGGCTATTGGTGATTCAGGACTTAAGTGTAAGAAGAGTGGGGACAGTTTGGAGTGTCATGGTAGCTCATGTGTGTTGCAAACAGGCAGGTACATATTAGTGATAGTATATGATGATTTGGTGTATGGATACGTTTGAGTATCAGTTGCAAGTTAGGGTAGGATACCAGTTCTATATCAGAGAAATTAGTATATCTATAATCAGTTAATACAGTAGTGTATTAGTCAATTATACATGTTAGTATCAGTCAGTTAGGGTTCAGATTTTACTTAATATAAATTAGTGTGTCTGTTAGAATCATAGACAATAAGTTAATATATGTATAGGAATGTCTGTTAGTGTATGGTTATCAATTATTACTTATCAGTTAGTTATACTAAAGTATGTGAGTTAGTGTAAGTTAGTTAGTTAGTTATATAGTATATTAGTTATCCTTAGTAGATGGTGTTGACAGCTTGTATAGTTAAAATTAGATCAGTTAGATATTGTATCAGTTATCAGTAGAAAACCAAGTATAACTAGTATAAGGTAATTAGCGACCAATATAAACCAATTAACCTAGAATTGACCTAGAAGCATGTTTGTGCATTATTTTACTTATTTAACCTTCATTACATAATTTAACTTAATATTTCCTAAATAGGATTGTGTGGCACCAGCTTGGGCATCGAGAGACACATCTTGCTCAGGACCAGAGGCGAGTACATTTCTCTGTAAGTTTTATTTTATAATAGTGTATATATTGCATGTTCTAGAACTGTATACTTGATTCCGGCACAGTGGTTACACAAACTGGTACTATATGGATCCTGTCAGGAGATGTTATCATTTACCGTGTTCAAAGGGTACTCCTTCACATGTATTTCATCGTGTGTATCGGAAATTGATTTTAGTGTACTACATGTTCACACACTACTCGTGTTCAATGTGCCCATATTCGTGTTCGTAACGTTTCGTGATTGGATCCATTAGTATTGGTTGGGGATGGGGGAATAGGAGTTGGTTATGTGATCAAGACCAAGTGTATTCGTATACATGTCGATTACATATCACACGTGTATTTGAGTTACCATATTGTATTCATATTCAACCCATATCGATCACATAATGAACTTGTATTCTATGGTACATTAGCTAGTTTTATTTATTTCTTTTATATTATAGTTATTCTATTGTATATTCTTCATTCTAGTACATTACATTTTCACTCTAGTTTACTCTATTTCTGATATTTAGTTATCTTTTATTTTTTTCTATTATATGTTATATATGCTCGATTATGTATTTAAAATTGCTTTCAGAGGTATGTACTTCGCTCCCAATCCTGACTGGATATATTTTTTAGATGATTGGCTTATGGACCAGTGTCCCACCTACTACAGGTCGTAGGATGGCGTACCATTATAGGATAATCCTTTAGAGCAGGAGGTTCTAGTACCAGAGGCTGAGGAGGCTTAGATTATTTGTTTAGACTTGTATAGAATTATTGAGGTTATTGGCATGTATATATTATTTTGGACTTGTGGATGTATTGTGACTCTCTTCCTTCATTATTCTATCTCGTGTTTTATCTTCCTTAGTTTGTATTGTGATTGAGTATAGTTTATCATTATCATATATCATGTTGTTCCTCCATTTGGAGTTGAGATGTTAGATAGTATGTTTGACCAGACAGAGTTCTACTGTCGACGCTGCGGCGTAGGTTGGGCGTTGCTCACTACTCATGCACTTATTCCAGGTACGGGTCATGACAGTTTATGATGCACAATAGTTTATAACAAGTAACTATATACATATATCACTCATAAACTAAGTCATGACAAAGAATTAAACTTAATAGTCTCCATAATTTATTTAATAAAATAATCCACTACAACTCAAGATAGTCTTGGAAACAAACTCGGTAGAATTAAAAAAAAAATACAACTAGAAACTAATGTCCACTAAGCCTACTAACTAAGAAATAATACGAAAAACCATAAGGAAAGAACTATGCAACTCTGCATCTGTAGAAGCAACCAGCACATTGGTAATGTTTGTGTCACCAGGGTACTCCCCAAAGACCTCGGGGCAAATCACGTCATCTAAAGGTAAAAAAATATATCCAGTCAGGATTGGAGCAAGAATACTATAATACTATATTACACAGTATAATATACATGCATGAGGAATAACAGTAATGGAAAGATCAACTGTAACATGATACGATATGACAAGAAGAGTACCACTATGACATATAAACAGTTTGAGAGTACAACTATGATACTGAACTGTTTGCCATGAACAAAATTTATACGAAATATTGCGTTACAAACTATTAAAAGGAAAGAGTACAAAAGATCCTAAACAAGAATCTAAGTACAATTAATCTGGAGAAGTATATCTATATAGATCTAATATACGATCGATTACTTTACTCCTTTGACTACTCGACACAAGGAAAAGATGCGGGAATACTTGGACGATTTGGAGGGTCTGGCAATGAGAGAGCTTGGTTATACTGGCACAAAAAGCTTATATTCTTCTTATCCTTTGTCCCTCCAGGACATTGCCTTGCACCATAATGGATATGTTGATCCACATATTTATATTGTTCTATGTTAAAAATTGTTACCCACATGCACGCGTACACATGAGAAATATACACTGTGTTTGTTGTTGTACGCGTACATTTGGAAGGCATGCAGCCCACGTTCTGGATAGTGAGTGCACAAATCACTGATGACTTGACATGTGGCTCCCTATGCGAGGAAGGCTTAGGTCATGGAGGAGGTTATTTGTACATGATCCATAAGGAACACGACATGAAGGACACATCATCATAACCGTTCATTGGTTATTGTTGGTGTATTTTGAAAGAGATAGTCATGATGGCGTACTTTGAAGGAGGTAACCATGATGGCGTACTTTGGTGAAACTTTAGATTCATTAGCACACTGGCATATTCCGATTGTAGAATGAATGTTGGTGTACTCAGTGAGAGATAGCATCAATGGTGTACTCTTGCTAAGTTGAACTTCCAACATTGGCGTACTTGTTGAGAGGCAACTTAATTGGCGTATTGCTGCTAAAGTGTCAATATTAGGTATTCAGGAAGAGATAGCATCAGCATCGTACTTTATCTAAAGTAGAACTATTGGCGTACTGTAGCAGAGCAGCAACGGTGGCGTACTCAAACCGAAATAACAAGCCTTGGTCGCTAAACGACAACCTGGGTCGGCGTACTAATGATCTTCTGCATTTATAACCATACTCCTTAAGTGATGTTTCAAGTCTAGTCAACTTAATATAGTAGTATTTAGCTTACTATTTCCCACACTAATTTCTCGACTATACATCGATCTATCAAGAACAATCGATCGACCTTGTGGTACTTACCGAATTATCATCCTTACAATACTCATTTCAGTATATGTTTTCAATGAAATTTTTATGCCAACAACAGAAACTATTCTTTCCCACCTCAAATAATGGCACACCCCAAATTTTATGTCCAATATTGATTTTTGGAAAAAAAATTATGCCAACAATAGAACTTCTTATGCAAAATACCGATTTTAAGACAATTTTTTATGTCAACAACAGTAATTTTTATTTCAGCAACATTATTTATATCAATAACAACAAGATGGAAGAGATCGAGATATCATATGATAAAGGGGATCAAGAGAACGTACCTTCGTTGTAAGGAGGGGGAGGAGGAGGTGGAGGAGGAAGGGGGGCAAGTCGGAGGCGAGAGAGGGCACGTCGAAGAAGGGAGGGGACACGAGAGAGAGAGAGAGAGAGAGAGAGTGATGAAAGAGAGGCAAAAGATAGATAGAGAGAGTAAAATTTGTTTAGACGCATTTTTTTTATAACTAAGACACAGTACTAGACAACGACGAGGTGACGCATCATTACGTTGTCAAATAAAATGTAACAGCGAACAAGCGTCGCTGGACCGTCTTATATTTTTTTTGCGTTGTTCCCGCGATTAATAAGCCACGTAAACTTGTGACGTCAAGACGATGAACCAGCGAAGACCCGACGATGCCTTTATAATTAAAATCCAAAATACCTAAAGTTAGTTATCTAGCTCGTCGCTAATTGGCGACGGATATCGTCCGTCATTGCTAATTAGCAGTATTTTTATCTTCACAATGAACTCCACATCAAATTTATCAAGTACTCTTATTTCCTATAACTATGTAGTCCCGGTTACAGAAAATAAAATAATAAATTATTTACACTAACTAGCCTTATGTTTTTAGTTTATAACATGGGGTACCCCTGCTTTTAAGCAAATTACACTGACTACTCCTCCGTTTAGAAATTTTTTTAAAAATAGGGGTATTTAGTGTTCTAACTTTTTATTTTATCTTAAAGTAAGGGTACCCTGTTTAATAAACTAAAAAGTAGGGGTGGCCAGTAGAAATAGTTTAAAAGTAAGGGTATCCCGTGTTATAAACCAAAATCATAGGAATAGTTAGTGTAAATGACCCTAAAATAATTATAAGTACTCATGCATCAAAGTTCTATGGTCTTCACTGTAGAAGCCGCCAATTCTTTATTGCGAAGTTGCATAACAATTTTAGGTAATTCTATAGGCACTACCAAAATTGCTTAGGATAGTCCAGGTTTTTGTAGCTTTTATTTAGGACAACCCAAAATTTACAAAGGATAGCCCAATCCTCCAAAACATTCCAAAATTTCTCATTCTAAATTAATTTCTACTCTCTCTCTCTTTAGATTCCCAAACCCCTAAACCCTAACCCTAACCCTAACCCCAACACCAACCACCGGAGGAGGAGGAGGCGGCGGGAGGCGGAGGAGGAGGAGACCGAGGCTGGAGGACGAGGAGGAGGAGGGAGGAGGAGACGGCGGTGGGAGGCGGGGGAGGTGGAGGCCGCTCTCCTCCGCTACTGTTGTTGATGTTGTTGCTGTCACCGCCGTCGCATGGCCGTACTCGAAGACCCCTCCCCCCCCCCCCCCCCCCCCCCCCCCCCCGTACCCAACCCCTGCTTCTACTTCTTCTTCTTCTTCTTTCGTAGACTGTTAGTTTTTTTCACAGTCCTAATTATTTAGGACTATCACAATGTTGACAGTCATTCCTATCGGAAGCACTGTCACCATTTTTAACAATCATAATAATTAGGACTGTCAAAAATGTTCTGTCAATATTGTGATAGTCCTGGAAAAAAATTTGGGCTGAAAAATAAAAGTCATTGACTTTTATATAAGAATTTGGACTGTCCTCAAGTAAAAAAAAAAATTAGTGACAAACTTATAAAAAAACTAAAAAAAATTGAAATGTCCTACGCAATATATATAGTCCCTTAAGAAGCCATAGGATTGGAGAGCAATATTATTGGAGCAACTAGGACTTAGGACTAGGACTAGGACTATGACTGTCGGTGGTGATAGTTCTCTTATCCTTCAAGATTTACACACACCATGGTTACCTAAATGTTGTCCAAAACATAAGACCTCTCTGTCTAGATTAGGCACAACATGATCTCCAAAAGTTAGTTTGTCTTATTTGTAAAATCACCACATATATACTCTAAACGGAGGAAATTACCATCAGTTGGCCTAACTTAACCGAAAGAAGTCAAGGGGGCCCATAGAAAAGCAATTTCAATTGCAAAGCAAGATCACAACCAGGGCCCCAAAATATATATCTAAAGTTTATAGATTGGCTGGCATGGTGGCCATCTATTTATCGTCACAGCAAGTTCAAAACCAAAGTTTCTATAAAGAACATTAATAAAGTGGTGGGGGAAGTGGATGCTATAATTCAAGCTTAACCATCACTCAAAGCCAATGTATAATTAGACCTCTGCATGTGATCCTTAGTGGAAGAAGGACCCTCCGTCAAATTGAGGACCCCATTTGTGTTTTTATGGACTAGTTGCTTCTCCTCCAAGCATTGCACATTTTGGTGGAAAATATGAAATGTCGTAGATAAGCACAAAGGACGCAACAACAAAAAAAGGTAGGTCTGACGCTGTAAACCTTCATTGGCGGTGTGGCTTACTTCTCAAGTTTTTTTTTTTTTTCCTTTTTCTATTTGAGACAACGGTTTTCTTTTTATTTGGTTTACAGCACCAGACCTAGATTTTAATTATTATTTAATTATAGGAATATATTTAAGTATAATTTAATTTTCTATTTTATTTGGTTTTCTTGTTTATCATGGCTTGCTTAGGTAAAAAAAAAATTTCTATACAAGAAATAGATGTCTTCTTCATTGTTTCGAATCTCTACATGGTTTCAGATCACCCATAGAGTTTGAAAGTTTCTTTCCACACTCTTCATCTCCCACCACCACCATCCTCCGTCTTCGTCTTCCGCATAATCCTCCCCGTCGTCAATCCGTCAGTTTGGCCCCCATCAAAACTTCGTCTTCTATCCTTTGTTCTTCAAAAGTGATTTGAAGACAACAATTTTACTATGCATGGAGCATAGATAGATCTGGCAGTGGGTTACTGATTTAGTTTTTTTCAGGACAAATGTCCTCTCTTGTAAGTCTTTTTCTGGTGACGACCATGCAATATGTTGGCAACTTTTGATGGGATCGGACACGCCCTGAAGAATTTCAATATCGTGTCTGAGACTGACCACATTAGAAAATTAGGCCAACCCATCTGAGATAACCAACCACTGTCTAACGAACACCAAGCACAGATAAATACAACGTATATGGCGGTGACTATGTCACCTAAACAAATCACAATTTATATAACTCAGGTAAAATTATGTCACGTCCCAGTACAAAAATACAATAGACTGAACCACGTGACAACGGCCAGCAGCACAACTCCAATAGGCATTCCAATTTAATGGACCATTTAGAGGGCACTTAAGCTTAAAATTTAAGCAACAATCCAAACTAACAACTAGTAATATATCTAAATTCATCCACAGAAATGAAATATGATGCACACGGAGATAATCAAGTCCACTACAATGCATAAATGGAAATAAGTCTCAAAATGTCAGAGTGCATCAACAAAAGAGTCACACGGGAAATAATCCGCTAAAATAAGTATTGAATGTAAAGTAAACAGTAAATAAGATGAGTCCAAAAGTCTGCTAACTAATGATGGCATCAATCTAAGATAGAAATCCTACACGGATCAAGTAAACTCCTCTGGAAGAACATCGTCCTCAACTGCAACTACTACTTCGGTGTGAATGTCTGAACAATACACCTCAGGGTAATCCTTCACGCCTATACCTGGCAAGGAACCAGATCCTCATGGGAGATAGCAAGGTAAAAGAAACAACGTACAAAAAGTAAAACAGTATAATGATACGATACTCAAGGGTAAGCTACTGTAACCAACTAAGTGACATGCATATGCGAGCATGCAAAACCTCTCATATTTAAAAAAAATTAATTGGGATAGTGAGTTATTTATTATTAATTAAAAGAGTATTAATATATGTATTATTGGGTATCCATGGGTATAAATGTATTAAAATAATAATAATAATAATAATAATGTAGAATAATTAAATAGAATGCATATTCGTATTGTGTGTAGATAAATAACTAAATAAAATATTACAAAAAAGGTGGAATATTTATTTATGAATATTGTAAGAAATAAAATAATAGATGATTAATAAAATAATATTTGTTAAAGTAGAAATTAAATTCAAGTTTTCAAGTGTTAAAAAGAAATAGAAAAAATAAAATATAATAATAAGAATAAGAATAAGAATAAGAATAAGAAAAATGAGAAATAAATTAAAATATATATATATCGTAGTGAAGTATATTAACTAGATTCAATGAATTTAAAAAATTAGAAAATAAGAATTTAGAATAGCAATAAAAAGAAAAATAAAAATAAAATAAAATAAAAATCAAATTCTTGCGAGATGATCAAAATATCGCGAGTCAAATTCCCCCTACCCCAAAACACCCGCTGAACAGCCGCACCCCCACTCCCCACCCCCCTCGCGCGCGCGCATAAGATCGACTGAACTAAAAAAAGAAGAAGGAAAAACTAAATTTTAATTAGGTCTTCATCCAAATCCAACTAAACATTTTCCATTGTAATCCTGATGCAATTCTCTTCCAGAATGAATCAAATACAACCAAAATCCAAGTTTAAATTGATGAGAAAATCGAATCTAAATCACCATAAAAACATAGTAAATAAACCAAATTCCGAAAACTTAATTTCTCATCCAAAATCATGCAGCCTCCTCGTAGAACTGGAGTCTCCATCCTAGAGGAACCTTCACCCCCTACAAACTCAGCCCCAACGCCTCCCGACCAACAACGCCACGGAAGCTCGCTGGAGCAGCGCTGGAGATGTTGCCACACAGTCAGAAATATAGCATCTCTGTTTCTAGTTCCAGACTAGGTAACCAACTTCCTAGCACTGTATACTTCAATTTGTTTCACCAATTTTTGTTTCAATTGTTCCAGTAGATAGACAACATAACCACCTTCAATTTTCCTTAAATAATTTTAATTAGATCAAAATTAAAACCAATGAAGTTAAGTCCAAAAACAAGAAAAAAAAATCACGGTTCCGAACATGACAAAAACTGTCCAACTACCTATCTTGTGAGACGCGTATCTATCTCCACAGTTGGAAAAATGTCGAACAGATTTCACCATCAAGTAGACAACCTAACCTACGACAAAATCCATTAAATAGTTTAATTTAATTTGCAGTTTTTAGCTATTAAAAATTAGGTAAAATTTCCGAAGACTATTTTTAAAATATTCAAAATCTTCGATACGGAGTTGGTATCTTCAAACCAGACTATCTCGTCATGTATCTATTGTACTGAAAGGCGCATACGGTCTTCCCCGATGTGTGGGCTTTGACGGAATCTGCACAAAGAAATTGACCCATATCCGTCAAAAGTTCCGATATCAGCACTTTTGTAAATTATCAAATTATTTTGTGCACGCTCATCCCGTCGTAACAAAACTTAGGCTACTAGACTCGCAGTATTTTACTTGTCCTGTGTCCCGAGTTTCGTCTAATTTCGAGTCAGTCGACGAATCGTCGTTTCGTTGGCCCCATGATTCGACTTGACAAGCGAGTTTTTTTTATCGGCTCACCAAAATAAAAAACTGGATATACCATTAAGTTTGTATCATCGTTTATAATTCGTTTGACCGATAATATGTCCAATTTAGAGACCTTTATTTCTGACATATTTTCGGTGCAAAGTGGCCTACATGTTGACCCCGCTTTGACCCAAAATTACAATTTTATTCCCTGTGTCCAAATTGGACAAATGGGTAGTATTTGTTGACTATCTCGCTTATTCTAGAAACATTATTGATGTCTATTGTAGCATCCGGAGATGTTAGTTCAGAGTTCGTATCTTCCGGTTCTTTGTGGCTATCGTTTGGACGTTATTACTATATCAAACCATTGCCAGACAAGTATACCTTGCCAAATTATTTACATTACTTTACATGCTTATCATATTTTCATATGTATTCATTATATATGTTTTTCTTTCAGTTATGTTTATATATTATATCTATTGACACATACTTGACACATAGTCTCATGGGAGGGGAGGATAATCAGTAGGCGTATGGGCTACCCAATTCCATAAACCATAGTAACTAGACGCACTATAGTAGTTATGTTGTGATGGTCGCTACCCTTGAGGTATGTCGATTTATGGTGTAACGATGGTCGCTACCCTCAAGGTATGTCGATTGATAGTACTTGTGTGTGTATTCATGAGTAGTGAGATTGCATGTGTTTGAGTAGCCTAAACCAGCCCATATATCGAAAAGTTGTCTTCATTATGCCTTTTTCATATTGATTTTCTAGTATAGTGCACTTGTATATTACTTTCTCTTCTTTATGCATGTTTTACTTAATTCAATTGGCATGTTATTTTTTGTATCTTGTTACGTCCCTCTAATGACCTGGATCTAGATTTTTCTCCAACATATATGAGCAGGACTATCCTTAGGTGTACGGTGCAGGACCCGGTTAATTGGATGTAGACGAGAAGGTCTTACCTTCTGAGTTTCCTTAACTTTTCCATGACAGATCATTATCTTAGTTTAGTTTAGTTTATTTCTATTTCTTTACGTTGAGGCTGGACCTTATTATCATATTTCTTTTATGGTCGTTTGGTATTGGATTTGTCTCCACCCGACTATTTATTCTTGGATTATTTCAGACATTATCCTCATGATTTATTGATTAGTTTTTTTTTTACTTGCATCTGTGGATAAGATTTAGTATGCCAGTAACTTGTCACACACACACACACACACACACACACACACACACATATATATATATATATATATATATATATATACACGTACGTTGTAATATGAATCATAGTTCACAAGTGGTATATATATATATATATATATATATATATATATATATATATACACGTACGTTGTAATATGAATCATAATTCACAAGTGGTATATATATATATATATAAGTGGTATATATATATATATATATATATATATATATATATATATATATATATATATATATATATATATATATACACACGTACGTTGTAATATGAATCATAGTTCACAAGTGGTATATATATATATATATATATATATATATATATATATATATATATATATACATATATATATATATACCACTTGTGAACTGTGATTCATATTACAACGTACGTTTGTTTTCTTAGGTTCCATATATTGGGGTGACCTACGTATATATACCAGCTGGCATGCTTGTGTATCCTAGTTGTTACGACCCACACCCAGAGATTTTGGTATGATTACATGGGCATGCCATGCCAACGTCGCAGAGTCGACGGTAAAGCGTGATTGTCTAACTAATAATCAAACAATTCACATAAGAGTATGAAAATTAGATAAACATTAAATGCATACTCAATCACAACACTAATGTAGATAATATAATAACAGATAAAGTCACATAATTGTCAAAGTCACAAGTCTGAAAGACACAAGTCTAATATAAATAAATATATACATGCCAAGAGTAAAATATCAGAGATAAATCCGATATATCTAGTCAAACTATACTAGGTCGCATCTGGGACCTCAGTTGCAACCTCTGTCTCACCCTCTTGAAAGGTAGAACCGGTCTCAGCTAAGCCCTCATATTCTCCGTAATAAGTAGGACACCAATTCTCAAGGTCATCATCTAATATATCAACATCCAGTCGAGATTGGAGCAAAGTACAATAAATGAAAATAGTCCTAGATAATTGGTTGAGACTATAAAAGATGTGTGTAGTAAATGTAATGCATGATGAAAGAAGAAAAACTAAGAATCATAGATGACATGTATAATAAAATAAGTATAACTAGAAACATACCCGTAAATAGAGAAATAGAAAATCAAGATAAACATGGTATATGACTATTATGTCTAGGTGTTTTGAAATACTACTTGACATGAGACTAGCTTAGATGCAGTATGGAGTATCAGGTCTAGCTATTCATACGTGAGGTGTATGATTAGTTATTCACATAGTCTACCACAAGGTCTACAGGTATTGATCACTTATCAACTAGTATTTCCTCCACCCCGACTAATACTAATGGATTCAGATCACAATATCTCATAACACGTAAATTACAATGCACGGACTAAACACGAGCACAATGATCACAGTAAAAAAATAACATGAAAGGTAACATCTCCTGACTAAAAATCTATGCAATACCAATCCGTGTAATATACGTGTCAGGAATCAAGTAAAATATTACTAAAATATGTATTATAGAAACTATCATTTACTGAAAAAAATCTGAGAATGTACTTGCCTTTGCTCCTGAGTTGAAAGTAATAATCAGAATCTGTATCGATGTTCAAGACCTATATATGTAATAATATAGTATCAGCAGATATCCTAAAGTTTGTTACACTTACACAATATCATTTTTATAAACACTTAAGGTAAGTTATGATTATAAGTAAAGAAAAGGGACTAGTTTGGTATTTCGGTCACCTAACTTGTTAATCTAAGAGTTAATATGTAAACCTAAGTTATCATAGTTCATATCATATTATTAAACATGTGATATTGGTATTACACCTACTATGATGGGTCTTAGAAAATAAAACAAGTATTCATATAAAAATTCTAATTCAAGTGTCCACATAGGTATGACCCTATAAAGGTTAAAGTCTCAAGTCGCCAACTAACAACTAATGCCATAAAATTATATTATTATTATTATTATTATTATTATTATTATTATTATTATTATTATTATTAAGATTATTATTATTATTTATAGTCACTCTAACACATGAAATGTGTCTTGAAATAGATAGGGTTCGCTAGGTTAATTCCTACGACTTGTCAAGTTGGCTACATATGTATAAGTGAACGTCAACGACTATAACTTGTCATTTTGGTAGTACCAAATCCAAGTGCTCACTCCTATATGTTTCTAACTATTTTTACATCATCCCAACTTGTTAAAATATGTTACTAAGAATCAAAAATAGAATATAATCTAACACATGTCATAAAATAAGTTCTAAGGTGAAATTGGCATTTCTAAAATCACCGTATATGTTGAAATAAACTGTCAAGAACACCTATTTAAGTACATAAAAACCATGATAGAAAATATTTCATAGAAATTTTTTTTTGAGTTTAAATAACGTGGTACGAGTTTCGTACACTTTCTAGAAAATTAAATACATAAAATAATAGACTATGTCATGTTCTAGCACTGAATTTCAGTTCTGGAATTTTATATTTTTTGTGACAAAAGCATGGTTCCACCCTATTTTAGCATAAAATTAATACAAAATAAAATATTGTCATGTTAGGGGGTGAAGTTAAGGTGCTGTTTGTGAAGGTTTCGGTCATAAATAATAATAAAAATATACATAAAATGTCTAGCACAAAAAGATGTCGATGTTATGAAATTTAATTAAAATAAAGCAAAACACATGGTTTTCACTTAGATAAATATATTACTAACATGAAATAATTATAGAATATGTTAGGGTGTTAACATGTGTAAATTTTTTTGAAGGTTTCGTGCACAAAAAGTGAGTGTAACATGTATGAATAAATGTATGAAAAGAGGTGGACATAACTTAATCTATGAACAAATCTCGTGTTCATCATCTTTTAAATTGGTTTTTCATGTTTTAAATTATGGTTTCTACCTAGAGGATACCCTAAGTTAGGAATCATAAAATAACAAGAAAAATATGTTACTTACCCGTTTTCGGATTTATTGTACAATCGCGACACCAACGGTTCAGCAGGGATACTTTCTCGGAGAACGGCTCTACGAAAAGGAAAATTAACAGAAAATATGGAAAATCATATATGTACATGATGAAAATTGAAAGAGGTGCGCAATAAAAAAGTTTAGAAGAATTTTACCTAATGGTTTGATGTGTACGCCCCGATCTTTGTAAATATTTTCTGGACAGCACATATTCTGGACACTTCGTCGTGTGACAGATGTTCGAGGGTGTTAAACACCAAAAAAAATATGAAAATATGGAAATGAAAGGTAAGAGATGGAGGAAGAATGTAGTAAAGGATTTGAGGATCTTACCTACTGATTTGGAGGTGCAAATTTCTCTACAAGTCGGTACAAATCCAGCAACCTGTTGTGGCTTAAGGCTGAAAGTATGCTGCCTTGGGAGAGTTGTTTGAAGGTGAATACTAATGAAAATGGGTGAAAATGAAATATTGGGTTGTAGAGAGTGATTTAAGGGTGTTGTGGCCTTAGTGATAGGTAAATAGAGTAGTGTGTTAGTAGTTATTGGAACTACATGGAGGTAGGATGAATATAGGGGGCAGCCAGGCTTGGCTATCTTTGATGGTTGTGAAAACATGTTTGTGTGCACAAAATAGATCTAAGTTGGACTTATTTTGAGTCTTCAGGTAGTTTAATATGTGTGGGTCAAGTTGGAGCTCAATTGAAATTAATTTGAGTAGGTTTATCTAACCCAAACTACACACTAGTCCAATACAACCTATGCTAAATATAATACTACTTATATTTATATATTAATCATGCAACATATATATATATATATATATATATATATATATATATATATATATATATATATATATATATATATATATATATATATAGCTATGCTACTACTAATTAGATAAAATTAATTCTAGATTATTATAATACAAAGGTTACACTAGTCCTACGTATTTGGGACTGGGGCCTGACATATTTTTGTGGTGGCCCTTGCAGGTCGAGAATATATTGCGTCGCTTACGTTACTATATCGAGCAAGCCTGCAACTAAGATTAGAGTATAGGATCTCATCCACTTATTTAAAACACCTTCCTTGATTTCATTTTCAAACTTTCGTTTGACTGCTTGATTCGTATCTACCTGGAACATGTTCTAAGGTTTTCCTTATCTTCGTGCCCAGCAAGATGAATCATCGTAGTTGACGTGTTACTACCCTCGCCATCACTTACGGTAATTCAGCAACTCAAGAGTAATCGGGAGTTTCGGCTTCTTCGATGGTGTCCCCAACCACAGCACTACAATAGAGACAACCACCGCAGCTAGGCATGACACACCCCCATCAGTTCAGCAGAACACTTATATTCCAGAACCTCCGGTGGGGCAGTAGGAGCAGCAGATTACCGTACCCCATGGAGGGTGTATGCCACCACCACCTCCTTCGTTCGTACCCCAGCTTGTGGTATAGATACCTCATGTGCCACCTCTGTAACCATTTCTGTAGCCCAACGGGAGTGGTACCTCGAGATAATTCATACAAACCATGATATAAGCTCAGTGGCAGCAAAATGAGCTGTTAAGGCAGGCTCTTATAGCTTCATTGAACAGGCCACCAATGCCACAACCAGCCCTGGCACCAGCAGCAATACCACAACCCTATGAGTTGTCACGCCCCAGTCCTAAAATACGTAGGACTAGGACACGTAAGCATGCCATCCGTATGTATATGATAACTCCAATATATGGAAACCATAACATACGTACGCTGTAATATAAATAACAATTCACAAGTGGTATATATATATATATGTCACAGGGCATAACTAAATCTCATCCACATAAATCAAATATAAATAAATAACCAATATCTATGAAACTAGATCTCAATATGAAGTATCTAAAGATGATAGTCGGATGAAAATAAATCTACTACCGAATTAGAATATAGAATAAACAAGACAAATATAATGTAAGTGCCACAACTATCAACCACTGAGACTCAAAGAGAAGACCTGCTCGGAATATAAGTAACCAGTCCGGATCTGCGCTTCTGAGAATACTCATGAACATCTACACCTAGAAAGGGACCAGGTTCTCAGAGGGACATAACAAGATACATAGAAGCATGCCATAAAGTAAATACTGAATAAATAAAAGGGGTGTGGTAACCATCTAAGTGAATGCAATTTGAGGATAACTTGAGTGTATGGAAAAGTGTAAGCTAGACATATGCTGACGTAATTCACCAATCGTGACAACTGGCTAGTATATGCCATATATGCCCCCATACAAGGGCACTGTATAATAACGTCCATCTCCGAAGAGCATGGCATCTGTATAATATATCGTCCATATCGCTCCAAAGAACGTGGCATCAGTATAGTATATCGTCCATATCGCTCCGAAGAATGTTGCATCAGTGTAGTATATATCGTCCATATCACTCCGTCGAGTATGGCATCAGTGTAAAGGAAGTGGGGTGTCCCATATGCCTACTAGTCGTCCTCCTCGCCCAATGATCTATGCATGTTGTATCCATAACACGCTTAGCTACTACGCCGAGGTGTTGTAACTCTGGCTCATAGTCTATCGTTAGAACAATAGCCCAACCTTACAACCAAACAAGGACAAGGATTGGACCTTCGTACCACAATAGTTTATGCGCTGACTACTAATATCTGTTAAGTCTTCTAACATACATTGCTAATAGCAGTTATTCCCTATCCGTCGCACGCCTACACGTATAGTTGGCCAACCACATACGCAAGTCCGTGCTCTACATGAGACTCACAATACGTGTAGGAAATGTGTCAAGGCCTGGGGAGTCATACCGAGAACTCTACAACTTTAGGTGGGTCTACTAGACGCTAGGTCAGACATAAGTCCTAACGTCAATGCCTTCGTTGACTGCACCCGAGTCTCTCTCAGACGCGCACAGTTTAAAATAATAAATATGCAGCTAATAATACAGAATTTAAACAGTACAACAAGGCAAGGTATACTTGTCTCGCAAGAAAGCTGTGTTGTACCAACAACCTGCTCCAAAAGTCATGCAGATAAATCCAACAGTCCTCGAGGTACACGCACGGGTACGACATTGACGACGATGCTGACGACGATTGGGGTTACGAGGAGATGATAACTACGATAACAACGATTATTACGACTACGGTGACGATGATGATGGTGGTGCTCATGGTGAATATGATGGTGATGATCATGATGGTGATTACATGATGGTGATGTGGACGATGGTAATGACGAGGATTAGGGTTTTGATGATTGGTTTAAGGATTAGGGTGAGATAACGATGGTGAGGTGATAATATGGATGATGATGGGGTGATGATGATGAAGATAATGATAGGGTGATGATGATGAGTACAATGGTGATGATGATATGGTAATGGTGGTGATAATGGTCATGGATGATGGTGATGATATGGATGGTGACTGGGACGAGGATAATGATGTGGACAATGGTGATGACAATGATAACGACGATGGCGATGATGATGGTGAAGGTGAGGAAGATGACGATGATTGGGATGATGCTGATGGTGGTTCTGGGTGGTGAATGGTGGTGTTCAGGGGAGAGGTGGTCGTGCTCAGCGGACTGGGGAATGAGGAAGGCCGGTAGGGATGAAGGAAAGTCGGGATGGAGGAGGTGCTGGTCGGGTTGAGGTCTGCGAGGGGTGTCATAGTGTAGATGATGATGGGAAGAGGGGGTGGTCGACTGCATTCAGGCGGGAGGTGAACGGTGGGCAGTGGTGGAGGCTGACCGGAGGTGGAGGTCGGCTAAGGAAAGTTTGGAGATGGCCATGGTGGTGGTGTTAATTGCGAGTCGAGGGGGGGCCATGACAGCGAGGGAAGGCTGTTGGGCTGCTGGTGGATGGCACGGAGCGGGGGAGGTCCGACGAGTCTTGTCGAGGGTGGAGGACGACGGCGGGGGTCATGGCCGGGCTGGGGGGGGAAGTCGATTTCTGCTCGTCGATGACTCCGGTGGGGGAGAAAGGAGATGAGTGCAGTCGGGGACTAGAGGAGAAGCTCGTACGGGTGGTGGCCGTGCTGCACGGAGGTGGTGGCTTGGTGGTCGGCCAGGCCAGGCGGAGCTCCGGCGAGGTCGGCGGCTCGTGGTACGGGCAGGAGGAAGAAGGAGATGAATAGGGGTTGGGGGTCGCTGAGCATTGGGTTAGGTATTAGGAAAAAAAGAAAAAGAAAAAAAGAATATTTATATAGGTAGGGTTGGGTTGACCTAGAGCTATTTGACTTTGGTCAACATCCTCTTGGGTTGGGCCTTGGGCTTACATGAGGATGTTTGGAGGGCCATAATTGTATTGTTTAATGCAAGAATAGGTTTAAAATAAAGGGGGCGATGTTTCGCGTTTGCACATTCCGAAAATTATGGAAAAAAATTATGTGAAGGGAAAAACGAATTTTCTTCATGTATTATCCAATGGTGTGGACACCTCAAGGCATTTTTGCATAAAAATGCCCCATAATTAAAAAATTGCACAAAGATAAAAATTGGATTAAATTAATTAAAATTAGTGCGCAAGATGCTCTGGAATTAATTAGAAGTACATGGAGATAAAATTAGGTGGGATACAAGTGTCATGGACGTAGAGGGCTCAGAGTAGAATATTATCATAATTTAGGTTTTACAAAATGGGTTAAGATTGTGTCTCCAATTTTGATTGGAACACACAAGGATACAAAGTCGTATCTATATAGAATTAAATACAAACGTCCGCGACGAATGTTGTGCGACTAAAATATAGCACAAGAGAGTATAATTATAAATTATGCAAAGGTCAGAATGGTAGGCGGCCACGTCTAGGACAAGGGTGTAAAATTTGTAGGAAGGCAATGGCTAGTAAGGCGCTCCAATTATCGAAGCAACGATAAGGTGCACTATATGATATAAATATTGTATGATTAAATAAAATACCGTGTTCTATTTCTAATTGGATTCAACTAGCCCTAGTTTCTCTATCTAAGCCAAGTAGGCCTAATTTTGGATGAGGGGCTTTACAACCTACCCAACTTAAAATAATTTTGTCCTCGAAATTAAAATAAGTCATAATTGGATAATTCCTTCACATTCGTACAAAAGGCAAGTCAATCGCAATCTCTTCCAAAAATTTAACCTATTCAAATCCATCGCAATCACTTTTAAATTAAATTAACCATTGTTTAAATCGAACTTCCACACATCGCACTATCTTCTTGATTCTCAAATTAAATAATCCATACCCAAATCTAATTCAAATCTCTACGACATCCCACATCAAAGTTTACATCGCAATCTTCAACTATCATAATCTCCTCTAGAAAAATAATTTTAATCACATATTATTTCTATTTTCAACTTGTGAATTCTGTACTCTTGAAATTTTAAATTATATTTACATTCTCAATATTTCGAATAGGTAATCAAGCAATCAAAATTTCTTTTAATTCAATCCTCAAATTTAGAATTTAATCCGTCCATGTTCATGTTTAGAGTTCTATTTATTTTTCTCGAGATTTAAATCGATGATTAAAACTTCAATACTCAAAATTTAAATCCTGCTCCAATTATAATTATTTGGTCTGTAATATCAAGATTTCAAAAATTTATTAAGTACTCATCACCTAACTTCTTCTAAAATTTTCAAAATTAAAATGTCTTGAACCTCTCAATCTAATTTTACTCGATCATAATCTAAAAAAAATTTCTCTCAAGTTGACAATGCACTTCTATCCAACTTAGAATTTATCCATCTATCACATAAGGCTCTTACATTTAAGAAACTTATTCCTCAAATTTACTTAATCATGTTACTCAATCCTCAAAAATCAAAATGTATCATATATGATATACCCTTAATCAGTTATAAAAAATAGTCATCTAGTAATGTGATTGGCCTATGGAGTATATCTAGTAAACTCTATATCAAACTTATACCAAGTATAAGGTTTCATCTTTCCAAAATAAGTGAAGACGGAAAACAATAATAAAGAGTTCAAGGGGGAGGTAATAGAATAGAAGTATAGGAATCAAGGCGTTTAAGGAATTCAAAAGGAATTGTCAAGGCAGTTATGAATTAAAATCTTATTTTGGTAAATTCCTATTCGCATGCTCGTATTAGTATAGTTATGTAACCGATACGATATGCTCAGACATGTCTAGAGGCAAGTATATTCGTCTACTATTATATATCTTAATCCACGTAAAGTAGTCATGCGAAGAGCGAACCAAGTGCACTAAGGTTAGCTAGACCTTAATACACCAATTCTGATTTAGACAATGTATTAGTGTAGCACTCCAATAATATATATGTCATGAACAAGCTTGATAAAGAATAAGCTTGCAAAACTAGGCTATAATAGCAGCATAAGTTAAGGTAGTACCACAAATATAAGTACGCTAGATTATGATAAGAAAAATTATAAAATAATTCAAGTTCACAAAAAGATAAGACTCTGCAATCTCTACAGTTGTCGTACAAACTCCTTCTATAAGTCGCTAGTCGACCAATTAGGGGTATAGGCCTCTAAGTTCTATGGTCTTAATAAACACTATCGTCTGATGCTAGCATAAAGTTAATGTCATTCAATTATACTTCAATACGATGTCAAAAGGACTAGGTGATACTATGTTGTGAGGCATACTACCCAACTTAAAATAATTAGACTAATACTTTGTTAGTCTTAAGAGGATCCTACAAATTAATATTGTTCCTGTAAATAAGGTATAAACTCTTATTGGGGTATATACGAAAAAGAACTTGGTACTTATTAGGGTCCCCTGTTGTATTATATAGGTAATGGTCATCTTAAGTCTTAGTCGTAGTGCTCATAGAACATGGGTCAATAGTGAGAATGGAAAAGTTACTGGCCTTCAAGGGGAAAGAGGATATAACTCGTATCGAGTTATGGATACAAATTACGTGATCTACAATTAGAGGGTAATCATCACAATCTAAATGAACAACTCAACTATCAGGTTCTAACTACAAGGCACATATTTTTTTTTTCAAAATTTTAAGATTAGCAACTATAATCCTACCACACTATATATCCTTAATATAAAAAAATTACTTGGCCTATAATCAGAAATGTCAGGTGGCACGAGTTAAAAAGTGAAGCAAAGAAATTTAGTTGTCTCATTAGTAGCGAGCGCTAAGGTTGCAGAGAACAAGATATAAAAATTAAAATTAGGAAGACTCTAGATAAAATCATGGCTTCTACGGGGAAGGTGGCTAGCTAGTCTTTGTGTTCGAGGTATGATCAAGGGGAATGTCATATTCATTGCTCTAGGCTTCCTAAGGTACTATCTGCTAATATCAAGACAAGGATATATATTTATAGTTCTATAATACTATCGCACTATGAAAATTAGGTTCAGCCCTAATATTCAATCTTGGATTTCTATTGGTTTCTCAATACTAGGGTCAAACATTATGGTCAAATCTCTAACTAGCTCTAGTAGTGTTTATACTATTCTCATGTCAATCATAAATATATCAAGGGATAATGGTAAATTATTCTATAGGTAAGGGACGCTAGGGTTCATTAAGTATTCTAACTCAGTGATGTGTCATTATCTTAGTTGTACTCTTAATAGGAAGGTTACCCTACTTATTATTTAACAACAGGGACTTCTATATTCTAAGAGAAGGCTATACTCAAGGAACTATCAGGGAAGCACATGAATCAAGCAGGATGCAGTTTTCAAATAGAACAGATTGGAAGGAAGATGAGTCATAGTCAATTGTGCATGAGATCCTATTCTCTATTCCTAGGTGCAGGCTTGCTCGGTACAGTAACGTAACCGAGACAATATGCTCTTGACCTGTATGGGCCACCACTAAAAACATGTCAAGCCCCAGTCCCAAAATACGTAGGACTAGGACACGTAAGCATGCCACCCGCATGTATATGGCAACTCCAATATATGGAAACCATAACATATGTACGTTGTAATATGAATAACAATTCGCAAGTGGTATATATATATGTCACAGGACATAACTAAATCTTATCCACAGAAATCAAATATAAATAAATAACCAATATCTATGAAACTAGAACTTAATATGAAGTATCTAAAGATGATACTCGAATGGAAACAAATCCACTACCGAATTAGAATAAAGAATAAACAAGACAAATACAATATAAGTGCCACAACTATCAACCACTGAGACTCAAAGAGAAGACCTGCTCAGAATATAAGTAACCAGTCCGGATCTGCGCTCCTGCGAATACTCATGAACATCTACACCTGAAAAGGGACCAGGTCCTCAGAGAGACATAACAAGATAGATAGAAGTACGCCATAAGGTAAATACTGAATAAATAAAAGGGGTGTGCTAACCATCTAAGTGAATGCAATTTGAGGACAACTTGAGTGTATGGGAAAGTGTAGGCTAGACATATGCTGACGTAATTCACCAATCGTAACAACTGGCTAGTATATGCCACATATGCCCCCATCAAGGGCACTGTATAATAACGTCCATCTTCGAAGAGCATGACATCTGTATAATATATCGTCCATATCGCTCCGAAGAACCTGGCATCAGTATAGTATATCGTCCATATCACTCCGAAGAACGTGGCATCAGTGTAGTATATATCGTCCATATCACTCCGTCGAGTGTGGCATCAGTGTAAAGGAAGTGGGGTATCCCATATGCCTACTAGTCGTCCTCCCCGTCCAATAATCTATGTATGTTGTATCCATAATACGCTTAGCTACTACGCTGAGGCATTGTAACTCTGGCTCATAGTCTATCGTTAGAATAATAGCCCAATCTTACAACCAAACAAGGACAATGATTGGACCTTCGTACCATAATAGTCTATGCTCCGACTACTAATAACTGCTAAGTCTTCTAACATGCATCGCTAATAGCAGTTATTCCCTATCCGTCGTACGCCTACATGTATAGGTGGCCAACCGCATATGCAAGTCTGTGCCCTACATGAGACTCATAATACGTGTAAGAAATGTGTCAAGGCCTGGGAAGTCATACCGATAACTCCACAACTTTGGATGGGTATACTAGACGCTAGGTCAGACACAAGTCCTAACGTCAACGCCTTCGTTGACTGCACCCGAGTCTCTCTCGAACGCGCACAATTTAAAATAATAAACATGCAGCTAATAATATAGAATTTAAATAGTATAACAAGGCAAGGTATACTTGCCTGGCAAGAAAGATGCATAGTACCAATAACCTGCTCCGGAAGTCATGCAGATAAATCCAACAGTCCTTGAGGTACGCGTACGGGTACGACATTGACGATGATGCTGACAACGATTGGGGTTACGAGAAGATGATAACTACGATGATGGCGATGATTACGACTACGGCGACGATGATGATGGTGATGCTCATGGTGAATATGATGGTGATGATCATGATGGTAATTACATGATGGTGATATGGACGCTGGTAATGACGAGGATTGGGGTTTTGATGATTGGTTTAAGGATTAGGATGAGATAACGATGGTGAGGTGATGATATGGATGATGATAGGGTGATGATGATAAGGATAATGATGGGGTGATAATGATGAGTACAATAGTGATGATGATATGGTAATGGTGGTGATGATGGTCATGGATGATGGTGATGATATGGATGGTGACTGGGACGAGGATGATGATGTGGATAATGGTGATAACGATGATAACGACGATGGCGATGATGATGGTGAAGGTGAGGACGATGACGATAATTGGGATAATGCTGATGGTGGTTCTGGGTGGTGAACGATGGTGTTCAGGAGAGAGGTGGTCGTGCTTGGCGGACTGGGAAGGAGGAAGGTCGGTGGGGATGAAGGGAAGTCGGGATAGCGGAGGTGCTGGTCGGGTTCAGGTCTGCGAGGGGTGTCGTAGTGTAGATGATGATGGGAAGAGGGGGTGGTCGACTGCATTCAGGCGGGGAGGTGAACATTGGGCAGTGGTGGAGGATGACCGGAGGTGGAGGTCGGCTCTGGGAAGTTTGAAGATGGCCATGGTGGTGGTGTTAATGGCGAGTCGAGGGGGGTTCATGACAGCGAGGGAAGGCTGCTGCGCTGCTGGTGGATGGCACGGAGTGGGAGAGGTCCGGCGAGTCGTGTCGAGGGTGGAGGACGACGACAGGGGTCGTGGCCGGGCTGGGGGGGGAGTCTACTGTTGCTCTTCGATGACTCCGGCGGGGGAGAAAGGAGATGAGTGCAGTCGGGGAACGGAGGAAAAGCTCGTGCGGGTGGTGGCTGTGCTGCACGGAGGTGGTGGCTTGGTGGTCGGCCAGGCCAGGCGGAGCTCCGGCGAGGTCGGCAGCTCGTGATGCGGGCAAGAGGAAGAAGGAGATGAATAGGGGTTGGGGGTCGGTTGAGCATTGGGTTAGGTATTAGGAAAAAAGAAAAAAGAAGAAAAGGAATATTTATATAGGTGCGGTTGGGTTGACCTAGAGCTATTTGACTTTGGTCAACATCCTCTTGGGTTGGGCCTTGGGCTTACATGAGGATGTTTGGAGGGCCATAATTGTATTGTTTAATGCAAGAATAGGTTTAAAATAAAGGGGGCGATGTTGCACGTTTGCACATTCCGATAATTATGGGAAAAATTCATGTAAAGGGGAAAATAAGTTTTCTTCATGTATTGTCCAATGGTGTGGACACCTCAATGCACTTTTGCATAAAAATGTCCAATAGTTAGAAAATTGCACAAAGATGGAAATTAGATTAAATTAATTGAAATTAGTGCGTACGATGCTCTGGAATTAATTTGAAGTACATGGGGATAAAATTAGATGGGACACAAGTGTCATGGACGTAGAGGGCTCAGAGTAGAATATTATCATAATTTAGGTTATACGAAATGGGTCAAGATTGTGTCTCCAATTTCGGTTGGAACGTACAAGGATACAAAGTCATATTTATTTAGAATTAAATACAAACGTCCGCGATGAATGTTGTGCGACTAAAATGTAGCACAAGAGAGCATAATTATAAATTACGCAAAGGTCAAAATGGTAGGCGGCCACGTCTAGGACAAGGGTGTAAAATTTGTAGGAAGACAATGGCTAGTAAGGCGCTCCAATTATCGAAGCAACGGTAAGGTGCACTATGTGATATAAATATTGTATGATTAAATAAAATGTCGTGTTCTATTTCTAATTGGATTGAACTAGCCCTAGTTTCTCTATGTAAGCCAAGTAGGCCTAATTTTGGGTGAGGGGGTCTACATGAGTGAAGCATTAAGGATTTCACCGAGATGAATTTGAAGCATTTTAGAGGCACAGAGACTCCGTTGGAAGTCTCCGAGTGGCTCATTAGCGCTAAAAAGTTGTTGAAGGCGTCATAGTTGCCAGCAAACTTGTAGATGACTACAGTGACCTTCTACTTGAGGACAATGCTCACCATTGGTAGAAGGGTGAGAAGAGATAATTTGGTGCCAACTAAACTTGGACAGAGTTCTACAAACACTTTAATGAGAGGTTCTTCCCTTCCAATATTAGAAATGTTCTCTATGATTAATTCCCTCATCTCAAGCAAGGGAATATGACAGTGGATGAGTATGACGCAAAGTTCAGTAGATTGAGCCATTTTGGTGCGATATTGATTCCCATAGAGTGGGAGAGAGCCAAGAGATTCCACCATGGTTTATCACCGGATATCAAGAGATTCACTAGTGCGCAGTCAAGGATATCCCATGCAGCAGTGTCGAAGGAAGCCAAGAGTTAGAAGCTCATTTTGAAGGAGACACAGCAAATGCTGAGATGCCCCATTCCAACAGTTGTACCAGCAAGAGTGACTTAGAATGGTCCAATTAGACATCAAAACCGAGAATGATCACTTAGCACAACAATAGAGGGCTACACCATATCCAACTAAAGAGTTCCCTACTTGTCACTTTTATGGTAGGATAGGTCATATTCAAAGGGATTAGCGGCATCGATGGGGGTAGTGCATGTTATGTGGCTCAAGTAACCATCAAACCTGAGAATGTTCACAACAGATCCAGAGGACAATGACATTAGAATTGAGAGCACTGCATACACCCTCAAATACAGGATGCCAAAGGGACCCACTTCTGCTTCCACAGTCTGCTCAATTTGAGAGGGTAAGACCCCAATTGGATAATCAGATACGTGATCAGGCATTCATTATGACTAATGTGGGGGCACGAGCTCAAGAGGATATAGATGCAGGTACGACTTGTAGTTATAATTACCATTGCATCATTATGACCTCCATTATGATACAGGATTTTAGGAGTATATATAGATGTAGAATTGTATATAATATATTGGTTTAACAGCAATAAGGATAGGTTAATATTATAACTAGATGACATACCCACAAAAATGGTAGATGACACAAGTGGCAGAAGTAGTATTCTCTATCTTATCCATATCTCGTTCCCTTGGGTTACTCATCTTCCCTATCGTATTCTTTGCTTCCTCGATTCATGTAGAAGTTTTTCTTGTACTGAAACATATTCGAGCCATATTACCTGACCTAAAGCAGACCAAACGATCCCTTAGAAATTTAATGCAATATTTTTGTCTCCCATTTTCAAGTTTGAGGTACGATATTTCTTGCTTGAATCCTTTCTGCTGTATGACGTCATCTTATTCTTAAATCATGCATATCAAACACTAATCCAGATTTGATATTTGTTGAATTTCTAGAATTTAATTTTTTTTGATAATGTATTCCTGCTATATTTTTCATGTTAGTTCCTGTTATTTTATTTATTCTTTTATTTTTATATTATTGAGAGAGACTATCCAAGACCAATAAAATTTCTATTGGCATTGCCATAGACCCGGTTTAGGATCTGCATGTAGAATGGACACTTGGTTCGGTTCGTTTGATTAAATCCATGACTAAACCATCTTTCTCAGTATATATATGAGTACTTTATCTCTCCTTACTCATTTTCTCATTTCACTCCTCTTGCTTCCTTCTTCCTCCTCTACCTCAAGCTCCCTCTAGCCAAACCCGAGCCCTAGGGAGAAGTTTCTGTGACTTGGACCGTGAGAGATAGAGGCCAGGAGCCACCCAAGGCAAGTACATCTAGCTCAATGATGAAGTCATTAATTTTCAAATTTTTATATATATGTTGTTTAAAAAAATATTTAATAGAAAATGTTCTCCTTGAGTTGCTGATCATATTTAGTTATTGGAGTTTTAGATTTTGAAGTATAGATTTTGTAGATCTGAGTTTTAAGTTTAGGATTTTTATGGGTTTCATGAGTTTTTCTTGGTTTTGATCTATTAAAAGTTAGTATTTTAGAAAACTAGTTGTTCCTTATGTTAGAGTATCTCATTTCATACAATTTGGCTTTTGTTTTACTTGATTTGGAGTTCAAATAAAGTTTTTATGAATGAATGATTTTTCAGATTTTTGGAGCTTTTCCCATGGAGTTGTGCTGCTTTGGGACGAAGGAGTTCCATGTTTCCAGCTTCATGCGCCCTTTTTACCATGACACCTATCTTGTTAGGGCATGACTGTCTCTGAATATGCATCCCTAAGCTGAATGCATAGAGCGTTGAACGCATAAGATTTTTTGGAGGGCAAGTTGTCCAAGTAGCCAGAAGCCCATGTGGCCCAACTGTCACATATATGTATTTTCCCTGCATATCTTTTTGTGCGTACATTTTAGTCTATTATCTTCTCTCTGACACGCATTCATGGCACGTCACATCAATCACCTTATGTCATTTCACTGATGTAGAAGCATGAAAAATACGCTGGGAAAAGCTACACAGCCTCTTGATACAGAGCAGCGTAAGCAGAGGCCTTCAGAGCCATCAGGCGTACCACGGAGTTTTCTCCGCTAAAATACAGCGTGAAGAATAAAGCTCAAAGGACCATCCGCATAAATGCAGTACGTCCAGGCCGTTCCAGCGTGAAACAAAGTTCTTTATCGCCTCCATGGCGTAAAACTCAACCGCTCTCAAAGCAGCGTGATAGCGTACGAGAAACGTTTCATCTTCCCCGAAATGAACCTGTCAAGTCACGCAGTGAATCTGACCTCTGACTCCTGACAAAAGGTGATGCACGGCTACCCAGACGACGGCTGAAAATGATGGCAGACCTCTAGAGACGCGTCCCACAGTATGATGGCGGATCTTATCATTTAATGCAGAGGATTTGGTAAAACATCACCAAACCGTCATTTACCGGAGTCACCTCAGCATAAATCGCTCTTTTGCGTACAAGGAAATACGCCGCCCTGTTTTACACAGGCAAACATTAGCTGTATTATGCTTCGCAGCAGACAAACCGCCTGCCACGTCAAAAGCTGCACTTCGTACGGGATTCGAGGCACGTCTCCACGTCTAATTGCACAGGGCGGTGACAGTTTCTCTCAAGACACGTCTCTGCGACGGGTGCACAGAAAGCCTGTAGACCTTCGAAACACGCCTCCGCATTTAATATATAAGGTGATGGCAAATCTCTGCAAGAGATTTGGTTACATCTTCAAAAGCCGTAATTTTGGCTATGGCGTCCACATCAGCACGATATGCAGCGGCTTCTACGTCCATTCAGGATCTGTGCTCAAGCGGCTTCTACGCCCATTCTGGCACGATATGCAGTGGCCTCTACGTCCATTCAGGATCTGTGCTCATGCGGCTTCCACGCCCACTCAGTCTCTACGACTACTCGGCTTCCATGGCCACTCAGTCTCTACGACTACTCGGCTTCCATGCCCCCTCAGTCTCTACGACTACTCGGCTTCTACGCCTGTTCGACTTCTATGCCTGTTCGGCTTCTATGCCTGTTCGGCTTCCATGCCTGTTCGGCTTCTATGCCTACTTGGCTTCTATGCCATGGTGACGGACATTTGGCTTCTACGCTAACCTCTTCTACACAATGGATACCTACCCGCGTGGCTTTTACGCCATGATCTTAGTAGCAACCGTACGTGTTGTGTCCCCTTAGTTGGACCCACGTCACCCGCTCAGTCAAAAGATCATCTATACGTAGGCATTGGTTACTTTAACCGTTGTATAAAAGGGTGCTGTACTTTCCACTCCTCGGTTGCTACACCAACGGAGTGGTCACTGTCACAAAAGACTCTATAAATAGAGGCCCCTGTCAAAAGGGGAACAAGGTCAAAGAAATTGGTCAAGAAACCGATATCAGATCCCAGGTCAGAAAATTCGGTCAAGAGTACCAATACCAGATCCAAGGTCGACAGTCGGAGAAGATCGAACAAGGAGGAGAGAGAGAGAGAGAGAGCCCGGAGCTCAGGCAAAGAGCGGGGATCGACGACTTCGGCATCGTGCATCCACCCTCTCCTGCAACCTTCGAAGCTGCTACCTGTCTTCCACGGCACTTCTTCAACATCGCGCGGTCCAAGGGCTAAAGTGATCGACCGCAGATCAGACACCTATAGCAATTTATACCCAGATTAAATAAATTGTACTCCCACATCCTCGTATAGGATTACATTATACAAGTTTGTTTGTAAACCAAAGGGCGCGGGTTTCTCACAAACCCCGTCATTGAAATACACTTTCATTCTTTCGTTTAAATACCACAAACAAGATGGCGACTCTGCTGGGGACGTCTTTCTCTTCTGACGAGGAAGTAATTGCTCAAAATGATACAGTATCTATAGGAGCCGTGAAGAAGACGCTGGTCGTTCATTTCGACCAGTCTGCTTACGAAGACATGCTTCGAACCGGGGGTAGCTCTCACTCTCTCTCCGTCCAAGACAACAGGAAGCTGCGCAAAGTGTGGATGCCTGTCACGACCCGCACCCGGTGTAGGGATGCAAGTAGGGAACAACGCCCAGCCTACGCTGCAGCATCGGCGGTAGAACGCTGTCTTGGTCAACTATACTATCTAATTATCTTACTATAATGCATAAACCTCCAATAATATCTCAACTCCAAGAAGAGAGTAATCAACTTAATTCAATACAATACTCAATCACATTTCTATGGCACGAGAAGATATCACAGAAGTCTAACATAACTAAGCAGTTAAAAATATAATAACAACAAATAGAAATAATATCCAAACACAAATATATGCCGAAAATAAATCCGGTACCAAAATGCTAAAGAGAACTAACTATGCTAACTAGTGAATCCGGCTAAATCTCTCGACAGTCACTCCAGAACTAGTGGGTCCAAGTCTGCACCATCAATAGGCTGAGGTCCGTAGTATGTCGGACACCAATCTCCCGGATCCTCTGAAAAATGTTTTTCAGTCAGGAATGGAGCGAAGTACAACCCAATAGCAGTTTTAATTAATTGACAAAAACTATAAAGCAGTAGAATAGAAGATGCTATCTACGATGAGGATATAACTGATAATCAAGAACAATGAAAGAATAGGCAATACTGACAACAGAATATAATCAATGCGTACAAGAATAAAGGAATGAACTATAATATCAGAATAGAACAAGGTAATCAATGAACTGAATAATGGAATCTACAATAACTATGTGATTTGAGATACTAACTAAATATGTGATCGGCCTGGGAGATTCAATGATTACACTAAGGAGCTAACTCAACCATACATGAATTACATGGTTAGTTAGTAGCCAATGATTACACTACTAGCCAATAGTTTCTTGATCACATATTTAATTGGTATTTCCCCTGCCCCGACTGATATGATGGATCGAATCATGATACGTCACTAGCCAATGTATCCAATGTTTAATCTACAATATTTAATGTTATCCAATACCAACAAGGACAGTATCCGATACCATCTCCATAATCAAGGTAACATCCCATGACTAACGATCCAATAACAAAACCAATCCGTGTACCATCGTGTCAAGAATCATAAGTAACATTTCTAAATACTTGAATTATAGTGGTAATCAAATAATGAAAACTATCAGAGAATGTACTCGCCTGTGGTCCAGAGCAAATAATAAAAATAATGTCCGAACTGGTGTCACAGACCTATATATGAAATATTGCATTAATACAAGTTTTTGGGAAGAGAAATAAATTAAACTAGTCAACTTTCTAGGTCATAAAGTCATTTCTAAGTCAAAAGTCAAACTAGGTCAACTCTAAGTCAACTATGGTCAACTATAGTCAAATTATGGTCAACTACCTATTTCTATGTTTTATGAGTCTAACTCAAAGATATTGGGCTCACACACTATGAATCTAGGCCATGCAAACTAAATCTTAGGATACTAAGATACCGTATCTCAGGATACGCAAACAAGGGATAAATATAACACATATGTACATATCAAACAATATTATATATATAAAATTCTAATTACAAATGCTAAATGGATACCTTGGTTTCGAACCAACTTGGTATCGCAATACTAAACCTCTATCTTGATATCCAAACCCAATACCTTGATTATCCTCCAATACCTTGATACTTACCTTGGCATCTCAAGGTAAATGCCAAAATCTCATATATATACTAACTACCCAACAATAATTACATATATCAATCTAATATAACTCTAGTATGTACTAATAGAATAATACTAACTACCAACTACACACTAACTATTAATACATATATACGTACATACATACCTACAAATATATAATATATAAAAGATACTCATAACAATTGATAACTAACTATTCTAATAAATTTATATGCTACAACTAAATATATACATATATAGTATACTATAATACAAATAGCAATTAGGAACATATTTATATATATATTAATTACCATATATATATACATATATATATCTATATATATATTATTATCTAATATATCAAAAACTGCCAAACTGTCGCTAAATACCCTGTCCACTGTCACAGAAAGCTGCTGTGTATATAGATACACTGCAGTTTTTGTGACAGTTTCCTGTACTGTCACTAAAAACTGTCGCTGAAGCTTCTGATACTCTGCTGATACACTGTTGTTTCAGTGACAGTTTTCTGCAACTGTCGCTGACTGCTGTCGCTGAAAAGCTGCTATTATTTGTATTTGTTGCTGCTGTTGCGACACTTCTGGCTCGTTGCTGTCGCTGAAAATATATGTATATATATATATATATATATATACAATATATATATATAAATACATATATATAATCCACCATATATATTTATACAATATATATTTAATTACATATATATAACCCACAATATATATATTTATACAATATACATATAAAACTATATATAACTATACATACACTTATACATAGTAAATTGTATAAAATACCACATAGTAACATACACACACACATATAATAATACGTATATATAACTATACATATATGTATACATATATATATATATAATCATACAATAATATAAATACATAACAATATATAATATAACAATATATATAACCACATATAAATATATCTACTATATTATATATACATATGCTACCACTTATAAATATATATCTACATACATATATATATATATAAATAATCATATAATAACTATAAATAATCTAATTACTTAATTAAACATACACATATATTATATAAAACATATACATATATTTACATCCCTAACATATATTATAACATATATATTAATGCATGTAGAAGAAAGTTACATAATATATATTCTATTAATACATATATAATACATAGATCTATGATACAATAAACACTATAATAAATATACATAATACATATATAATATATATAGATACATACACAATTATAATTCAAGAATTAAAGCACAATTAATTAGATCTACACATAAACACACAACAATTGGAGAGTATCACACCGTATCCCACTAGATCTAGGATACGCATGCGATACGAGTCCACCACACATCCAATTGTACCCCAAAGGACACAAATAAATCATATATAATATTTATGAATAAAACAAAGTGTCAAATGTAGATCTATGTGTTCGTGTCAAAATACGACATGTACAAAGTCCCGTGTCGGAGGAAAAACCCCCAAAATAACACGTATCACCAAATTGTTGGGATACGACCTACATGTACCCAATTATGGACACGACACTAGCCCCAAACACATAAACATATGCCAAATTGATCTATAGGATCAATTGACACACAACAAAAGTTATTTTCGAAATTCTCCCAAAATTGACACAAAAAGTACCATAACTTTCTCCATAGGTCTCCTATGAACACAAAACCAAATCCTATGGGTAGTACATACATATGGGTTAATTATTCATGATTAAATCTCAGATTTAGAAGCTATTTTAAGGGTAAAAACTGAATTATACCTATTGGGAGATGGATTCCCAATAAAACCTCCAAAATTGGTGAAATTAGCTTCCAACTTGTAGATCCTTGCTCCTCTTTGTAGATCCTTGCTTCCTCCTTCTAGATCCTTGCTCTTCTAGTCTCCAATGGTGATTTAGGAAGTAATTGGGTGGAAATTTGGTAGGAATTTGGTGGAATTTGGTTGAGGGAAATTCTAGATCTAGATTTGGAATGAAAAATGAAGAGAGAGAAAGTTTGTATCCCCTTTATATAGGCCTCACTTGCCCCCTCCCTCAAGCTACTATATAAAGTCTAAAACACCCCTTGGGGCCTCTCATGAAGAAATTAATTAAGGAGAGAAGCTTCTAGTCCAATGGTTTAATTAATTTAATCCTCCTCCTAATTAATGGGCTTTCTAGTTGGGCTCAATTCTAACAATTAATACATGTTGGTCCATGAGTCTAAACTAAACTAGTTAGGTCCACTAATACAAGTCCAAAAATAAATATAATATGCTAATAATAAATAAATAATACAATAAATAAATATTTAACATGCACAATATTTAATTAATTATAAAATGACCAAAATATCATTTTCTAGAAAATACGGTAGTGACAAGTCTATCCCCCTTAAAATAATTTTGTCCTCGAAATTTAAAGGTGATCGTACTCCTTCTAGGTTAAACCCCCAGCAATCATAGTCTAATAAGGTCTTATCTCACTAAGAACAGTCTTATGCAAAGAATAGCATGCATGGTCATGGTCTCCACCTGTCTTCTGTCTTATTACTATTGTCTCTGTCAGGGTATTCTATAGCTACACTAACTATATAACACAAGCATCCAAAAGCTACTAAAGAATCAATCAATCAAAATAGATGAAAGGAACAGAAAGAAAGAACAGACTCTCTAACCCATCACCTGTAGTATTGGTCTCCTCGACCGTCATCGCAAATGCTCCGCCCTGCCGAGGTAGCTCCCTCTGCGGGTGATGAGCAATCTGTGGTGCTACAGGTGGCCTAACTCCACCTCTCTGGCCTTGATCTGCATCCTGGCCTGGACGTTGAAGTGTCCAGAGACAATCCTTTACCATATGCTCCGTTGATCCACAATGTAAGCATGCTCAAAGTCTCTTCCGACACATCTCCCAAGTGTGCCCAGTCTTCTTGCAATAGGTGCATTGAGGAGCTTGTTGCACCTGTCTCTGAGGCTGCTGTGGTATCTGTTGTACTAGAGCTTGTGCTGGAGCAACAATAGGTTCTGGCATCTGATATTGTTGCTGATAGGCTCCAAATTGTACTGGAAACTGCTGTTGCTGGAACCGCGGCCTCTTTGTCGGTCCTGCACTACTACTGTCACCCCCAAATATATCACGGTCCCTCTTCGGCTTCAAGTTCCATTCCCGCTCGACCTTGCGTGCCTCCGAAAGTATCTCAGAATACGTCTCATAGAAAGACGGAATGAGAACTTGACTTCCCAATTCAGACCCTCACGGAAACGGATAGCCCGAACTTCTGGCTCTCTCACCAAGTACTCCGCAAATCGGCTCAGCCTCCCGAACTCTGCGGCATACTCCTCTACGGACATGCTTCCTTGTGTAAGGCTCTCAAATTGCCTTCCTAATTCCAATCTGTCCGTTCGAGCAAAGAACTTCTTCTTAAAGAGATCCTTGAATATCTCCCAAGACTGCCCCGCATCGGTAAGAATTGGCTCATTTCTGAACCAAGTGCGGGCAACGTCAAACAGTTGAAGTCCTACCGCCTCAACCTTCAGATCCTCCGCAAGACGGGACACCTTCATGAGTCGCTCGATATCTTCAAGCCAATCGTCAGCATAGACTATACCTTATGTACCCTTGAAAACTCGAGGCTCAAGCTTCTTGAAATTTTGAATGTTGCCTAGCTTGATCTGAATATCCTGTGGCTGTGGAGGAGCCTCTTTATGAACTGCTGTTATAGCTATCTGATGGGCGTTTTCTATACTCTGCCGCATCAAATCTGACTGCCTGTGCTGGGCTTCTATTTGTGCCCTCTGTAATTCCATCATCTCTCTAAACAGTGTAACCATCGGCGCGGTATCTCCTGAAAATGGAGGTGGTGGAAGTCCCTTCGAAGCAACTGGAGTAATCCTCGGAACAGGTGGAGGAGAACCCCCGAAGGCAGCCGAGACTCCTACATGAACTGATGTCGTAGGAGGTACAAATCCTACTGCCTGAGTGGAAGATTGAGAGGTGGCAGACCTCGCAGAAACTGCTCCCGATCGATGGGATCTAGTCTTCGGCGGCATCCTGAAGACAGATCGAAATAAAGGAGATCAATTCGACACAAGATAAGATATCATCAAGGAAGGACAAAAGTATTCAGAAGGAATCAAAATTAGCGATTCAATTCAGATTGGAATTCCTAGTTGTGATTGAGTATCCCTCTCTCTTCCTAGTATCCTATGTCCTATATCCTATCGCAGGCTCGCAGTAGTACAACTAAGTCATCGCACTACGACGATATCGCAATATTGCGAAGCCTGATCTGCATGGGCCACCACTAAAAATGTGTCACGACCCGCACCCGGTGTAGGGATGCAAGTCGGGAACAACGCCCAGCCTACGCCGCAGCATCGGCGGTAGAACGCTGTCTTGGTCAACTATACTATCTAATTATCTCACTATAAAGCATAAACCTCCAATAATATCTCAACTCCAAGAAGAGAGTAATCAACTTAATTCAACACAATACTCAATCACATTTCTATGGCACGAGAAGATATCACAGAAGTCGAACATAACTAAGCAGTTAAAAATATAACAACAACAAATAGAAATAATATCCAAACACAAATATATGCCAAAAATAAATCCGGTACCAAAATGCTAAAGAGAACTAACTATGCTAACTAGTGAATCCGGCTAAATCTCTCGACAGTCACTCCAGAACTAGTGGGTCCAAGTCTGCACCATCAATAGGCTGAGGTCCGTAGTATGTCGGACACCAATCTCTCGGATCCTCTGAAAAATGTTTTCCAGTCAGGAATGGAGCAAAGTACAACCCAATAGCAGTTTCAATTAATTGACAAAAACTATAAAGCAGTAGAATAGAAGATGCTATCTACGATGAGGATATAACTGATAATCAAGAACAATGAAAGAATAGGCAATACTGACAACAGAATATAATCAATGCGTACAAGAATAAAGGAATGAACTATAATGTCAGAATAGAACAAGGTAATCAATGAACTGAATAATAGAATCTACAATAACTATATGATTTGAGATACTAACTAAATATGTGATCGGCCTGGGAGATTCAATGATTACACTAAGGAGCTAACTCAACCATACGTGAATTATATGGTTAGTTAGTAGCCAATGATTACACTACTAGCCGATAGTTTCTTGATCACATATTTAATTGGTATTTCCCCCGCCCCGACTGATATGATGGATCGAATCATGACACGTCACTAGCCAATGTATCCAATGTTTAATCTACAATATTCAATGTTATCCAATACCAACAAGGACAGTATCCGATACCATCTTCATAATCAAGGTAACATCCCATGACTAACGATCCAATAACAATACCAATCCGTGTACCATCGTGTCAAGAATCATAAGTAACATTTCTAAATACTTGAATTATAGTGGTAATCAAATAATAAAAACTATCAGAGAATGTACTCGCCTGTGGTCCAGAGCAAATGATAAAAATGATGTCTGAACTGGTGTCACAGACCTATATATGAAATATTGCATTAATACAAGTTTTTGGGAAGAGAAATAAATTAAACTAGTCAACTTTCTAGGTCATAAAGTCATTTCTAAGTCAAAAGTCAAACTAGGTCAACTCTAAGTCAACTATGGTCAACTATAGTCAAATTATGGTCAACTACCTATTTCTATGTTTCATGAGTCTAACTCAAAGATATTGGGCTCACACACTATGAATCTAGGCCATGCAAACTAAATCTTAGGATACTAAGATACCGTATCTCAGGATACGCAAACAAGGGATAAATATAACACATATGTACATATCAAACAATATTATATATATATAATCCTAATTACAAATGCTAAATGGATACCTTGGTTTTGAACCAACTTGGTATCGCAATACTAAACCTCTATCTTGATATCCAAACCCAATACCTTGATTATCCTCCAATACCTTGATACTTACCTTGGCATCTCAAGGTAAATGCCAAAATCTCATATATATACTAACTACCCATCAATAATTACATATATCAATCTAATATAACTCTAGTATGTACTAATAGAATAATACTAACTACCAACTACACACTAACTATTAATACATATATACGTACATACATACCTACAAATATATAATATATAAAAGATACTCATAACAATTGATAACTGACTATTCTAATAAATTTATATGCTACAACTAAATATATACATATATAGTATACTATAATACAAATAGCAAATAGGAACATATTTATATATATATTAATTACCATATATATACATATATATATATCTATATATATATTAATATCTAATATATCAAAAACTGCCAAACTGTCGCTAAATACCCTGTCCACTGTCACAGAAAGCTGCTGTGTATATAGATACACTGCAGTTTTTGTGACAGTTTCCTACACTGTCACTAAAAACTGTCGCTGAAGCTTCTGATACTCTGCTGATACACTGTTGTTTCAGTGACAGTTTTCTGCAACTGTCGCTGACTGCTGTCGCTGAAAAGCTGCTATTATTTGCATTTGTTGCTGCTGTTGCGACACTTCTGGCTCGCTGCTGTCGCTGAAAATATATGTATATATATATATATAAAATATATGTATAAATACATATATATAACCCACCATATATATTTATACAATATATATTTAATTACATATATATAACCCACAATATATATATTTATACAATATACATATAAAACTATATATAACTATACATACACTTATACATAGTAAATTGTATAAAATACCACATAGTAACATACACACACACATATAGTAATATGTATATATAACTATACATATATGTATACATATATATATATATAATCATACAATAATATAAATACATAACAATATATAATATAACAATATATATAACCACATATAAATATATCTACTATATTATATATACATATGCTACCACTTATAAATATATATCTACATACATATATATATATATATAAATAATCATATAATAACTATAAATAATCTAATTACTTAATTAAACATACACATATATTATATAAAACATATACATATATTTACATCCCTAACATATATTATAACATATATATTAATGCATGTAGAAGAAAGCTACATAATATATATTCTATTAATACATATATAATACATAGATCTATGATACAATAAACACTATAATAAATATACATAATACATATATAATATATATAGATACATACAAAATTATAATTCAAGAATTAAAGCACAATTAATTAGATCTACACATAAACACACAACAATTGGAGAGTATCACACCGTATCTTCTGATTCCGTGTGGTTGTTGTCTGAACGTCATTACTACATCAAACATTTGCCAGGCAAGTATACATTGCCAAATTGCTTACAGTACTTTACATGATGTCCTAGTTGTTTTCCAAAAATTATTTTAGTTATTATTATTTATTTAGAAATACAAGTTTTACAAAAAAATAGATTTAAATAAAAATTATATTATTTTAATATAATATCTTCGATTCCCAAAATTTTTAATATAATATTATTATTTATTTTACAAAATTCTTAAATATTTGTTTTTAAAGTATTAGTTTTGTGCCTTTTCATTTAGGCATCAGGGTTAACTTGGTGTAAAGAATGAATTTGGATTCGAAGTTAATCGGTACTAATTAGAACCCTAATTAATTAAATCTAGAAAATGTCAAAATTGCCCTTGACCTTAGGTTTCCTTAGAAGACAAGGGGTTTAGCTTCCCTTGGAAGATTTTTGGCCGGCCCAAAAAGGAGGGGTGTGGGTTGCTATATTTTAATTGGTTAATGCACAAAAATCTTGCTTGAAAGGATAAGTACTTGGTATATATATTTGTATATATATAAGTTTTATTCTTTAAGTCTTTAACCTTTCTTCTTTCACCATGTTCATAAAACCTCTCCTACTCTTTACAAAACCCTATTTATCCATTTATTCAACATTTACAAACCCTAAGAACTAAGGCAAGTCATCCCCATATTTGTACACTTAATTTGTACAAAACTCCTTTTAGTATAATTTTCATATTATTATTTTTTAAATTTTTTTGTTCAAAGTAAAGTTTATACTTTAGATAAATGTTGAAATTAATATATCTAGTTTAGAACAGGTTTCTAAGTATTTTTCGTTAAGGTGACACACCCATAAGAGGATTGCACATGAGATAGAACTAGGTTTATACGTACTAAATTTGTTTCTATAGCGCAGTGTTTTCCTGAGTGAGTTTTCATCTATTAAACCCGGTCAAATTTTTATTATGCCTAAACGAAAATCGTTGGAAATTCGATAAACTTTCCAACGGTATATGATACGATATAGTTTGGATTTATACGATAGGAGTTATGGGTCGTACAACATAAGTAAAGAATAATTAAATTAAAATCTAGAACTTATATGCACATTTTTGTGTAGGCCATATTTGACCTATTAAACTTCTTCAAAACCAGGATATGTCCAAACAAAAATCATTGAAGATTCGATAAGATTTTCAACCGTATATTGTATGATAGCATTCGAATGTCGCCTCATACCTTTACTTGAGGACTCGCCAGCCTTTATTCGCCATGACTCGGATAGAGTAGGAGCCCAACCTTGAGGATTGAGCCCTTTTCGAGATTGTTCTGATAATAGGAGTTATTGGCCATACACCATCGACGTAAAATTCTGGAATCGAAATCTAGGGTATTATACACCTTATTCCGTAGACCAGTTTTGACATATTAAACGTTGTCAAACTTTGACTATGTCTAAACAGAAATCGAGGAGGATTCGATAAGCTTTCCGACCTTATATAATTTAATGGTATTTAGATTCATAATATGGTGAATTTTTTGTGCTATTTAGTTTTGTGCTTTTATGCATTTACTGTCTATCCTATTAACTGCGTATGTCCGGTGTATATATGTTAATTCTTCGGAGAGTTGCTCTAGGTCAATTATATTACTGTATTTGGAACTCAAAATACAAAGGAGACTTTATCCAAAATTGTAAGGATTTCGACAGATAGCCTAATTTCGAAGCTTAAATATCGTGGTAACGTACCAAACCCTAAACTTAGATAACTATATATCGATTGGAGACAAACTAACAATAATTCTAGAAATACCTAGAGGTTAACTATATAAGTTGGGACTCGTACTGACATGGACTTGTAAATGCGTAAGCGATCTGCTTATCAAATCTTGTTTTCTTGGTTCTGGAATATCATGTTAACTGTATTCTCGATCGTATTATATGAGATTAACAAGTATAGATAATTAATTGGTTTTATTCCAATAGTTGGAAGCATTTATGCTTTGTAATATTAATATTCCAGAAATATAAATCAAGATGTATACTCGACCCGGGAAATAGAGTTTTAATTATTAAAATAGATTTATGATTGATTATGATTGTAAAATAGAGCACTGGGTGGGGATAATAGTTTGGATCACATCGTATAAAATCTTCCTAATTTAATTAAACAAAATTGATCAATATAAGTATCTCCTTCGTAAGGCCTTACGTTGAGAGTGGGTGAATCTTTAGATCACATACCAACCTGTATCTCATATTATCTGTAAATGTTTATCCTAATTAGTCACGACCCGCACTCGGTGTATGGATGCAAGTCAGGAACAACGCCCAACTTATGCCGCAGCATCGACGGTAGAACGTTGTCTTAGTCAACTATAATATCTAATTATCTCACAAAATGCATAATCCTCCAATAATATCTCAACTCCAAGAAGAGAGTAATCAAATTAATTCAACACAATACTCAATCACATTTCTATGGCATGAGAAGATATCACATAAGTCTAACATAACTATGCAGTTAATATAACAACAATAAATAGAAATAATATCCAAACACAAATATATGCCAAAAATAAATTCGGTACCAAAATGCTAAAGAGAACTAACTATGTTAACTAGTGAATCCGGCTAAATCTTTCGATAGTCACTCCAGAACTAGTGGGTCCAAGTCTGCACCATCTATAGGCTGAGGTCCGTAGTATGTCGGACACCAATCTCCAGGATCCTCTGAAAAATATTTTTCAGTCAGGAATGGAGCAAAGTACAACCCAATAGCAGTTCTAATTAATTGACAAAAACTATAAAGCAGTAAAATAGAAGATGCTATCTACGATGAGAATATAACTGATAATCAAGAACAATGAGAGAATAGACAATACTAGCAACAAAATATAACCAATGCGTAGAAGAATAAAGGAATGAACTATAATATCAGAAATAGAATAAGGTAATCAATGAACTGAATAATGGAATCTACAATAACTATGTGTTTTGAGATACTAATTAAATATGTGATCGGCCTGGGAGATTCAATGATTACACTAAGGAGCTAACTCAACCATATGTGAATTACATGGTTAGTTAGTAGCCAATGATTATACTACTAGTCGATAGTTTCTTGATCACATATTTAATTGGTATTTCCCCCGCCCCGACTGATAAGATGGATCGAATCATGACACGTCACTAGCCAATTTATCCAATATTTAATCTACAATATTCAATATTATCCAATACCAACAAGCACAGTATCAGATACCATCCCCATAATCAAGGTAACATCCCATGACTAACGATCCAATAACAATACCAATCCGTGTACCATTGTGTCAAGAATCAAAAGTAATATTTCTAAATACTTGAATTATAGTGGTAATCAAATAATGGAAACTATCAGAGAATATACTCGCCTGTGGTCCAGAGCAAATGATGCAAAACGGTATCCGAACTGGTATCACAGACCTATATATGAAATATTGCATTAATACAAGTTTTTGGGAAAGATAATATATTAAACTAGTTAACTTCTAGGTCATAAGGCCATTTCTAAGTCAAAAGTCAAACTAGGTCAACTCTAAGTCAACTATGGTCAACTATAGTCAAACTATGGTCAAACTATGGTCAACTACCTATTTCTAGGTTGCTCAAGTCTAACACAAAATATTTATTTTAAGATACTAAGTCTAAACTATAAAAACTATATCTTAATTATTAGGATACCGTATCTCCGGATACGTAATCCTATAGGTAAAATATCCCATATATTAGCCAAACCATTATTAATAATATAGAAGCCAAATTATAAACATTAATTAGGTACCGTGGTTTTGAACCAACTTGGTATCTCAACAATAATTCAAAAAACTTAATACCGAAACCCAATATCTTGGTATCCCCAATTACCTTGGTTCCTCAAGGTAATACCCAATACCTTGTTATATTAACTACCCGTAATATATATATATATATATATATATATATATATATATATATATATATATATATATATATATATACATACTACCTTATTTATTATACATATAATATAATATAATTAGTAATTTAGGAGATATATTACATATATATTAATACTAATATATATATATATATATATATATATATATATATATATATATAAACTGCCAAACTGTCGCTAAAACTATTCCTACTGTCACTGAAAACGACTGTTAATATTGATATACTGCTATTTTAGTGACAGTTTTCTGCATTGTTGCTAAAAAGTGTCACTAAAGCCCCTGTTACGCTGCTGATATGCTGTGGTTTCAGCGACAGTTTTTCTAAAACTATCGCTGGCTGCTGTCACTGCTTTCTGCTGTCGTTGTTGCTGCTTTTTCGCGACAGATTGTTGTCGTTGTTGCCTCCGCTGCTGCTGCTGCTGTGCTGTTTTGCTGCTGTCGTTATTTTGTCGATGTCGCTATTATCAAAAGCTGTTGTCGCTATATATATATATATATATATATATATATATATATATATATATATTACAATGTATGTGTGTATATATATATATATATATATATATATATATACACACACATACATTGTAATAATATGTATATATATATATATATATATATATATATATATATATATATATACATATTATTGTATGATTATATATACGTATACGTATACATATACATATACATATATATATATATACACACACACATACATTGTAATATATATATATATATATATATATGTATATGTATATGTATACGTATACGTATATATAATCATACAATAATATATATATATATATATATATATATATATATATATATATATATATATATATATATATATATAAGTATAATATAACCACTTATATATTTATATATATACATAATACATAACCACAACATATATATATACTATAATATATATATAATAATTCTTACATGTAGAAGAAATAGCTATATAATAAATATACAAATATAGTATATATATAGGTACATAGATCAAAGACACAAAATTACATAAATATAATATATATTCACCACCATATACATATATACATAACAACCACATATATATATACAATAATTAGTAGATTTTACATATGTAGAATAATAACTACATAAATATACAACACATCTATATAATAGATATATATATCTATGATATTTAATACATAAATATATTTAACAATAATATATGTATATATATACTTATATATAATTACACAATACCAAGGCAAAGAACACAAGAGAAAATAGATCTATAATTAAATTACACACACATAGAACGTATCACCCCGTATCCCACTAGATCTAGGATACGCTTGTGACACGAGTCCACCACACATCCAAACGTACCCCGAAGGACACGAACAAGACATATATATTATTTATGAACAATACTAAGAGTCAAATAGAAATCTACATGTCTGTGTCAAAATGTGACATGCTCAAAGTCCCGCGTCGGAGGAAAAATCCCTAAATCAACACGTATCACAAAATTATTGGGATACGACCTATATGTACCCAATTGTGGATACGACACTAGCCACAAACATACAAGCACATGCCAAATTGATCTATAGGACCAATTGACACACACAATAAATGTCAATCTCGAAATTCTCCCAAAATTGATAAAAAAAGTACCATAACTTTCTCAATAGGCCTCCTATGAACACAAAACCAAATCCTACGGGTAGCCTATGTATATTGGTTGATTTCTCATGGTTAAATATCATATTTAGAATCTAAATTAAGGAGAAAAACTGAATTGTACCTATTTGGAGATGGATTCCCAATAAAACCTCCAAAATTAGTGAAATTAGCTTCCAACTTGTAGATCCTTGCTTCTCTTTGTAGATTATTGCTTCCTCCTTCTAGATTCTTGCACTTCTAGTCTTCAATGGTGATTTAGGAAGGAATTGGGTAGAAATTTGATAGAGATTTGGAGGAATTTGGTTGAGGGAAATTCTAGATCTAGATTTGGAATAAAAAATAAAGAGAGAGAAAGTTTTCATTCACTTTATATAGGCCTCACTTGTCCCCTCCCTCAAACTACTATATAAAATCTAAAATACCCCTTGGGGCCTCTCATAAAAAATTAATTAAGGAGGGAATCTTCTAGTCTAATGGGTTTAACTTAATTAATCATCCTCCTAGTAAATTGACTTTTAATAATTTGGCTCAAATCTAACTAAAATTAAATATTGGGTCCATGGATCTATTCTAAACTAGTTAGGTCCACTAACACAAGTCCAAAAATAAATCTAACATGCTAACAATAAATAAATAATATAATAAATAAATATTTAACATGGACAATATTTAAATAATTATGAAATGACCAAAATACCCTTTTCTAGAAAATACGGTAGTGACATAATTCGATAAAAAAATTAAATTTGGTGTTAATTGATGTATAAGATTTTGCTTCGGAAGAGGAGTGGCCGGACTACTAAGCAACATGCCTACCTGCCACCACCTGCCCTGTTAACAGGAATATTGCCCAGATAGTGCTCGTGACACTACGAACGTGAGATCCAAATATGTTCTCTAAATTTTGCATCATCATATAGAAAAAATTATCATGTAAATGTGTTAGTGACTTCAGGCCTTAAGAAACAATTTTGGATACAATTATTGTACTAGATTAAGTCCACCTTAGAAGTTATTTTAAAGCAACATTATATTGTGTACTTAGAGTTTATTCGGTTTAGATTTCCATTATACTTGGTCTTCAGTATCATATTATTTTATTTGTTTCACCTTCCTTGAATCGAGGACTTGCTTGTCTTTGATGACCTAATTTTTGTTCACTAGATGAAGGTCAGAACAAAGACGAGATTATTCTATTATATAATGTGGATGAGTCTGAAGAATAAGGGATGTCGCATGTAGAACAACTTTATTTTGTGTTCCTGTATAATTATATGTGTATTAATCTTTATGGGAGATAGTTATGTGGTTGTATATTTTAGTGAGTAGATTATATACTTTCTTTTGAAGACAGAACTCAGACTTGTGAGATGTAAATAAAAAATAATTGTGAGTATACTTAGTTCTTACTTATTAATGGTTTAGCTTTACCCTATACTTTATTCTAGAACTTACAAGCAACAATCATGGTTATGAATATAGGTTTATTAGTAAAGTAAGTAGCTTGGGGATTCTTGTTATGTATTTGACTCTCCATATTGGGAGCGGGACATGGAACTTCTTTTAGTAGTGGCCCATGCAGGTGTGCTTTATTGATATAAAGCAATCAACATCTAGGTAGTAGATCTGTTAATGATATATATAAGACCCTAAGATTGATTTTTAGGAAAAGTCTAATAAGAACCTTAGGATATGAGTATTGGGTATTATAAGGTTAAGGAAAATTAAGTTCAATTTGCTTGTTTTATACTTCTATAGCATTTGTTTATGTTCTAGGGAATCCTAATTCAGGATTAATTATTTGTAATTACATATAGTTGTGTTTAAGTTTTTAACTCTAAGTACTGATTAGTTTCCTTTATGTGTGCGTAGGATGGTACGTTGATTCCTACCTCATTTGTGATTCGACAGGAGTGACCAGACCATATATGGATATTACTAGCATTGTAGGCGCCTGCTGAGAGAGAGCAAGAGATAATAGTTTATGGTATTCTCTACGGAGTTATGAAACCTATTATACAGGACATAGAAGACGGGACTGAAGTAATATTCGAGAAGAAAATATATTTTCATGTTATTCGAGCCAAACCATCCCAAGACTCAAATCCAAGAATAAATGGCTATGATGGTACTTTATAGGAATGTAGGGCTAGGCACCCTTACGTGGATATTTTAGGTATCAGGATGAGGATGATATAGATCTGACCGAGGGAATCTAAGAGATTGTTATGTAAATAAGACTAATATGTGTGTAGTATGTATGTATGTATGTATGTATATAAGACTAGTTTGTGTGTGAGATAGACATAAGGTTATCTTTTTGTTTGCTGGAGTTTATTTTAGTATAACAACAGATATAAATAGTGGTTATGTATCTTCGTAGCACTGTATAAAACAATATTCCTGTAAATAAAGTATCTTGTTTCCTTATTTATTTTATTATACTTTTATATAACTATTCTTTTGAGTTTATTTATTGTTAATAATAAGGTTATAGCTATTTGGGTTAGTATATTAAAAATTCTACATTATTTATCTCCATTTAGAAAATGAGCGATTCTGAATTTTAATCTCTTCTTAATAACCAAGCTGAGACAAGTGCCGTTGATATACTCCAAAAATTTTAACAACTCTTACAAATGAATAATCAGCATACTAATGCTACACAAGCTACCTCAGAAGTTGTACTTGAACAACATAGGGAACCTCCCCAACAAAAAAATGGAACCATTGCCGACTTTAGATGTCACGACCTACACCCGAATATTCGGGCACGAGTACGTGGGTACGTCCAGCCTACGCCGCAGCATCGGCGGTAGAATACTTTCTGGGTCAACTCAACTATCTAAACATCTAAATAATATATATATGGTACCTGTCAATCATCTCAACTCCAAACGGACGAACAAAATGGTATATGATAAATGTAAACTACACTCAATAATAATGCAAACTAGGGAAGATAAAGCACGAGAAGGAATAACGAGGGAAAGAGTCATAATACATCCACAAGACTAAAATAATATGTACATGCCAATAACCTTAATAAAATTCTAATACAAGTCTAACAATAATCTAAACCTCCTCAGGCTCTGGTACTAAGTCCTCATGCCCTAAATGAGTATCCTCTAATGGAATACCGTTCGACGGTCCGTAGTATGTGTGACACTGGTCTACGAGCCAATCATCTAAAAAATATATCCAGTCCAGATTGGAGCGAAGTACGTACCACTGAAAGCAGTTTTAAATACATAATCGAGAATATAAAATAGATAATAGAAAAGAATACAAGATAACTAAACAATAGAATAAAATGAACCAGAGTCAACAGTTAATGTACTGGAAAGAAGAACGTACAATAAAATATCTGCAATATAATAGAAACAATAGAAATCTAACTAATGTGCCATGGAATACAAGTTTAATATCTGATCGGTTTAGGTTGAACACGAATACAATAAGGTAACTCGATTACAAATATAATATATAATCGACCTGTACACAAATACACTGGGGCTTGATCACATAATCAACTCCTACTTCCCATCCCCAACTAATACAGATGGATCCAATCACGACACGTTACGAACACAAATATGGGCACACTGAACATAAGCAGTTTGTGTACACAAATATAAGCACACTGAACATGAGTAGTGTGTGAATACGAAGTAAACTAAATCAATACCCGATATATGATTAAATATATGTAAAGGAGTACCCGCTGAACACGGTAAGGGATAATATCTCCTGACAGGATCTATGTAGTACCAGTCCGTAAAACCACTGTATTGAAATCAAGTATACAGTTCTAGTATATGAGATATATACATTATTATAAAATAAAAACTAATATAAAAATATACTCGCCTGAGGTCCTGAGCAAGGTGTGTCTCTCGATGCCCAAGCTAGTGTCACACAGACCTATATATGGTATATTCCATCAATATAAGGTTTTGAAAAAAAAAAAAAGTTAAACTAGTTTAATTCTTGGTCATAAATCTATTTCTAAGCCAAAATAATCAAATTAGGTCAACTCTAGGTCAAACTAGTCAAACTTGGTCAGATTAGCTATTTTTAGGTTTTACAAGTCCATCTCTAGGATATTGGGTCCATACACTATATAACTAGGCTATACTAGGATACCAACAAAATACCGTATCATAAGATACGCAGGTTATTAGATATGAAAATACTAATATATATATATATATATATATATATATATACAAGACAAAATATATAATACTCCTAGCCAAAATAATGCTAAGTGGATACCTTGGCTTTGAACCAAATGCGGTATCACACCACCTACACACCCATCTTGATATACAAACTCAATACCTTGAGTATAAACCAATACCTTGACATTACCTTAGTATTACAAGGTAATACAATATCTAGCATTAGCTAACTAACCAACATATCCATCGGATATTCAATACCCATACCCAAGATACCTGAACTCTTATTAGCTTGGTGTAACTCAAGGTAAACTAGAAATAATACTAACCAATGCTAACTAGTGTTTAAATATATCTCTCATATATACTAAACTCACTAACAAAATATATACCTAACTAACTTATCAATAAACTAACTTAGCTTATTAGCTAGCATAACTTACTTACCTACAACTTAATTTCTAAACACTCAAACTACTGCTGCTTATTGCTACTGCTTCTGCTTATCGCTGCTACTGATGCAGCTTTCTGCTTCTGCTTGCTGCTGCTGCAGCTTACTACTTCTTTTGTTGCTGCTGCTTGCTGCTCCTGCTATTGCTTATCGCTGCTGCTGCTTACTAACTGCTTATTGGCCTGCTTATCCTGCCTGCTTATGCCTATAATTCCCCCCTCTAGCTCACATACATACATCTAAAATACATATATATATATATATATATATATATATATATATATATATATATACCCATAGTAATAATGAAAAAGCACTCTCCTATTCTCCCATGATCACCAACACATTAAAATAAAATATAACACATACACATAATTATATATATACATATAAATCATATAACAATTATAATTATAATACTCTAATAGCTATAACCAAGGTAAATTAAATTAAAATACAAAAAAAAAATACGTGGAGTGCACCGCACCCGTATCACACTAAATCTATGATACACTTGGGATACGGCTCCACCATAACACCAAACGTACCCCAAAGGACACAAGCAAGTCTAAAATCATAATTAGAAGTAACACTAAGTATTATCTATACGTCTATGTGCCCATGTCAAAATATGACATGCTCAAACTCCCGTGTCGGAAGAAAACCCCCAAATCAACCTGTATCGCCAAATTATCGGAATACGGCCTACACGCATCCAATTGTGGATACAACACTAGTCAAACACAATCAAACATATGTCAATTTGGTCTAATTGACCTATTAACAAATACAAGGTGTGCTAATCTCGAAATTCTTCCAAAATTGACACAAAACTTCACATAACTTTCTCTATAGGCCTCCTATGAACCTAATTCCAATTCCTATAGGTAGCCTTCGTACATCGGAGGGTTCCTAATGATTAAATTACAGATTTAAAGTCTAATTAAAGAGAGAAAATTGAATTGTACCTATTGGGAGATGAATTCTCAATGAAATATCTAAATTGAGTGTCAAGAGCATTCAACTTGTAGATCCTTGCTCCTTCTTGTAGATCATTGCTTACTCTTTATAGATCCTTGCTTTCTCCTAATTCTAATAGCCTCCAATGATGAATAGAAAAATAATTGGGAAGAATTTTGGGTAGGGATTGGTGTAGGAATGAAGAATTTGAAAGATAAAAATTCTAGATCTAGAATTAGAATAAAAAAATAAAAAGAGAGAGAGAGAGAGAGAGAGAGAGAGAGAGAGAGAGAGAGAGAATCTTTCCACACTCCAATTATAGCCGACCTTGACCCCCTCCTCCAAGCTACTATGAAATATCCATAATACCCCTTGGGGCTTGTCATGAAGGAATTAATTAAGGAGAAAAGGTTCTAGTCTAATTGGTTTAACTAATTAATTCATCCTCCTAATGAATGAGCTTACTATTGGGCTCAATTCTAACTAGAATTAAATATGATCCATGGAACTAATCTAAACTAGTTAGGTCCACTAACCAAGTCCAAAATAAAATCTAACATTTAACAATAAATAAATAATATAATAAATAAATATTCAATATGTACAATATTTATTATTATATTTCTAAAGTAATTATCTATACCAAATTATAAAACTACCCCTAGCTGAAAAAGTGAGGGTGACAATCCTACCCACCTTAAAAAAAATTTGTCCTCAAAATTAAGGAAGAACTAACTGCCAAAAGCAACAATACAAGAATGAAAGAATTATACCTCACGGCTCAAACAGATAAGGATATCGCTCGCGCATCTCGACCTCTCGCTTCCAACTACTCTCTCTTGGCAAGTGATGCCTCCACGTGACGTGCACCAAAGAAATGGTCTAGTTCCTCAGCACCTTCTCTTTCCGATCCAGAATCTCAACTGGCTTCTCTGGATAACTAAGAGTAGGGCCTACCTCTATCTCCGAGTGATCCAACACGTGACTAGGATCCGCCAAATACCATCTCAACTATGAAACGTGGAACACATTATGCACTCCCTCTAATATATGTGGAAAGTCTAGTCTGTAATCAACTGCATCAATCCTCTCGAGAATACTGAAAGGACCGATGAATCACGGACTAAGCTTTCCGCCTTCACCGAAACGAATCGGGCCTCGTCTCGGAGAAATCCTCAGAAACACTAAACCACCAACGTAGAACAAAACACAACCTTAGCACTCTAATAAAAACAAACAATCACAAGCAATGCAAAATAAAATCTATACCCCAAACTCCAATGGTCTCCGGTAGCTATCGGCCCAATGCCTCTGTTGGGAGTTTCTAGTAATGCGCTTTGGAGCAACCAATGCGCCAACAGTATTTATGGATCTCATGAATCGTATTTTTATGCCATATTTGGACAAGTTCGTGATAGTATTCATCGATGACATCTTGGTTTACAGTCGGAATAAAGCAGAGCACGAGCAACATCTTCGCGCAGTTCTTCAAATCCTTATAGAACATGATTTATATGCCAAGTACTCCAAGTACGAGTTTTGTCTTGATCGTATTTCATACTTGGGGCATATTATTGCTAAAGGTGGAGTTGAAGTGGATTCCCAGAAGATAGGAGCCGTTGAGACGTGGCCAATTCCCTGAACAGTTGTAGAAGTTTGTTGTTTCTTAGGACTAGTAGGATATCGAAGATTTATGTTAAACTTTGCTAGAATTTTTGTGACCTTGACACAATTAATGTCCAGCACCAGTCGAAGTCTATCCCTGATGAGTTTTCCCTTCTCAGCTCCATCTATGACCATCTCTGGTCCCAATAAGGCTCTCTCACCAATATCATCCTATGATAATGGAGTGCGATATCTCCGTTTATATAATACCTCAAATGATGACATCACGATACTGGCCTAGTAGTTGTTGTTGTAAAAAAACTCTATCAAGTAAAGATGATCCTCCCAATAGCCTACAAAATCTAAAATACAGGTGCGTAGCATGTCCTCGAATGTCAGAATAGTCCTCTACGACTGCCCATCTGTCTGAGGGTGATATGTGGTACTAAACTTCAGCTAAGTGCCCAAACTAGCCTGTAAACTCCTCCAGAAGTTAGACGTGAAGCGACTATCCCGATCCGAGACTATGCTCACAAGAACTCCATACAATCTGACTATCTGACGCACATACATCTCCTCAAGATTCTTCGTAGACGTACCCACTTTGAATTACAGAAAGTGGGCTAATTTTGTCAACCTGTCTACGATGACCCAAATTTCATCTTTATCTCCTGGAGAACGCGAAAGCCCTGAAACAAAGTCTATCATCATATGCTCCCATTTTTACTCTAGAATAGGTAAAGGCTGAAGCAATCCACATGGCCTCTATCTCTCTGCCTTTACCTGCTGGAATACCAAGCATCTGGATATGATGCTAGCCACTTTCCGCTTCATACCATACAACCAAATAAACTCTCGCATGTCCCTATACATCTTGTTGGCACCTGGATACATAGAGTACTGAGATCGATGCGCCTCCTAAAGAATCTCTCGCGCAATGCTCCACTCGGCACAAATAATCTGGTATCGTGCCAATGATCCATCATCTGCAATCTGAAGTCTTCTGCCAATCCTATCTGGACCTATGCTTTGATGCTCCTCAGAGACTCATCCTCGAACTGTACATCTCTGATCCGGTCCATCAACTCTAACTGTACCTGAAGTCCCCACATCTGTGCTGCAACTCCAGGAATTAGTGCCTTAATACCAAAGCTATCAAGATCGGCCAAAAAATGTCTATCCCTCGTAAAATGCATAGCTACTGGATACCTGCTCAAGGCATCCGTGACTACGTCGGCCTTCCCTGGATGATACTGCAAAATAATGTCGTAGTCCTTCATCAACTCCAACCACCGCTGCTGCCTTATATTGAGCTCTTTTTGTATAAACACATATTTTAAGCTCTTGTGATCTATAAAGATCTCTACCCGCTCTCCATACAAGTAATGCTTCCACAGTTTAAGACAAAAAATAACTGCTGCAAACTCCAAGTCATAGGTAGGGTAATTTTTCTCATGCGGGCGTAATTGCTTGGAAGCATAGGCAATCACCTTCCCGTTCTGCTGTAACACACAACCCAAACCCTTCTCCGATGCATCACTATATATAGAAAATTGTCCTGTCCCTGATGGCATTATCAATATTGGAGCTGTAGTCACCCTCTTCTTTATCACCTCAAAAGCAGACTGACAATCCTTAGTCCAGATGAACTCCACGTCCTTCCTGGTTAGTATAGTCATCGTTTCTGCAACCTTGGAAAAATCTTGAACAAACCTCCAATAATAGCCTGCTACCGCTACTGAACACGGGGTAGACCATAACTCAACTACTAAAATCTTCTTCGGGTCTACTGAGATCCCATCTCCTGTAATCACATGTCCGAGGAATTGAACCTTATCAAGAAAGATCTCATAATTTGAAGGCTTGTTATATAGCTTCTCCTTCCCGAGGATCTCCAAAACTATCCTTATATGCTTCTTATGCTCCTCCGAGGCCTTCGAATAAATCAATATATCATCAATGAATAGTACCACAAAATACCTTATTCATCAGGTTCATGAATACTGTCGGTGCATTGGTCAACCCAAACGGCATCACCAAGAGCTCAAACTGCCTCATCAGGTTCTTGAATACTTCCAGGGCAATGGTCAACCCAAACGACATCACCAAGAACTCAAACTTTCCATATCGAGTCCTGAAAGCTGTCTTCAGAATGCCTTCCTTCTTCACTTTTACCTCGTGGTACCCCGACTTCAAGTCTATCTTAGAGAATACCTTCGCTCTGCTCATTTGATCAAATAAATTGATAATCTACGGCAACGGGTATTTATTCTTGATAGAGAGGTTGTTGAGTATCCTGCAGTTGATACACATACGTACCGACCCATCTTTCTTCGATACAAATAATATCGGCGCACCCTACGATGATGAACTGGAGTGGATGAATCCCTTGTCCTGTAACTCATCTACCTACTTCTTCAACTCTGCTAGTTTTATGTTGTTCACTCTATAGACGTGATGTGTTATTGGCTCTATGCCTGGCACCAAGTCTATAGAGAACTCCACATCTTTATTTGGTGGTAACCCCGATAACTCCTCCTGAAAGACGTCCATATACTCAGCAAACAATGGATGTGGTGGCTCCTGCTCTTATACCAAAGCTCTATAGAAGTCGCCTTCGCTCTGCTCTACTTCTCCTCTGACGAACTCAAACTCTGGCTCTCCTGGTGTCTGGAATAAAACTCTGTCTCCTCGATAATCGATACTAGCATGGTGCCTACTCAACCAATCCATCCCGAGCACTATATCGTAGCTCGGAAGTGGCATTACGAGTAGATACGCTCTACTCTCGGTCTCTCAAGGAAACTCTCCCGTCCTTACAAACATCACTGACTAGGATAATGCCACCCCCGGTCATGATCTTCCAAGTCCTCGCCAACGTTTCAGTCTCAAGGTGATGTTTCAGAATAAAAGATACAAATACAAAACTATGTGAATCACCAGAATTAAATAAAATAGGAGCTGGAAAATAATCAAGATAGACTGAACCAAAGATAAGATTACTGACTGTCTCCTCCTCCACGATGGTCAAGTTCACCCTTGTCGCTGGGCACCTCTCTACTACTGCTGGTGCTGAGCGAACTGTTGCAGTTATGGTAGTAGAGAAGGTCCTCTCTGTTGTCCTGCTGGTGGTCTCATGGGTGCTCCATGTGCCTTAGCTCCGCCCTGAACTGGACGAGCTGGAACTTTAGGACAAGCCCTCAATTGATGGTCTCCTGATCCGTAGAATAAGAATTAGCCCAATCTCATCCAGCATGCACCCCATCCATGTTCGTGCTTCTTACAAAAGGTACAAGGAATAGCTGGCCTCTGGATCTGGTGAATCTAATGTGTCGGCGCTCTAGTTGGTCCATGATACTGCTGGCTCGGCTGCTGGAAGTAACTTTGGTGCTGCTACTAAAAATGACACCGCTTTATTGGACCCATGTTGGTACTGGATCCTCCTATGTCTCTCGGCCTCTTAAAGCCAATCTCTAGGTCATCCTCTGCCCGATGTGGCTGTCATAGAATCTTCTCGAAAGTAGCGTTGGGATCTCCATTCGTATGTGATTTGATCTCCCTATTTAAGCCCTTCATGAACTTCCTGGCTCTTTCTCTGGGGTTCTTCCCCTCCATAAAGTGGCATAATCTGTAATACTCTGTCGCATACTCATCTACTGTCATACCTCCCTAAATGAGGTACAGGAACTGGCTCTCTAGAGATGTCAGGGCCACATCTGGAAAAAACTTTTTCTTGAAGAGCGCATTAAAAGCTTTCCAAGTAAATCCTGGTGCTATAATCCTGGGGTCCATCCTGAACCAAGTAAACACAATATCGAACATCATGCTCCCTACGGCCTCTATCTGTAACCACTCTGGAATCTGCACCAACCGCAGGTTTCGCTCAATGTCTTCTATCTAATCATCAGCATAAATGATCCCTTCAGTGCCTTTAAAGTCCTTCCGCCCTATCCTCTTAAAATCTATGATAGTCTCCGGCCTTGGCTATTTTGGTATAAACTGAGATTGTGTCGTCTATGGCTGGACTAAGGTGACTCTCTCGACTGCTGTGAGTGCAATCTGGTGAGCATTCTCAATGCCCTATCTCATAACCTCTGACTGACGGTACTATGCCTTAATCATCTGCTAAAAGAGGCAAACATCTATGTCTGATCGACTGTGGATGGTGGTGGTGAAAGATCCCCTGAAACTATTGGCGCTGCCCTCTGTGCCGAGGTGGAGGACCTCCGAAAGCTGCTAGAACAACGTCTGATGGTGCTTCCCTCATAGGCGACGAAGTGATCGACCTCGTTGATATTTGTGCCTGTGCATTGGAAACGCGTCTTCGACAGCATCATGAAGATAGATTGAACAAAATAATCAATATTGAGTATGATAAGATATTATCAAAGAAGGACAGTTTTATTCAAAGCAAATATTCAATAGATAAAGATATAAAAACTAATATTTGGAAGTATTTCCTAGTTGTGATTGAGTATACTCTCAGCCTAAATCCTATATAATAAAACAGGCTCTTAGCAGTACTCTAGGTGAGCACTACTATGATATCGCTTTAATGCGAAGCTGGACGGCATGGGCCACCACTAAAAATATGTCACGAACCATACCCGAATATTCGGGCACGAGTACGTGGGTACGTCCAGCCTACGCTACAACATCGGCGGTAGAACGTTGTTTGGGTCAACTCTACTATCTGAACATCTCAATAATATATATATGGTACCTGTCAATCAACTAAACTCCAAACAAAGGAACCAAATGGTATCTGATAAATGTAAACTATACTCAATCATAATGCAAACTAGGAGAGATAAAGCAAGAGAAGGAATAATGAGGGAAAGATTCATAATACATCCACAAGACTGAAATAATATATACATGCCAATAACCTAAATAAAAGTCTAATACAAGTCTAATAATAATCTAAACCTTCTCCGACTCTGATAGTAAGTCCTCCTGCTCTAAATGAGTATCCTATAATGGAATACCGTCATGCGGTCCATAGTATGTGTGGCACTGGTCTATGAGCCAATCATCTAAAAAATATAGTCAGTCAGGATTGGAGCAAAGTACGTACCTCTAAAAGCAGTTTCAAATAAATAATCGAGCATATAAAATAAATAATATAAAAGAATATAAGATAACTAAACAACAGAATAAAATAAACTATATTGAACAGGAAATGTACTGAAAAGAAGAACATACAACATAATATCTGTAATATAATGGAAATAACTGAAATCTAACTAATGTGCCATGGAATTCAAGTTCATTATGTGATCGGTTTGGGTTGAATACGAATACAATATGGTAACTCGATTACAAGTGTGATATATAATCGACATGTACACGAATACACTGGGGCTTGATCACATAATCAACTCCTACTCCCCCATCCCTAACTAATACCAATGGATCCAATCACGACAAGTTACGAACACGAATATGGGCACACTGAACAGCATCAATGTGTGTACATAAATATAAGTATACTGAACACGAGCAGTGTATGAACCGAAGTACACTAAATTAATACCTGATACACACGATAAAATAAATGTAAGGAGTATCCGCTGAACACGGTAAAGGATAATATCTCCTAACAGGATCCACGTAGCACCAGTCCATAAAATCACTGTGTCAGAATCAAGTATATAGTTCTAGAACATGAGATATATATACTATTATAAAATAAAAATTTACAAAGAAATATACTCGCCTGAGATCCTGAGCAAGGTATGTCTTTCGATGCCCAAGCTGGTGTCACACAGACCTATATATGGTATATTATATCAATGCAAGGTTTTGAAATAAAAATAAGTTAAACTAGTTAAATTCTAGGTCATAAAGCTATTTCTAAGTTAAAACAGTCAAACTAGCTCAACTCTAGGTCAAACTAATCAAACTTAGTCAAACTAGCTATTTCTGGGTTGTATGAGTCAGTCTCTAGGATATTAGGTCCATACACTATGTAACTAGGCTATACTAGATATACTAGGATACTAGGATACCAACAAAATACTGTATCATAAGATACGTAAGTTATTAGATATAAAAATACTATAATATATATATAAAAGACAAAATATATAGTACTTCTAGCTAAACTAATGCTAAGTGGATACCTTGGCTTTGAACCAAGTGCAGTATCACACCACCTACACACCCATCTTGATATACAAACTTAATACCTTGAGTATAAACTAATACCTTGACATTACCTTGCTATCACAAGGTAATACAATATCTAACATTAGCTAACTAACCAACACACCCATCGGATATTCAATATCCATACCCAAGATACCTCAACTCTCATTACCTTAGTGTAACTCAAGGTAAACTAGAAATAATACTAACCAATGCTAACTAGTTCTTATATAAATAAATAAATAAATAAATAAATAAATATATATATATATATATATATAACAAAATATAACTAATTTATTAATAAACTAACTTAGCTGATTAGCTAGCTTAACTTACTTACCTACAACTTAATTTCTAACACCTCAAATTACTGCTGCTTATTTCTACTGCTACTGCTACTGCTTCTGCTTATCGCTGTTGCTGCTGCAGCTTACTGCTTCTGCTTCATGCTAGTTTTGTTGCTTCTTATTGCCTGCTTATTGGCCTACTTATTGGCGTGTTTATCCGGCTAAATTATGACTATATTTCCCCACTCTATCTCACATGCATACATCTAATACACACAAACATACATATATATATATATATATATATATATATATATATATATATATATATATATATACACACACACACACACATACCCACACTAATGATGCACAAGCACTCTCCTATTCTCCTATGACCATCAACACATCAAAATAAAATATAGCACACATAAATTATATATATACATACAAATCATATAACAATTATAATTATAATACTCTAATAGCTATAACTAAAGTAAATTAAAATAAAATACAAGAAAACAAACATGTGGAGTGCACCACACCCGTATCACACTCAATCTATGATACGCTTGTGATACGGCTCCACCACATCACCAAACGAACTTCGAAGGACACGAACAAGTCTAAAATCATAATTAGAAGCAACATGAAGTGTTAGCTATACATCTACGTGCCCGTGTCAAAATATGACATGCTCAAACCACCGTGTCGGAAGAAAACCCCCAAATCAACCCGTATTGCCAAATTATCAGGATATGGCTGTCACTACCACGTTCCCAAAACAGGGGTATTTTTGACTTTTTATAAATATTTAATATTGCGTGTATTTAATTTGACTAATTGTATGATATGTATATTTACATATATATTATATACTATGTTCTTAATGTTTGAGCTAGTAGACTTGACCTAGAAGCCCACTAGATGAACACCTAACCGAAATGTAGGGTTATAAATTTAAATTGTGGTATTTAGGATTTAATTATTGAGGTTGTAATTAATTACCATAATTTTATTTAATTGTTGCGCCTTGCCGTTGCTTCGATATTTGGAGCGCTACCCTAGCTTTTGCCTTTGAACAAATTTTACAACCTTGTCCTAGACGTGCCCGCCTTCCATTCTGATATTTTCGTAACTCGTAATTATGCTCTCTTGTTCTTAATTTTAGCCGTACAATATTCGTCGTGGACGTTTATTTAATTTCTAAATAAATTCCAACTTTGTATCATTATGCGTTCCAATCGAAATTGGAGACACAATCTCGACCATTTTGTGCAACCCAAATTAGGGTAATATTCTGTTCTGAGTCTTCTTCACTAATGATATTTGTGGCCCAACCTAATTTTAGCCCCATGTATTTCTAATTAATTTTATAAACATCGCTTGCATTTGTTTCTATTTAAATTGGGGATACCAACTTTGACTAATCCTATTTTAACCCAATTTAATCCAAGTGCCTTATTAATTAAGTCCATACAAAATACACAACACCCCCTCACCGTACAAAACATCAAACACCAAATCGCCCACCAATTTTTCATCAATTCATGTGTCTGTGCAAATACCCAAATTTATGGGGGCTCATTTACAAATATTGTATTAGGTGTCAACACCCTATTGGTTCAAACCAATGGAGAAGCCCTAATATTGACTAGTCAACCCAACCCTCACCCTTGCATGAGTAATTTTTCATGTCAAATCCTGACCACCCATTCAAAATGGGAGCATCATCACCACTCATTCCCACTCACCACCTCCTATTTAATGTCTCCTCAAGGCACTCTTCCCAACCATGCCCTAATCCCCAAACCTAAGAAAGCCCCTACCTCTCTCTCTCCTCCCTCCTCACTCAACCGTAGGTATTTTTCCAATTTTTCCTTTTCTCTTCTTCTCTTTTTCTTCTTTTTAAAAGAAAAAGAGGGAAATAAAACCATCTCCATTACTTCACCACTGTTCACCCAACCTACTCCGGCCATCTTCTCCGGCCCGCAAATCCTCATAGCCACCACCATCGTCGACATCATCCTGCCGTAACCCGAGATCCCTCCACCGCACCATCACACGATGTCTCCTGGCGAGCCACCCGCTGTGCATCTGTCACCGAAGTTGAACCCCGGCTACTGCTTCCTTTTCCGACCTCCCTCCACCGGCCAACTCCCATCCAGCTTCTCCGCCGGGCGAACCTCATCTTCCCCCCCCCGGAGTCCAGTCTCGACGGAGCCGACCGACGACCCACTGGACCACGACGAGCCCGCAGTTCCCTCGTCGACTTTCTTCCTCTTCTCCTCCGACTACTCCACCATTAGAACCACCACCACTCGTCACCCCGACCGATCCGACCGATCCGGCCATCTTCTCCGACACTGCTATCACCACCATCCCACACCACCGTAACCGCCTCGCCCACTCTCTCCTTCCTCCTCCCTGCATCCCCCGGCACCACCACCGTGAGGGCTATCACCACCACCACCATCAGAAATTACCACCACCCAATCCAGCACCACTCCACCAGTGCCACCCCGAGTCCCCTACTCCGGCCATCAACTCCGGCGTTTCCACCATTTCCAGTCGATAGCAGCCACCCCGAGCAGCCTCGACCCTGCCTCCTCCATGTTCGTCGTCTTCAACATTATCAGCATCGTCAACGTCGCCGTCATCGTCGTCGTGCATGCGCACAGGTACGGCTTTCTTCCCTCGCGTACACGTACGCGTGTACGTATGTACGTATGTGTGCATATATATATGTTGTATTAGTATAATTCGTATATGTATACGTATATACATATATTTAGTGTATTTGTCTATTTATATATATGTATTCAACATATATATTAATATATCCATATATATGATATATGTTAATATGTTCGTATTGGTATATATATACATGTATATAGTATAAGTATTATTTTGGTATATATATATATATATGTATTGGTATATATATATATGTACATATATACATATATGGTATATGTATTGGTGTATATATATATATATATATATATATATATATATATATATATATATATATATATATATATATTCAGTATATATATATATATATATATATATATATTCTTTTGTATACATATAAAAAATGGGTTGTTGTATATATATAAAAATGTATTATGTATATTTTTTAAACATATATATATATAGTATATAATTCTATTAGTGCATATACACTTATACCTATTTTGTACGTAATTATTGGTATACACATATATATGTATTAAATTTAATTAATGATATATGTCTAATTAAGAATGTATTAGGCGACCCGAGTGTAATTACGGATATCCCGTAATTACATTGACCTGCAACCCTGTAATTGTTAGAAGACTGCCACATGTACACTGACGTACTAGCAAGTCCCGTATCATTTTGACCGTCTGTCTTGCACAGTAATTACAGACACGACACTCGCGCAATTGGACGCGTACTTGACCCTAGTTGACTAGTGCCATACCTGACATAGCCCCTGAGTTCAATGTATTTATGATTGTGTTAGTGTAACGTCTGATGCAATATTGTATTGTATGATATGTCTATAGGACTGTTGGATCATCCAGGCGATACTCTGGGACAGGACATTGGTATTACCAACTAAGGACCCAATACGAGTACATTCTCTGATAGTTTCTTATTTATGATATCCCCTATGTTATTGTATCTAGTATAAATATCTATATTTTTTGACACGATGGTTACACGGATTGGTATATCCATATCTCGTCATGAGATATTATTCCTTGTTCATGGTGTATCTTGTACAAGTCTTGTTTCCTTGTTTATCTTGTGCATATACAAACACTGATTTCCGGGGAGACTTGCTACTTTCCTAGGGAATCCCGTGCCATAGCGTACCATGGTTGGATCTACTATACCAGTCGGGGGAGGAGAGTATTTTAGTGTAGATATGTGATCATACCCTTCATGTACAAGTCTTGTTCACATGTTAGTGTTGGTCATACACCGCACGTATGACTAGCCAGGCCATTATTCCTGTACAAGTTTCCAAGCCGATCACGTATTAAAGCTAGTACTCACACACTTAGTCATAGTATTCTTGCTATTTGACATATTGTTCCTTCCCGCATTTATTTACAGTATTTACAGTATTTCCTTTATTGTATATCTCTCGTACATGTATATGCATCTTGTATATTTCCATCTATTTACTGCTACATAGCTTATATTATTGATATAGAACTGCTATTAGAAATGTACTTTGCTCCTTCCTGACTGAAAATATTTTTCCAGACTATGCCTTAGAGGACCGATGTCTGACATTTTATGGACCACAAGGAGAGTAGCAACAAACATGGACCTGGTAGTTCAGGTGTGATTCCGGGAGGTCTAGCCGGATTTACTAGTAATCTAGTTAGTTTCTTTCAGTAGATTATTTTGGTACCGGATTTGTCTCCGGCATACTTTGTTGAGACTTGGATATTTGTTGAGTTAGATTATTTCTATTTAGACTTGTGTTGTATTTTATTTTATTTTCTTCAATATCTTATCGTGCTGTAGTTATGTGATTGAGTATATTGTTCATATTATATTGTGTTATCCATGTCTCCTTACGGAGTTGGATACTCGTACGAGATTGTTTAGATAGTGCTTGACGTAGACAGCGTTATACCACCGATGCTGCGGCGTAGGCTGGACGTACCCACGTACTCGTGCCCCAATTTCGGACGCGGGTCATGATAATGGCCTATACGCATCTAATTGTGGATACGACACTAGTCACACACAATCAAACACATGTCAATTTGGTCTAATTGACCTATTGACAAACACAAGATATGCCAATTTCGAAATTCTCCCAAAATTGACACAAAATACCACTTAACTTTTCTCATAGGCTACTTATGAACCTAATTTCAATTCCTATGGGTATACTTAGTATATGAGTGGGTTCCTACTGATTAAATTACATATTTAGAGTCTAATTAGAGAGAGAAAACTGAATTTTACCTATTGGGAGATGGATTCTCAATAAAATTTCCAAATTGAGTGTCAAGAGACTTTAACTTGTAGATCATTGCTCCTCCTTGTAGATCCTTACTTCTTCATTGTTCTAATAGCCTCCAATGATGAATAGATAAGGAATTGAAAATAAATTTGGGTAGGGATTGATGTAGGAATAAAGAAATTTAGAAGAGGAAAATTCTAGATCTTGATTTGGAATAAAAAATGAAGATAGAGAGTCTCTCCCCACTCCAATTATGGCCAGCCTCTACCCCTTCCTCCAAGCTACTATGAAATGTCCACAATATCCCTTGGGACTTGTCATGAAGGAATTAATTAAGGAGGGAAGATTCTAGTCTAATTGGTTTACTAATTAATTTATCCTCCTAATGAATATGCTTACTATTGGGCTCAATTCTAACTAGAATTAAATATGGTCTATGGATCTAATCTAAACTAGTTAGGCCCACTAACACAAGTCCTAAATAAAATATATCATCTAATAATAAATAAATAATATAATAAATAAATATTCAACATGCACAATATTTAATATTATATTTCTAAAACAATTATCCATGCCAAATTACAAAACTGCCCCTAGCTGGAAAAGTGAGGGTGACATTAGAAAACTAGTTCCAAAGATATTTTGTAGAACTGAGGGTCCATTAGAGAAAGGACAATGGTTAAGGACTTCTGATGGATTACTTAAGGGAGCAAAGATTGTACCAGAAGATATGGTAGCAATAATTAGATTTCAATTAAAAGATGTAGCAGAAAGCTGGTAGAGTGCAGAGCACCCAGATGAGTCTGATAGAGTGATGGTTTAGGAAGAATTTAAAAGAAAATTTGAAGAAAGATTTTTCCCAGACTCGGCTTAAAAGGAATTAGAAAGGAGATTTATCCAATTGAAACAGGATAAATATATTGTGGATGAATATGCTACAAAATTTACCCGACTAAGTAGATTTGTTTCTTACATGCTAGTTACAAAAAAAGCTAAAGTATCCAAGTTCAGTGAAGGATTATAAAGTGAACTTAAGGGCAAAGTTGCACCTTATAAATGCCAAACATATTATGAGATAACTGAAGCTACTCGAGATCAAAAAATGATATAAAAAGATAGGCAAGTAACAAAGGTTGAAGGCCATAAGAGAAACTTTGAACCAGGATCCTCTTAAAAGAACCAATGGCAAGGTCAACCCAAGCGGCTACAGATGACAACAACAAAATGTGTGCCTATATGAAATTTCTGTAGGAAACCAGGCCATTTGAAGAATCAATGTAGAAAATAAAATGGATGGCATTTAAGACATGGAGCAGCAGACCATCAAATCACTTAGTGTCCCTGGATGTCTATGACAAGGCCTTTGGCACCATATCAACAATTTGTACCAAGGCCTATGAATGCAGGGTTTAACACAAGGCAGGTAGTTCAGGGGAATGTACTAAGGCTGATGTTAAATGCACCAAGGCCAATACAGCAGGCACCACCATTGATGCAGAGTATGGTACTTGCAGGAAGTCAGTATAGGTCGCCATTACTATCTCAAATAAAATAATTCCAATAAGCACAAAGACCACATCAAACTTATACTGGTAAGAAGAAGCATGGCCAGGCTTTCTTGATGGATACTAATGAGGAAAGATTACTTGGAGAAGTTGTGACAGGTACAATATTAGTTTTATCTTATCCAACAACAGTTTTATTTGAGTTAGGTGCTTCACATTTTTTTATATCTGTTACATTTATATGTTTGTATGAGATTGAAAATTAACCATTACCTAAGAAATAAATAATTTTAACGGAAAATGGATTGGTGGAAGTCAATCATATCTGCAAAGCTTGTCCAATCAGAATTGGAGGTTAATCATTTAAAGTAAGACTTTTGGTTTTTCTAATGATCAATTATGATATAGTCTTCGAAATAGATTGGTTAACATTAATAGTAACTAATATAGATTATGGATAAGGAAGTGTTACATTTCAGCTTCAGTAAGAGAAATATGTGAATTTATTCGGGATCATAAGGAGGATCAAACAGAGAAGATTGAAGAACTTAGACTACCATTTCAAAAATTATTCTAAAACATTAAGGAAGAACAATTTCTGAGGATAGTATCTGAATATAAGGATGTATTTTCTGATGAATTACCAGGACTACTACCAGACAGAATAGTAGAGTTTATTATAGATCTAGTTCCTGGAGCAGAACCAATAGCAAAGAAAATGTATCCTATGAATAAAAAAGAATTAGCAGAGTTGAATAAACAAATAAAAGAACTGTTGACTAAAAGATTTCTTTAACCAAGTATTTCACCTTGGGGAGTACCAGTCTTATTTGTGAAGAAGAAAGATGACATATTACGACTGGTCATTGATTATAGAACATTGAATGAGGTAAATATCAAAAAAAATCCATTACCAAGAATTGATGAGTTATTTGATCAGCTTGTCGGAGCACAAGTAGTTTCAAAAATTGATCTGAGGTCGGTTTATCATCAAGTAAAAGTAAAGAAAGAAGATGTATCAAAAACTACTTTTCGAACAAGATATGGGCATTACGAATTCTTAGTTATGCCATTCGGATTAACTAATGCTCCTACAATATTTATAGATCTTATGAATCGCATATTCTACCAATACTTGGATAAATTTGTCATAGTAGTATTTATCGATGATATTTTAATATATTCCAAGAATGAAGAAGAATATAAAGAACATCTATGGATACTACTTCAAACTTTGAGACAAGAACAATTATACGATAATCTTAGCAAATATGAATTTTGGCTATACCTTATATCTTTTTTGGTCATATCATTAGTGGCAAAGGAATTTCAGTTGATCCAAGGGAAGTAGAAGTAGTAAAATTATGGCCTGCACCAAAATCTGTAACAGAAATTTAAAATTTTCTAGGAATAGCAGGATATTACAGAAGATTTATAGAAAACTTCTTGAGGATTTCTGAACCTATAACCCATTTGATACGAAAGGATAAAAAATTTATCTGGACAGACAATTGCTAGGCAGTATTTGAAGAATTGAAAAAAGACTTATTACATCACCTATTCTAGTATTGCCAAATGGATCTGTAGATTATGAGATTTATAGTGATGCTTCTGGTAAAGGCTTGGGTTGTGTACTAATGCAACATGGAAGGGTTATAGCTTATGCCTCTCGTTAGTTAAAGTAACAAGAAAGAAAGTATCCAACACATGATCTAGAGCATGTCGCAGTAGTATTTGCACTTAAATTAGGGAGGCACTATCTATATTTTAAAAGAGTTCAAATCTATAATGAACACAAAAGTTTCAAATATATATTCACTCAGAAAGAGTTGAATATGAGATAAAGAAAGTGGTTAGAGCTTCTTAAGTACTTTGATATAAAACTGGAATAGCATCCTGGCAAAGCAAATAAAGTAGCAGATGTATTAAGTAGAAGACCTACAATGTTCTTTATGAACATACCAAAATAAATCCTTGATGATTTAAGAAAAATAGGAATTAAAATTATATATCCAAGGACAGAAGGATCATGGGCTAACTTGCAAGTTTAATCATCTTTAATAGAGAGAATCAAGGCAACTCAATAAGAATATGCTAAATTACAAGGATTATCGAAGAAGACTGGAACACGACTTCAGACTGGGATAAGTAAATACCTAGATGGAACCTTAAGGTTTGAACACAGATTATATGTACAAAAAGAAGATTTAAGAACATAAGTTATGTCAGAGGCACATAATTCTTAATATTTTATTCATCCAGGGAGTACAAAAATGTATAAAGATCTTAAACAAAATTTTTGGTGGCATAGAATAAAAAAATAAATTGTAAGATTTGTATCAAAATCCCTAGTGAGTCAACAAGTAAAGGCAGAGAACCAGAGGACTGCATAACTTCTTCAGCCTTTACCAATACCAAAATAGAAATGTGATGATATTACTATGGACTTCGTATCAGGATTTCTAAGGACTCAGAAGGCTAACAATGTTGTTTGGGTTATTGTGGATAGACTTATAAAATCAGCTCAATTTTTACTATTTCGAGTGGATCAATCAACTGAAATATTAGCTGATGTGTATATGAGATAATTTTTTAGTCATCATAGAGTACCTGCAAGCATAGTTTCAGACAGAGACTCCCTATTTACTTTAAAAAATTTGGGGAGCTTAGAAGATAGTTTGAGCACATGTTTAAAGTTTAGCTTACTTTAAAATAGATGGAAAATCAAAATGAATTATTCAAAATCTTGAAGATATATTGAGAGCATGTACTCTTGATTTTGGAGATCATGGGATGATCATCTTCATCTAATTGAATTCTCCTATAATAACAGTTATTATGCCAGTATTAAAATGACACCCTTTGAAGCTTTTTATGCAAGAAAGTGTCGGTCTCCTATATATTGGAGTGACGTAAGTGAACGTTAATTATTGGGTCCAAAAATGGTGGTACAAAATGTAGACAAGATTAAATACATAAGGAGTCACCTTCAGACAGCTCAAGACAGGCAAAAGATGTGGGCAGATAAACATAGAAGATCTTTAGAATTTTAACCTGGTAGTCATGTATTCTTAAAAAAATTTGCCATCTCGAGGAATAATCAGATTTGGAACTCGAAAAAAATTAAGCCCAAGGTACATTTGACCATTTGATGTAATTGAAAGAATTGGAGATGTATCATACAAATTGGCCTTACCTCAACACTAGAAGGAATTCATGATGTATTTTATATCTTACAACTTTGAAGATATGTACTAGATTCATATCATATATTGGACCAATTGGAGATAACAGTGGGACCGACACTCCGAATGTTACAACTAGTAGAAATACTTGATATAAGAGAAAAAATACTCAAGAACAAAAGCATATCTCTGGTACTACTTGCTTGGAGTAAAGATTCTATATGTGAATCTACCTAGGAATGGGAAGAAGATGTTCAAAAATAGTATCCTTCTCATTTGTAACTCAAGGTTTGTTTTAAAACCTAAGTATTTTTGACATACTTCTTTCAGTATAATTTAAATTTCGAGGACATAATTTTTCTAAGGAGGATAAAGTATCATAGTTATTTTTAAAAATTTATTATTATTATTATTATTATGATTATTATTTATTTAAAAATACAAGTTTTATGAGAAAATAGCTTTCCGAGTAAAAAAAATTGTATTATTTTAATATAATTTCTTGGGTTCCCATAATTTCTAATATAATAATATTATTTATTTGACAAAATCTTAAATATTTTTATTTGAATTATTGATTTGTGCATTTTCATTTAGGTATTAGGGTTCACTTGGTACAAAGAATAAATTTGGATTAGGAGTTAATCGGTGCTAATTAGAAACCTAATTAACTAAACCTAGACCAAATTGACCTTGACATTAGGTTTCCTTAGAAGCCAAGGGGTTTAGCCTCCCTTGGAAGCTTTGTGGCCGACCCAAAAAGGTGGGGTGTGGGTTGGTATATTTTAATTGGTTAATGCACACAAATCTTGCTTGAAAGGATAAGTACTTGGTATATATATTTGTATATATATAAGTTTCATTATTTAATTCTTTAACCTTTCTTCTTTCACTCTCTTCAGAAAACCTCTCCTACTCTCTACAAAATCCAAGCTCTCCATTTCTTCATGCTTTACAAAACCTAAGAACTAAGGCAAGTCCTCCTCCTATTTGTACGCTTTGTACAAATCTACTTTTAGTATCATTTTTTTTTTGTTTAATTTTTATTGTTCAAAGTAAATTTTATATTTCAGATAAATATTGAGATTAATATATATGGTTTACAACATGTTTCTAAGATTTTTTCGTTAAGATGACACACCCGTAGGTGGCTTGGACATGAGATAGAATAAGGTTTATACATGCTGAATTCGTTCCTACAGCACAATATTTCCCCAGTCAATTTTTATCTATTAAAACATGTCAAATTTTAATTATGTCTAAATAGAAATGATTGGAAATTCGATAAGCTTTCCAATGGTATATGAAACAATAGGGTTTGAATTTATATGGTAGGATTTATGGGTCATGCAACAGAGGTGTAGAATCCTAGAATTAAAATCTAGAATCTATGTGCACATTTTCGTGTAGGCCAGATTTGACCTATTAAACTTCTTCAAAACCAGGATATGTCTTAATAAAAATCATTTGAAATTCGATAAGCTTTTCATCCATTTATGATATGATAGCATTCGGATGAATATAATAGGAGTTATTGGCCGTGCACCATCGACGTAAAATTATGGAATCGAAAACTGGGGTCTTATACAACTTTTTTCTTAGACCAGTTTTGACCTATTAAATGTTGTCAAAATTAAATTATGTCTAAACAAAAATCAAAGAGGATTCGATAGGCTTTCCAACCATATATAATTTGATGGTTTAGATTCACAATATAGGAGTTATACTATGTATAATGTAGGATATATATATTGGAATTTTTGTTCAATTTAGTTTTGTGCTTCTATGTATTTACTGTTTATCCGATTAACTGCATATGTCCGGTGTAGAGTTGTTCCACCGAAAGGGATTTGTCCCATGTTAATTCTACGAAGAGTTGTTACGGGTCGATTATATTGATGTTTTTAGAGCTCGAAATACAAAGAAGACTTTGTTCGGAATTCTAAGAATTTTGGAAGATAGCCTAATTTTGAAGCTTAAACGTCTTCGTAACGTACCGAACCTTAAACCTATATAACTTTATATCGATTGGGAAAGAATAATGATAATTTTTGGAATACCAAAGGTTAACTGTATAATTTGGGACTCATACAGATATAGACTTGTAACCACGTAAGCGATCTGATTATCAAATATCATTTCCTTGGTTCTGGAATATCATGTTGATTGTATTCTCGTATTATGTGAGATTAACTCCTATAGAGAATTAATTAGTATTATTCCAATAGTTGGAAGCATTTCTGTTCAGTAATATCTATATTCTAGAAATACAAATCAAGATGTACACTCGAGCCGGGAATCAAAGTTTTAATTATTAGAATGGAGTTAGGATTGATTGTGATTGTAAAATACGGCATTTGGCGGGGGAGAACAGTTTGGATCACATCATATAAAATTTTGGTAATATAATTAAAAAATTGATTAGTACCTATAGCTCTTGTCTTAGTTTCAGGCGAAGACATCTTGGGGGAGGGCGGAGCTGAAACAACTTCTGATTTTGTTGCGGATCCAGCTAATGAAACGGCGGTGACCACCGTCGAAGAAGCATATCTTGAAGCCGTTGATTTTTCATCCGCAACATTTTCGAATATAACCCAGCCAGCAGCAGTTCAAATAACATCGGAGGTGGATGAACCCATCATCTCGACTGTGCCTCCTTCATCGAGCACGCCAGCAACTTCGACTGTTGTTGGTGTTTCATCTTTTGTTGTATCATCTGTTGTAGCAATAACTGTGGCAACATCCTCTGCAGTCATTCCAGATAGGAGGTTTACCGATATTGTGGCCACTCCCAGAGTACATTCGATCTATGCTACGCTAGTTGAACAATACACTAGCATATTCTACCTCACTTTGAAGGAATTGATATCCATGGTGCTGGAGAAGAATCTAGGCTTTGATGCTCTGAAGACATCCTCCAAGCTCACTATAGCGCCGATTAGAAATTTAAATGATGCTGAAAGAGCTAATGCGCTAGAGCAAATGGTTAATGGTTTAGAACAACCCATTAACGAATATTTGCAACTATCCCGAGGCAGCATCGATGTCTTGGTTCAGGCTGAGTATGACTCTCTAACTGCTGAACTTGCTCAGAGGACGGAAACTTTAAATAAATCCATCCGGGAACATCAACAAGAGATGGAGAAAGAGCAAGAAGTATTGGTGGAGAGTATTCTTCAGGTAGCTCAGTGCAGTACCGAATGTGAGGGATATAAAGTGAGGGTTCAAGAATTGGAGGCTGAACTTGCTCAAACCAAGGAGAGGCTTCTCAAAGCATCGCTAGTTCGTAATGTATTGAAGAGTCAAGTGGATACAGCTCAACAGAACTTGACACATATGGGTGTCATCCACGTAAGTTTTGTTGATTCTCTGTCCGAACTATCTTTCTTGATTAAAGACGAAGCAAGGCTGGAGCTGGCTCGCACCAACATTTTAAACTCCAGGAATGAGAGAATGGCTGCTTTGGCACAACAGATCAGGAATTTAACTGCTCCTCCCCAATGATGTACATTTTTGTTTCTCCTGTAATTTCTCAGAGATAATAAAAATGTATTTTCTGACTTTGTAAACCCATCACTTTAGAATATAAATGATAGGCTAAGATGAAAGTGATATCAGAGGTAATATGAACATGATATACTTTCGGTAAGATTTTGTTGAATATAAATCTATTCAGAGGTAATATGAACCTGATAGAATATAATCCAACTAAATTTGTATACCATACACTATCAGAGGTAATATGAACATGATAGGTTTACAAATTAGTTAAGCATATCTATTCAGAGGTCACATGAATCTGATAGAATATTATTCAGCTAACCTTCGTACGTAGTATCGTCAGAATAAGATCTTTATCATACTCCGTTAAGCAAAGAAGATCAAGTATAGTACCTCTTCAAGAATTTGCCGTTGATAGGAGCCATTATCAAATTTTTATTAGGTTTGGCTAATCTGTAAGCGCCATTTGAAATCATATAAGGGCCCTCAATTTCTTTATGATTGTTTGTGCAAATTTTGGACATCGTACCAGAGGTAATATGGACGTAGTACGATACCGTATTTGTTGAGGACATCCCACTGGGAGATCTTTGGTGGACCTATTATTTGTTGTGCACGTTGAGTGCAAATAATAAGTTCAAAATAAGCCCAGTGATAGATTTTGTAGCTAGTAAGGACATCCTACTGGGGGATTTTTTTTTGTGGACCCATTACTTTTTTGCGTACGTTAGTGCAAGTAATAGGATTGAGACAAGTCCTGACAGAGGTAATATAGCCGCGGTAAAATATGACTCTGTGGGTAAAATATGACTCTGTGGGGGTAATATGAACATGAACTGACTTTTTCTCTGCTGGGGAAAATGAGGATAGTTCAGAGGTAATATGGATTCGAACAATCCGTTTCCATTGCGAGCATCCCACTGGAAGATTTTTGGTGGACCTATTACTTCTTGTGCATGAGAGTACAAGTAATAAGTTTAAGACAAGCCCTACCAGAGGTAATATGGACGTGGCAGTTTTCGTGGACCTAACACCACTGGCGTACTTAGAGTTAAGTATGGGTGCTAAGTTGAGATGACAACCGATATCAGAGGTAATATGGACATGATAATCGATAGCCAAACCCGGAAGGTTTGCTCAGAGGTAATATGAACATGACAATCTCAGCCTGAGAGAAATATTATGACAGCAGTTCAGAGGTAATATGAACATGAACTAATGTCCGAAAAACTCATTGAGGAGTGATTCATTGAGTGTGGTCTATCCAAACATGAAGATAGACCAAAGGATTATTCCGCTGGGGAGATTGATGGGACGATAGCTCAGAGGTAATATGAATATGGCTAGCGTCTAACGAGATTGATTTTGAATAGTCATTGCGGGAGTGTGCGAGTATACCTAAGGATTGCTCCGCTGGGGGAATTTTGAGGATCCATCATCCATTGCGTATCCGGGATTCTTGGATACGAATGATGGCTCTTTACAAGAATTTGTAACGAAGGAGAAAATATTGCACATAGGCACTTGCTGGGGATGCCAAATTGTTGAACATATCTATACAGATGGCATATGAACATGATAGAATATGATTCTTGATCTTCAACGATCGAGAAAATATTGCACATAGGCACTTGCTGGGGATGAAGAACCAAGAGTCAATTTGTCCATCTGGGTTGTGGACTTATTACCCATGGCGTCCCTTAAGTACAGATAATAAGCTGAAACGACTAGCACTATCAGGGGCTATGCGAACGTGATAGTAGGAAGTAAAAAAGAAGAACTTCACTCAGAGGTAATGTGGACATGAAAAAGTTCTAAAAATATTTTACTCAGAGGTAAGGTGAACGTGGTAAGATACGGTGGGGATAAAGAAAAACAGGGCAGGAGAAATATGGGAATGACCATTTTTGTGGTGATAGATTTACTCTGCTGGAGAAAGTGGAGAGACGTAAATCAGAGGTAATATGGACGTGAACTGATCAATAGCAACAACATGGGAGGTTTGCTCAGAGGTCACTTGGACATGGCAAACTCAGCTAGAGAAAAAAAAGTTTGGACGTGAACCCATGTCCGAAAAATTCACCGGGGAGTAATTTGCTGAGTGGGGATAGACCTGAAGGTTGCTCATCTGGGGAGACACCTTCTACTCGTTATAAATGCAAAGTGATGACTTTGGCATCAATCAACTCCTGGATTTTCCTTTTCAGCACATAGCATGCCTTCGTGGGATGATGAATGTACCGATGAAAGAGACAATATTCTGGGTCATCGACCTTGCCAGCCTTTTCAGGGTATCTTATGTTGGATAGCCGAAGTTTGTTTTCCTTCATCAATATATTAAAGATTTTAATGATATCATCCTCATTGAAGGAGAAAGTCCCCTTTGGCTTTCAGGCTCCCGATACCTGAGTCGTATAGTCCTCAGGGAAGATGGTCATAGTTGCATCATCTTCGGACTCAGAAGGAATTCTACCCCCAGCTTTGGATGCTGCTCTGTTTTATCGAGGGAGACTACCCCCAGACATGTTATTGTCTGGTTCTTCTTCCTGTAATGTCGAAGAGTAGTTCAATCGGTCAAAAACTGACCGTTTTGCTTTAGAATAGCAACGGTTAATTACAACCTCATGACTATTACAATTAGGAGATCCCCTGTCTTCACGTTCTGGATCAAGAAATCATACAAATCAGAGAAATTATCAGAAGAAGAAGAAGAAGAAGGCTTATTCTGTGTTTTTAGATCAGTAGGAATGTGTAAATTAGGGACCATAACCCTTTCCCTGCCATAGGAATACAGCAGTTCACCCATGTGAGTGACATATGATCCATCATCTGTTTGAGGAGCGTATCTTCCCGTAAGACGAGTCTTCTTTATGCGGACAGACCTTTCCTGGCATAATTTGGAGTATTGCACAGGTTCTCGTGAAACAGGGAAAGTCCTCGTAATCTGTAAAGTGGGTACTTTCTTTTCTTGTGGGCGTACAAGCCTAGAGGTTGGGAGGTTCGCCACTTGTTTTCCCTTGATGTGATCAAAGGGTCCATCTGCCTCATCATAGATGGGAGATATATCTTTACGCGCAGGGCACGTTTGAAATTTTCAAATTGGCACTGAGGCCTTGCCGGAATTTTTTTCTGCCACGTCACAGATGGGAGACGAAGGTTTACGCGCAAGGCGTATTTAAAACTTCTGGATTGGCACTGAGGCATTGCCAGAAGTACTGTTTGCCACGTCACAAATAGGAGACAAATTTGTACGCACAGGGCGTGTAGGCGCAACTTTGTTGATCAGAAAGTGAGAGCTTACAGGAAGGGTAGAGGACGTCTTAAGCATCCATACTTTACGTAGCTTCCTGTTGTTATGGACAGAGGAGGAATGAGAGTTACCCCCTGCATGAAGCATGTTTTCATAGGCAGATTGGTCGAACTGGACGACCAAAGTCTTCTTCATTGATCCAATGGATACAATATCGTGTTGAGCAATTGCTTTCTCGTCAGAAAAGAAAGTTATCCCCAGCAGAGTCACCATTTTTGTTTGAATAAACAAAATGAAGAAATAATAGGTTTATACGAAATCTTTCTTTTTTGCTTACAAACAAGAAAAAAGAGTACAATTAATCCTATACGAGGATGTTAAGTACAATAAAAAAATGATTCTGGGGAAGTATTGCTATAGGAGTCAGATCTGTGGTCGATCACTTTGTCCCTTGGACCACACGATAATGAAGAAGTGTTGTAGAAGAAGAAGCTTCAAATATTACAGGAGTGATTAGATTCTTGTTGCCAAAGTCGTCAATCACTACTCTTTGTCTGTACTCTCTCTCTCTATGATCTCTTGATCTCCACCTCCTTTCGAACTCCATCTCCTGTGACCGGAGGTCTCTATTTATATAGCTCAGTCACAGTAACTATCCAGTCGGCGTAGAAGCCAAACTGTGAAGAGAGTTGCACTCTTTAGGCGGCTGTTATAATAACTACTACCCACGTCTGAATAATCTCCTGAATTCCCCTATAATGCGTGTCCCATTATGAGGTAACGTGTATAATCACTCATCGAAGATCACGGCATGCAAGCCACGTAGGTAACTACTCCTTGCGTAAAGATGGTTGGCATAAAAGCCAAAAAACTTTCTTGTTGGCGTAAAAGCCAAATAGTTGTCTTGTTGGCGTAAAACTCCAATAACTGTCCTGTTGGCGTAAAAGCCAAATACCGCGTAAAGCTTGATGCTGCATGAATAATAGATAACCAGCATAAAAATAGCCAATTATCCTTTTTGACTAAGGTATTGAGCGTATTATGGGCCAAATAACCTTATCACGTACCTTTGTAAATATAGCCTGAGTTGGCGTATTTCGAGGAGATAGCATACGGCGTGCTCCTATAGTTAAAAATAGCCTGGTTGGCGTATTTCGATAAGATACCATACGGCGTGCTCCTATGGTTGAAAATAGCCTAGTTGGCATAAAATGCCAGGATGGTGATGTAAGCGTATTAGCCCTAGTTTTAGCTCTCCCAATCATGACAAAATTATAAAGGATAGAACCAAATCTCGTACATTAAATGCAGAGATATGCCTCAATCTCGTGTATTAAATGCCGAGATATGCCTCGATCCCTGTATGAGAAACAGTTTTTGACGTGACGTCTGATTTTGTCTCATCTTGAGCGTAAAAGCTCGTCTCCGCCTGTGTAGAATAGGCAGTGTATTCCTTGAATGCGTAAAAATGACTTGTATCAAGGATATGTTACTAAACGACAGTCTGGGTCTCTGTGCAAAAATTATCATCACAGCCGCCCTCTCGATCGTCGTGTAATACTTTTGTCAGCAGTCAGGTTCACTGTTCTGTCTGACAGATTCATTCGAGGAATACGAAGAGTTCCTCTTATGACTTTACGGTGCATTAAAAACAAACGTATTTTACGCCGGTGGGAGGTGTAGTAACCTTTTACGCCAAAACAGCCTTGAAGCGCTGCTTTACGCGGGCAGCTCTGAAGTCATGTTTTACGCCACACAGCGCTGAAGCTCTATTTTACACGGACAGCTCTGATGCCATATTTTACGCCACACAGCCTTGAAGTGCTGCTTTATGCGAGCTTCAAGCATGTTGGGAGTTTTGACTGTATAATAAGCTTACAATTCCCCAACGTATTTCATGCTTCTACACCAACTCGTCGGCCTTCTCCCGCTGGACGATTGCACAGCATCGGAGAAGCCGACCGTCGACCTGCCATCCCCATCTAGTCGACGACCTCGACTGAACCCAATGCCGCCATCCCGGTCATCCTTCCTGCCGCCTTCGACTGAATTCGCCGGAGTTCATCAACCCACTGTCAGCCACTCGCTCGTCGCCGTCTCCTCCGAGCAGTCCCCACCGGAGCAGCACCCCGCTGTCCTCCTCGCCAAGCCTTCCAACTCCGGCAGCCCTGCCTCCTCCTTTTCTTCTCGACCTCACCCTGCGTTCCTCCTCTCCTCCTCCTTCTGGTCGGACCTTCCCCTGGCCGGACCACCATCACCTCACATCATCTTCATAATCATCACCATTATCATCAATATCGTCACCCTCGTCGTCCTCGTCATCATCATCCTAGTCATTATCATCATCGTCCTTGTCATCACCATTGTCCACGTCATCGTCCTCGTCGTCATCATCACCTCTATAGTCATCGTCGTCATCACTATCGCCATTGCCACCGACATTTTCATCATTCCCATCATCATGATCATCAACATTATCATCATCCCTATCATCCTCATCCATGTAATCATCATCATCTCATTATCGTCATCATTATCATCTCATTATCGTCATCATTATCATCTCATCATTATCATCATCATCGTCATTAGCATCATCATCATCACCATCATCCTAGCCACCATCTACAGCATCCTTCTCACCTCATCACCTAATCACCATAATCATTATCACCCATAGACCCGTCACTCTTGCCAGACAAACCGCAGCAGACACCCCTGATTTCCGTACCTGTGCACGCTGACCCGAGGATCTATTGGATTGGTTCTACGCGACTTCTAGAGCTGGTTATTAGCACTACGCAGCTTCTTGCCAGGCAAGTATACCTTGCCTTTGTTGTACTATTTGAATTCAGTTATTATTTGGTTGCATGTTTACATATTATAAACTGTGCGTGTCCGAGAAAGACTCGGGTGCAGTCAACGAATGCGTTGACGTTAGGACTTGTGTCTGACCTAGTGTCTAATAGACCCACCTAAAGTTATGGAGTTATTGGTATGACTCCCAGGCCTTGACACATTTCATACACGTGTTGTGAGTCTCATGTAGGGCACGGTCCTACATATGTGATTGGCCACCTGTACGTGTAGACGTACGACGGATAGGGTATAACTGCTAATAGTGATGCATTTTAGAAGACTTAGTAGTTATTATTAGGCGGAGCATAGACTATCGTGGTATGATGGTCCAATCCTTATCCTTGTTTGGTTGTAAGGTTGGGCTATTGTTCTAATGATAGACTATGAGCCATAGTTACGATGCCTCGGCATAGTAGCTAAAGATTGTTGTCGATACAACATACTTAGATCATTGGGCGGGGAGGACAACTAGTAGGCATACGGGACACCCACTTCCTCTATGCAGATTCCACACTCGACGGAGTGATATGGACGTTATATACTATACAGATTCTACGTTCTTTGGAGCGCTATAGACGTTATATACTATGCAGATTCCTCGTTCTTCGGAGCGGTAGGACGTTATTATATATATGAGCCCTTGTATTTGGGGCATATATGGCATATACTAGCCAGTTGTCACGATTGGTGAATTACGTCAGCATATGTCTAGTATACACTTTTCTATACACTCAAAGTTGTCCTCAAGTTGCATTTCACTTAGATGGTTATGTCACCCTGGAGTTTTTACAGTATTTACTTTATGGCATGCTTTTATGTATCTTGTTATGTCCCTCTGAGGACCTGGTCCCTTTCCAGGTGTATTGTTCATGAGTATTTACAGGACCGCAGATCCGGACTAGCTACTTATATTGTGAGAGGTCTTCTCCTCGAGCCTCGTGATTATTAGAGGTTGTATTTATATTGTATTTGCCTCATTTATTCTTTATTCTAGTTCGGCAGTGGATTTGTTTCCATCCGACTGTCATCTTTAGATACTTCACATTGATATCTAGTTCATAGATACTAGTCATTTATTATTATTTGATTTTCGTAGATAAAATTTAGATTATACCATGTGACTTGTGATGGAGTTATACCACTTATGGATTTTTTTATTCAGATACAGCGTACGTGTGTTATGGTTTTCATATATTGGAGTGTCATATTCATGCGGCTGGCATGCTTACGTGTCCTAGTCCTACGTATTTTGGGACTGGAGCGTAACATATTTTTGTGGTGGCCCATGCAGGTCAAGAGCATATTGTCTCGGTTACATTACTGTACCGAGCAAGCCTGCAAATAGGATTAGAATATAGGATCTCATCCATATCTGACTGTGAATCCTCCTCCTCCCAATCTATTCTATTTGAATAATTGCATCCTGCTTGATTCATGTGCTTTCCTATTATTTTCTTGAGTGTAGCCTTCTCCTAGAATATAGAAGTCCTTGTTGTTAGATAATAAGTAGGGTAACCTTCCTATTAAGAGTAACTAGAACCCTGACATGTCACTAAGTTTAGAATATTTAAGTAAACCCTAGCATCCTTATCTAAAGAATGGCTTACCATTATTTCTTGACATAATTATGAATGACTTAAGAGTAGTATAGGCACTACTAGAGCTAGTTAGAGATTTGACCCTAATGTTTGACCCTAGTATTGAGGAACCAATATAAATCTGAGAATCAAATGTAGGGACTGAACCTAATTTGCATAGTGAGATAGTGTTAGGATATAGATCCTTGTCTTGATATTAGCAGACAGTACCTCAGGAAGTCCAGATCAACGAGTATGACATTCCCCTTGATCATACCTCAAACACGGAGATTTGCTCGCCACCTTCCCCTTAGAAAATCATGATATTATCTTGAGTCCCTCTATTTTAATTTTACATCCTGTTCCTCCAAAACCTTAGTGTTCGCTAATTGCGCGACGACTAAATTATGATTCTTCTTTTCTTCATCTTTTTACTCGTGCCACATAACTCTTATGATTGAAGGCCAAGTGATCTTATTCTATGTTAGGATATATAGTTTGCTAGGATGATAATTATAATCTTGAACATTGAATTTTGTGCGTGGTAGTTAGAATTGATAGTTTGAGTTGTTCCTTTAGATTGTGATCTGATTATTCTTAGTTTTAAATCGCATAATTTGTATCCGTAACTCGATGCTAATTATATTTCCCTTTTCTCTTAAAGGTCATTAACTCTTCCATTCTTACTATTGACAATTATATTCTATGAATACTATGATTAAGATTTAAGATGACCATTACCTACATGATACAATAGGAGACCCTAATAAGTACTAAGATCCATTACTCGTATAGCCCAATAAGAATTTGTACTTTATTTATAAGAACTTCGTTAATTTGTAGGATCCCCTTAAGACTGTCACAGTATTAGTTTATTATTTTAAGTTGGATAGTATGTCTCACAACATAGTACCATATAGCCCTATTGACCCATTAATGAAGCATAATAGGATGACACAACTTTAGACTTGCATAAAAAAAATAGTGTTTATTCAGACTATAGAAATTAAAGGCCCATACCCCTATTTGGTCGACTAGCGACTTAGACAATGAGTTAGTATAACAACTGTAGAGATTATAGAGTCTTAATTTTGTATCTTGTTTGGTTTTGTGAACTTAAATTATTTTCGTATCTCTTTTTATCATAATCTAACGTACTTATATTTTGTACTGCCTCGACTTATGCTGCTGTTACAGCCTAGTTTTGCAAGCTCATTCTTTTATCAAGCTTGTTCACGACATATGTATTATTAGACACGTACACTAATACATTTCAGAATTAGTGTACTACAGTCTGACCAACCATAGTGCGCTTGGTTCGCCCTTCGCATAACTATTTTACGTGGATTGAGATATATAGTAATTAGTAGACGAATGTACTTGCCCTATAGATATGTCTGAGCGTATCGTATCCGTTATATAACTGTACTGATGTGAGCATGTGAATAGGAATTACCAAAATAGGATTTCAATCCATAACTGCCTTGATAATTCCCATTGAATTCTTTAAACGCCTTGATCCCCATACTTCTAATCTATTACCTCCCCTTGAACTCTTTATTATTGTTTTCTGCCTTTCCTTATTTTGGAAAGACAAAACCTCGTGCCTAGCATAAGTTGATACACAGATAGTATTAGATATACCCTATAGGCCAATTATATTTTTTGATAATTATTTTGTAACCAAGGGCATATCACATGTAATATATTTGGTGTTAAAATTTTTGAGGATTGAGTAACATGATTAAGAAAAATTGAGGAATGAGATTTCTTAAATGTAAGAGCCTTATGTGATTGATGGATAAACTCTACGTTGGGTAGCACTTGTATTATCAGTTTGAGAGGAATTTCTTTTAGATTGTGATCAAGTAAAATTAGATTGAGAGGTTCAAGTCATTTTAATTTTTAGAATTTTGGAAGAATGAGTAAGATGATGAGGATTATTTTGGATAATATAAACGAGAAAAGATTTGATGAATGCGGAAAAGAGGTCTTGTACGAAGACCCACCCTTCTTTTATGTTTACAAACAAGATTGTACAAATTTGATCCTACACGAGGATGTCTAAGTACAATTTATTTAATCTGGATGAATATTGCTATAGGTGTCTGATCTGCAGTCGATCACTTTAGCCCTTGGACCACACGATGTTGAAGAAGTGCCATGGAAGATAGGTAGCAGCTTCGAGGGTTGCTAAAGAGGGTGAATGCCCGATGCCAAAGTCGTCGATCCCTTCTCTTTGCCTGAGCTCCGGATTCTTCTCTATCTCTCTCTCTCTCTCGACCGTTGGATCTGGTACTGGATCTCTTGATCAATTTTCCAACCAATTTCTTCAACCTTTTTCCTCGTTGATAGAGGTCTCTATTTATAGAGTTTTAGTGACAGTGACCACTCAATCGGTGTAAAAACTGAGTAGTGGAAAGTACAACACCCTTTTACACAACGGTTAAAATAACCAATGCCTATGTATAGATGATCTTTTGAATGAGCGTGTGATGCGGGTCCAACTAAGGGACAAAATGTAAATAATCGCTACGAAGATCACGGCGTAGAAGCCACGTAGGTAGGTATCCATCGTGTAGAAGAGGTTGGCATAGAAGCCAATGTCTGTCACCATGGCATAGAAGCCAAATAGTTATCAAACCGGCATAGAAGCCGAATAGGTGTAGAAGCCGAGTGGTCATAGAGGCCGAGTAGGCATAGAAGCCTAGTAGGCACCGAAGCTGAATAGGCGTAGAAGCCGAGCAGGCGCGGAATCTGAATAGGCACAGAAGGCCGAATGGGCGTAGAAGCCGAGCAGGCACCGAAGCTGAATAGGCATAGAAGCCGCTGCGTAACGTGCCAAAGTGATGATGTGGACGTCTTAGCCAAAATTATGGCTCTTGGAGATAATCAGATCTCTTGTATTAAATGCAGAGATCTGCCCCCATCCTGTGCATTAAATGCAGATGCTTGTCTTTAAGATTTGCCATCATTCTGTGCATTAAATGCAGATACGCACCTTGAATCCTGTACGAAGAGTGACCGTTGTCATGGCAGTCTGTTCGTCTTCTGCGGAGCATAAGGAGCTCATGTTTGCTTGTGTAAAACTAGGCAGTGTATTCCCTTGTATGCGTAGGAGCAGCTCTCGCAAAGGGGATGTCACTAAACGACGGTTTGGTGACATTTAATCAAATCTCCTATATTAAATGTGGAGATCCGCCATCATCCTGTGCATTAAATGCAGAGGCGTGTTTTAAAGGTCTGCCACCCTTCTGTGCATCAAACGCAGAGACGTGCCTCAGGCATCTGTCAGTATTCGACGCATTAATTGCAGAGACGTGCCTTGAAGGCCTGTCACCACCCTGTGTACTAAATGCAGAGACACGCCTCGAGTCCCGTACGGAGTACAGCTTTTGACGTGGCAGGCGGTTTGTCTTCCGCGGAGCGTAAGGAGCTCTCATCTGCCTGTGTAAAACTAGGCAGCGTATTCCTCCGTGTACGTAAAAGTAGTTTACGCAAGGGAAATGGTAGTAAATGACAGCCTGGGTTGCAGTACCTCGCCATCATTATAGCCGTCGCCTAGGTAGTCGAGTAGTATCCCTTTGTCAGAAGTCGAGACGTCAGGTTTATTGCAGGTTCTGACAGGTTCATTGCAGAGAATACGAAGCGTCCCTCGTATACTTCAATGCTGCATTGAAAGCGGATAAGTTTTACGCCATAAAGGCGATGAAGCACCCTGTTTACGCTGAAGCAGCCTGGACATACTGCCCTACGCGGATGGCCCTGGAGCCTATATTTTTATGCTGCGCTTGGCACAGAAGCTCTGATTGCACGTTGAAGGCTCTGAAGTCCTCTGTTTACGCTACTTTGCATCAATATGCTGCGTAGTGCTATCTAGTGTATTTTTATGCTTCTACAAGACCTCCTTCAAAGCTTTTAAATTCTTCATAATTTGAAACACTTTGAATGAAGCATGACCCGCTCCTCATAACTTGAAACATTTTTGAATGGAGTTTTAAAACGGTCGAGGCTGATTTTATGGCAGATTTATTGGGGATCGGTGCTCTCTCTCGCCTATAAAAAGGCTGAGGAGTTCTCCTGTTCTTCCCATACTTCCTTCATCATACAGGGATGATGGCCAGAGTTCGTCGGGTCGACTTGAGGAAGAAGGAGATCATGCTCTTCCAGCATGTAAGGAGCCAAAAAAGACGGCATCTTCGAGCAAATATCCTCTGCAACGATGGATCATGGAAGGATATCATAGCCTCCTTTGCTCGGGATAATCAGCAACTTTGTATGGTGGTTCTTCGGGAGAGAAGAAAGGTCGCATTTCGCTATGCCGCTTGCAAGCGGTACCTTCTCCCGTTACCTCCGTGGTACGGGATGTAAGAAAGCAGATTTACTCTACTTTTCTTCTGTTGGCGGTATAGGTCCATCAACTGTGGATATCGACGAACCGTCTTGGAAGAAGAGGAAGACCTTTACCAATGTGAGAACCTGTCAGAACAGCTTCTCAGTGCGATCTTCAGCCAACGATGGGGAAGTCCTTTTTAGACGGGATTTCCCTCATATGTAATCATGAGAAATGAAGAAAAACCCTTGTAGATTGGATTTTCCTCATATGTAATCATGACTTTAATCTTTAATAAAATCGTCTTTTTTCTTCATATGATCATGTTGCCATACTTTGCTGTGAAGTCTGAATATGTGTAGCTTCGACACGTCTGATTCTTTACGCTGACTCTATTTAGAAAGAGTGTTAGGTCATGTCCTGTCTTTTATGCATAACTAGGGATGCGTAGAAAGCCACTTTAGCATTCAAGTGTTTGAACTGTCCTGCTGTTTAGGAGTGAGGAGCCGCGTAGAATTCTGAACTGTTACTTCTGATAAACATAATTTCTTTTGTTCAGACATCATCTTCAAGAATGAGTTCTCGAAAATCCCTTGGAACAGGGCCAGAAATGGCTGTCAAACTGATTTGCCATCTTGGTAGATGAAATATTCAGACTGGAGTCTGGATGAACTTCGAATCGACCCATGAAGAAGAGTAATTTTTTAATGTTTGAACTCTGTATGCTTCGGGTACTTGGGATATCTTGAGGTCAAGAAGGAGTATCTTCTGTGTGAACTCCTGTAATTGACCGCCTTGAGGATGGTTTAGATGTACGCGTACTCTGGCCTGCATATCTTTCAGTTGTGCAAGAATTCATGGAGCACAAAATCATAAGTTGGCAACCTCTGAGCATAAACTAAACACCATCGAGCGTGAAATCACAGACTTGAAGTTCCTGAGCGTGAAGTCGTAGGTTTGTGGCCTCTCGAGCATAAAAGCTACCGAGCACAAAGGCATCCGGGCGTAAAACCCGACTTGTAGCTGTCGAACGTAAAGTCGTAGATTCGTAGCTGTCGAGCGTAGAAAGCTCCTTAGCGTAAAATTGTAGATTTTTTGCTTCTGAAAAGAAAATTTTTTGAGCGTGAAGTCGTGGATCCGTCGCCTCTGAGCGTAATCTATGCTCCACCGAGCGTGAGATCATCGATTTGGTATCTGCAGAGCGTGAAGTCGTAGGTTTGTAGCCTCTCGAGCATAAAAGCTACCGAGCACAAAGGCATCCGGGCGTAAAACCATAGACTTATAGCTTGCGAGCGTAAAATCGTAGATCTGTAGCTGTCGAGCGTAGAAAGCTCCTTAGCGTAGAAACCACGAAACTGCTTTGGACGAAAAACTTTTCGAATTCGCCGACTGTCCGCCTTCTCTGAATAAATAGGCTGACGTGGGACCCAATAATAATCGAATATTAATTAGGAGATTTGGTTCGGGGTCCGAGGAGTCCATTCGAACTCTATATATATCCAAAGTTTCTGAGGGGAAAACTTTCCATCCGTCTTCTGCGAGAGAAAGCTTTCGACTGTTCGAGTTCTTCTTCGTTTCTTCTTCGAGTCTTTAAAGTTTCCAGAAATGGCTTCGAAATAAACTTCCTCCGCTAAGGAAAAGAAGGTTGATTCTTTTTCTCGTTCTTCGGCCCAAGAGAGAGCGTCTCTGGTTGGACAAGGCAAACTTCATTCCGAGCGGAGCATCCCGCCGACGAGTAGTGCACCCGGCCTGGAAGGTAGAGCTTTTGGGAAAGAGAGAATGACTAAAAATCCTTTGCACACGTTGAACGTGACCGTGCTACGTCGTCTTCTGTGCTGATAGCCTCTTTGTGGAAGGTGATGCACGGAGATATTTCATCTTTTTACTCCCATATTCCTAATGTGTCAGCGTAAAAACTCTACTTTTTTCGCAGTCGAGCGTAAAAGCTTTGACCGCCGAAAACTTGGTGTATACTATTAAAATTTGAGTTTTATACTTGTGGATGAAAATCCTGGCGTAATAACTCAATTTAATCAATCTGGCATAAAGCACAGACCGTATACTATCAATCTTTATATTTTAAGGAAATGGATTCCAGCGTAAAGGCTCAAGTTTCAGTCTCGGCGTAGAGCACGGGCTGTTGATTTTTCTTTTCGTGGATGCTGCAAGTTCCGAAATTTCTAGTTAGGAACTGACGTGTTTCTTCTGTGCTTTTGCAGTTAACTTGCATGAGTCTCCGCTGACTGAAGTGATGGACTCTGCCGTCGGGATGCTGCACTCCAATTATTTGGAGGATCTGTCACATGTGACATTTCCTATCTCCGGACCCCAGTACCCCGAAGGAAGGGCAATTCTGATATCGGCTCAGGGCGAGCAAATGCTGCTGAGCATGATCAACGGGAAGCCCCTAACTTGCGTAGACGGAGAGCAATACCTGAAGCCGGCTTTCCTCTTCGGGGACATGATTGACAAGCAGTCCCAGACAAAGCCCAAGAGAGAACTCTGGGTTTTCCCTGCCGAGGGTTTGGTCTTGTATCTGCCCAATATGCCAAGAGACTACCCCATCTCGGCCTTCTTTCATGCTACGTATCCCAGGAAGATGTCGTGGACGCTGACCCTCGATCTTCACGATAATCCAGGGAAGATCTTTCATCTGAGAGGAGTTGACCAGGGGTCGTTTGTCAGCCGCCCTTCTGGCTTTGTGATGCTGTTCAAAGTGCTGTACCCGGGCAGTGTCCCGAGTGAAGACAATTTGGGGATCCAGCCGGTCCAGTTATCGACTTTCTGTAATAATTTTATGGGGCGTGGGGGAGTATACCCTAAGGTGAACCCTCGGTGTGGCGGGTGGATCACCCCTTCAAACCTTCGATGGGCTCGCTTAGTTGATTGGGCCCTTAAGCATTTTCAAACCGATATGGAGAACATCGATCTGTTTGCAGCTGTGAGTGCTACCAGTGTTGGGTTACCTCCTAATCCTAACATATTTTTGGCACTGATGGAGCGATATATTTCGCTTACCGGGACCTTCGCCACTCCACTGGGGGAGTTGGGATTGGCCCTGCATGAGATGGCAGAGATCTCAAGACTGCCGATAGGGGATACTCCAAACGAAGAGTATGTTCCCATGAACCGGGAGCTGGGGGATTCAGACCCTCGGGTAGCGAAAGTGTACTAGGAGTTGATGTGCCACAACCTTGCTTGTACCGCTTTTTATGATGAGCCCTCAGATTTGCTCACATTAGCAAATAGACATCCTACCTCTTCTTTCACCGGTCCAGGACTGCTAAGCCGGAGAAGGTATTGGAGGGCAAGGATCTGCCTGTGAATCCCCTGAGTGCGCTTAATGCTCAGGTAGTTGACGATCTCATTGTGGATGCTGGTGCCCCGGACCGGTTCCTCGACGAAGGGACAAGAAAGCATCCTGAAGGCACTAAGGCCTATAGTTATTTGAGGCGCTGTCGCAGGCCTCTGTCCAGGGAGGCTTAACTGGCTGGCTTTCTTTTTATATGGCTGCGCCGAGTAGTAGTACCTGGTGTCGCATCTGCGGACTGTATTCACCGCAACACGCTCTGGCCTACAGTGCGTCTGGTGTTCGGGGCAAGACTGGGCTTGCTCCCTGCCATGGTGTGCCGTATACAAGCTGGCCTGAGGGCCATGATTGACAGGCTGCTCGTCGATGAAATTCGGCGTGATAGCTTTCCCAGGATAGAATTGCCATACCTGTATTTGATGGGCTGGTTAATTCTCCATAACCCCCGGGTGATGTCTCCCGATTCTGGCAGTAGTTCGGGGGGTAGTTTCTTGTTGAACTACCGAAAGTCTTCCTGGAACGTAAACATGGTTATAGACTGTCGGCGGGCGCTAGGCTTCAGTCATAGTTGGAAGCTTTTCTACACCGTCCCTCCTGTACATCGCAATCAGTCAGGGATTAGGCTCGAGGATTCGGGTAGAGAGAAGACCATTCTTTCTCTCGAAGCTTTTAATTGGTTGGTCTGCATTAGACCATCCCATTTGCTATACAGAAGCGAAGATTATTGCTTCTTGGAGCCCTACTTGCCCAGTCGGTTCGCCCGACAGTTTGGGTATGATCAGTTACACGTAGGCAACGCCGTCACCAGCTTCAGGTCCAGAGGTGGACTCATTGATGGAGCGCGGGGATGGCAATATTTTATCATGGGCTGTACTGGGGCAATTTTTATTGTGCCCATCATTACACTCTCTATGGAGCTGCGCATCCTGCATTCGTATGCCCAGTTCTATGTGGCAACGAACACCTTCTATCGCGATTTTGATATGCATGGAAGATTTAGGGTGCCCTCTTCCACGCCTGGGGGAAGAGTTGAAGTCCCCTCGGTTTATTCCGACGAGGGTAAGGAGTCTGTTACCCCGGATGAGCCTCTGGTGTCGGTCCCTAGGGGTAAAGTACCTCCGCCTGCAGGGGCTTTGGTAGTTTCTAGAAAGCGAAGGGCTCCTACTCCCAAGGAAGCTTCCCCTCGTAAGAGGAAGAAGAAGACGGTAAATCGTTCTCTCCGGATTCCTGACATTGATGCTCCTGGAGGTGAGCTTGCATCTCCCCGTGCTGGGGACGATTCTTTGATTGGAGGTTCCTCGCCTTCTAGAGAGGGATCTTCCACAGTTCCGGCTGGTGGTGCCGGAGAATCTCAGCTGGACGCCGCCGTCGCTGTTACTGCTTCAGGTAGTGGAACGAGGTCGCATTCGGGGCTGAGTATAATAAAGTTTCGTATACCTCTAGTCGGATCGGCATCGGGAGGGACTTCTACCGCGCCTGCGAGCGCACCTAGCGCGACTCCAGCCGATGAGCCTCGGTTGGATTTTGAGGAGGACTTGAAAGACTACCTGCCAGTGTCAGTTCGCAGACCCCTTTCTCCAGGTATGACAGCTCGCCTAGCATTATTAAGAAATGATTTATCTGTATAGGCTGCAAATGCGACATATATACCGTCGGCCAGGGGTAAATATCATCTTTTATGCCTCTTTTTTGGGAAAATTAATATTGCGTTGATTTTAACTTCCTTTTGTCTTCTTTTCAGGGGAAGACCTCTTCGGAGAGGGTGATGTAGACGCGCTCGTTGGCTCTGTGTCAGGTCCTAGTGGTGACACGGAGGTACCTGATTTTGAAGAGGAGACCTCTTCGGGTGCTGGCTTGCCTGTCGAGGAGACACTCGAGATATCTCAAGAGGAGGACGAGCCTGTCATTGCGACAGTGCCTCTTTTGAGCACGCCGGTCACTTCGTCCGGTGTTGGCGATTCTTCCTTCGTCGTACCTCCTGCTGAGGCGACGGCCGTGGCGACATCGTCTGTGGTGTTTCCTGGGGTGGAAGTTGCCACCATCGCGGACACTTCCCGCGTTCATGCGGACCTAGTTGCGCTAACCGAGCAGTACACCGGTATATTCTACACCACTTTGAGAACGCTAATGTCAATGGTGTTGGCGAAGAAGCTGGACTTTGCATCGCTGAAGAGGTCCTCTCGGTTCTCGATAGAGGCGGTCAGGAAATTCGGTGATGCCGGGGTAGCTGACGCACTGGAGGCGATGGTTAATGGCTTGGAGCAACCCATTGACGAATACCTGTAGCTAGCTCGAGGCAATATTGAAGCTCTGGTCCAGGCCAGATACTACTCCTTGACTGCGCATCATGTTGAAAAGAAGGAAGGTCTAAATAAATTCATCGAGACCAATCAGCAGGAGATGGATAAAGGGAAAGTCGTCTTGGAGGAGACTCTCGCCCTTCAAACGAAGTGCCAGGCCGAGCATGACGGCAATGTAGCGAGGGTCCGCAAACTGGAGACAAAGCTTGCTCAGGCAAAGGAGTAGGCTTCTCAGTCGTCGGAAGGTCTAGATGTGGTGAATGGCCGACTGGTCGCAGCACAACAGAACTTGGCGAGTGCAGGAGTCGCCCGTGCCGGTCTTCTTCGGGCTAGAGCCGAACTGTCCCTCCTGATAGATGATGAGGCACGGTTGGAGCAGGTCCGCGCTGATGTCTTGGATTCCGGGGCTGAGAGGATGGCCGTACTGGCACAGTAGCTTCGCAACCTGACCGCTCCCCCTTCATGATGTACTTTTGCTTTTGCTTTTCAAAGTACTCTTGCTCTTTTCTGGGAATAATAAAGAGGTTTTTTATCTGACTTTGTGGACCCATCATTTCGGAATGTAAATGACAGGTTTGGATAAAAGTGATATCAGAGGTAGTATGGACGTGTTATACTTTCGGTAAGTTTTAGCAGAGCAAATCTATTTAGAGGTCATATGGACATGATAGAATATGATCCAACTAGTTTCGTTTTGGAAGTAGTTTTGTCAGAATGAGATCACCTTATTCCACTTGAGCAGAGGAGTTTTAAGCATAATACCTTTTTAGGAATTTGCCATTGATAGGAGCCATTAGCAGGTCCCCATTAGGCTGGGCTAACCAGTAAGCGCCGTTTAAGAACGTTGTCTCGATCACGTAAGGGCATTCCCATTTGGGCTGGAATTTGCCTTTACTCCTGTGAGTAAGAATCATCGGCCTTCTTACAGCCAAAACTAGCTCGCCGGCTTTGAACACTCTTTCTTTTACTTTTCGATTAAAAGTTCTAGAAATGCGTGCTTGGTAGAGCGCAATGCGCTGCTGAGCTTGGAGGCATTTCTCGTCTAATCCTTCTAGCTCTTGAAGCCTTAACAGGTTATTCTTTTCTTGAGTTAACTCGTTAGCCATGGCTATCCTGAGTGACGGAATTTGAATTTCGATAGGAAGAACTGCTTCACTCCCGTAGACCAATGAGAATGGTGTGCAACCTGTCGGTGCTCGGACCGTGGTGCGGTATGCCCAGAGATATTCTCCCAGCTTCTTATTCCAATCTCTCTTATTCGAAGAGACGAACTTCTTCAAGAGTTTGATAATGGTTTTGTTGAAGGCTTCCGCCAACCCATTAGCAGCTGGACAATATGCCGTGGAGGCCACATTTTGTATCCAATTTTTATCGCAGAATCGGTGAAACGCATGGCTGATGAACTGAGGCCCGTTGTCATGGATTATCCTTCGGGGAACCCCAAAGCGGTAAATGACGTGATGCTTGATGAATTTGGTCATGTTAGATATCTTTACCTCAGCAAGAGGGATCGCCTCTGCCCATTTGGAGAAGTAATCCGTGATGGCCAGTATGAACCGGTGACCTCTGGAAGAAGATGGGTGAATAGGACCAATGATATCCATATCCCATGCTTCGAAAGGCCAGGATACAACCATAGGATGTAGATGTTCGGACGGTTGATGTATGAAGTCTGCATGGACCTGACAGGCTCTACATCGTCTGGCATACTGGATTACGTCTGTGACCATAGTGGGCCAGTAATAGCCCATTCTCCTGACACGATCATGTAGCTTAGGACCGGGTTGATGCGCCCCGCATACACCATCGTGAGCTTCACGGATAATCCGGTGTGCTTCATCACCAGAGAGATATCGTAATAATAGCCCGTCATAAGACCGACGATATAGGCATTGTGACGATACGTCGAAGTAGAAGCGTAATGATCGTCTCTTGAGAGATATTGCTTCTTTAGGATCTTCTGGCAAGATTTCGTATGCTACGAAATCTATAAAGGGACTTCTCCAGTCTTTCTTGCGAGGATTTGTGTCCACCGTGTAGCTATATTCGATGTGAAAGTTGTTTTTCACACAGAATAGGTCTCTGTTAAGAAGGATTACCGAATTCTGCCTTCTTATAGGGGTAGCTAAGTCTGCCGCTAGACTGGCTAGGGCATCATCTTCCAGATTCCGCGAATGAGGTACATGCTCAAGGAAGAATCCCTTGAATGTCATGTCTATCTCGACCGTTGCTCGGTGATAGGGGATGAGGTCGGGATTTTGGACTTTATATATTCCTCTGACTTGATTGATGATCAGCAGAGAATCACCGAAGGCTTCCAGAGATTCGACCCCCAGCTCTTTAGCGACTTGGAGCCCGATTAGTAGAGCGTTGTATTCTGCCACATTGTTAGAACAGGGCTCGCTAAGAGAATATGCTCGATAAATAACGAGTTTATCAGGAGTGACTAGGACGATCCCTACTCCTAAAACCACGTTTCCCCTGGGACCAGTCCTGGAGACGCCATCGAAGAACAGTTGCCATACATCACCTTCCGTTGCAGAATTACACTCTAAAACTTCGTCGGGAATGTCCTCGTATAGTTTGGAGGCCTCTGGGATGGGATAAGCAGCTAGAAAGTTGGCCAATGCTTGATCTTTGACGGACTTCTGAGGGACGTACACCATGTCATATGGCGTTAATAACATCGCCCAAGTCGCGAGTCAGGAATTTAAGGACACTTGGCTTGCTCATCAGTACCCGAAGAGGATTGATCCTGGAGATGATATGAATGGTTTGGCCCGTGACATAGTGTCGCATTTTCTGAATAGCGAATATCAGAGCCAGGCATTCTTTCTCCACAAGGTTGTACCGGTGTTCGGCTCCGACCATCATCCTGCTGTGGTAGTAAATAGCCTGCTCGTGGCCTATATCTTTCTTTTATGCGAGAAGAGCTCCCAGAGAATGATCCATTGCTCGAACATATAGCACAAATGGTCTTCCTATGACGGGAGGTACCAGAACTGGCGGGCTAGTGAGGTAGCGCTTGATATCTCCGAATGCTTGCTGACAGGCTTCGTCCCATATGAAGGATACGTCTTTCTTCATGAGACGAGAAAAGGGCTGGCATCTCCCGGAGAGGTTGGATATGAATCTTCGGATATAAGCCAGACGACCTTGAAATCCCCTGAGTTCCCTCAGATTGCAGGGCGGTCGCATTTCTAAGATGGCCTTGACTTTATCATGGTCCACTTGAATGCCTTTGGCGGTGATGACAAATCCCAGAAATTTGCCGCTAGATACCCCCAGAAAGGACTTTGTAGGGTTCATTTTGAGTTGATGTTGGCACATCAATTCAAATACTGTCTTCATGTCTCGGATGTGATTATCCCTGAGGTAGATTTTGACAGCTACATCGTCCACGTAACACTCCACTGTCTTACGTAAATGCTTATGGAATATGTCACTCATAGCTCGTTGGTATGTAGCCTCGGCGTTCTTTAATCCGAAGGTCATGACCGTATAGCAATATACCCCCAGTGGTGTCCGAAAGGCGGTATGCTTCTCGTCTTCAGGATGCATCTTGATCTGATTGTATTCTGAGAATCCATCCATGAAAGACATACGTTCAAAACTGCATGTATTATCGATCATGACGTTTGTGATGGAAAGAGGGAATTCATCCTTGGGGCAGGCTGCGTTCAGATCTCGGTAATCGATACAGATCCGTACTTTCCAATTCTTCTTCATGATCGGGACAATATTGGCGACACAGTCAGGATGTTGTTCCTCACGGATGAAGCCGCAGGCTATTAACTTCTTGACTTCAGCTTTAATGGTGTCCATCATGTCCGGGCGGAACCGATGTTGGTGCTGCTTCACAGGCTTTGAATCGGGCAGTATGTTGAGTTTATGAGTAGCCACCTTTGGATGAAGACCTGGCATATCCTCATAATTCCATGCAAAGACGTCGATATATTCTTTTATCAGCTGGGTAATTTCTTTTCTTTCTTCTTCAGAAAGGTTGTTACTGAAAAATATCAGCTTTGGTGAAAGTTTATCCCCTACGTCAATCTGGATAACTTCATCTTTAGTGGGAGGTTCTCTCTGCTCGAAGCGGAACTCCCATTGTGTATCCATCTATTGATCCTAAGCGTCATTCTCGAATGGTTTGGATTCTTGTTCGTCTGATTCGAAGGAATCTGTCGCTACCATATTTGTTGATAATGTTTGCTTGAGAGCATGAGATGAGATGGGGGGCGATGAGTTATTTTGAAAGGAGGGAAAGATATCCTCGTTCGACTTGGAAGTCGTAAGGGAGGTGGCATACCCTAACCCGGAACGGGTTTGTTGATAGTGGGGATTGTCGAACAGCGATATTTGTCTGCCTTTCCCGTAGTTGAGACCTGGTTCCATCCTCAAGTTGTAACCCATATTTTGTATGATCTTCAAGGCTTGCGGGCTGTACCTGTGAACTTGTATTTTACCAGAGTCATCGAAGGAATCCTCTTGTATAGTCTGTTCATTGTGCATGCGGCCGAAGACTATTGAACGCTGACCGTTGCGGGCAGGTGGAACAATGAAGATAGAATCCTCATGTGATCCATACGTCGTGGTGACATTGGATGATGATGCCACTTCCCATATGTATGGATGATAGGAATCTATAGCTGCCAAGAATTTTTGTGCTATAGGCTCTATATCGTCCTGGGGAGAGGATTCCTGATTTGGAATCCGAGCGTCGATATACTGGAAAAGAGGTCCTTTATTATTATCAGAAACCGCACTCCTGGTTGCATTTACATCACTCGGCTGTTTGTTGCGCCGAAGGTTGATGATTAAGGTCGGAGGCTGCTGTCTCAGAGTGATCACTAGAGGATCACCCCCTTTCCCTGACCTGGTCTTATTCAGGTGGATAGCCATAGGATCTGTGGCTTTTGGACGGGTAGTCCGTCCTTTCACCTTGATTGACAGAGGTTGCTTGGCAGAAGGTTCTTCAGGCTCCTGGTGGGATTCCTTCTCTGCTTGGGCCGACACCTCTTCCGTGTAGTCTTGAGAGTATAACACGACATCGGAGTAGTAGGATTCTACTCCTTTAAACAGGTTTAGGTCGGCCACCTCTGTTTGTACTGTCCCTTGGACGTCTACATATTTGAAGCATTGATGTAGGGTCGAAGGAACGATGTTGTGATCGTGGATCCATGGTCTTCCCAGCAAGATGTTATAGGATACCTCTGAATTAATGACGTAGCATGTAGCCACCGATCTGAGGTTGCCAATCTGGATCCTCAGGCGAATTTTTCCCAATGGCTTACTTCTTCCGGCGTTGAAACCCACAATAGTAGTGATGGTGTAAGCCAGTTCGCTGGTAGGAATCCTCAGCGGTCTAAGCAGACTATGAGGAATAATGCTGATTGAGGATCCCGGATCTATGTAAATCCGGTCGACCTTCATAGAACCGACGTACCCGGTGTGGTAGAGGGGTCTGTCATGCCTATTATGTTTTAACAGCATGTCGTTTTGTGTGAAAGTGATGTTTGGGACCACCTCCATCATACTGTGGCATTGGGGACACGCTGCAGGTTCTTCATCGGACCCATTATTTGTTGCGCATGAGAGTACAAATAATAGGTTTAGTACAAGCTCTGCTCAGAGGTAATATGGACATGGCAGTCTTTGTGGACCTAACACCACTAGCGTACTTAGAGTTAAGTACGGGCGCTAAGTTGAGATGACAATCGATGTGATAATCGATAGCCAAAACTCGGAGAGTTTGTTCAGAGGTAATATGAACATGACAAACTTTTGATTGTGACTCCATTGGGGGCGGAGGTACATGTCTGCTTAGAGGTAATATGGATATGGCAGTTTTTGTGGACTTAATACTCTGGTGTACTTATGGCTAAGCACGGATGTTTAAGTGTAGATGACAACCGATATCAGAGGTAATATGATAGTCGATAGCCGAAAGTTTATTCAGAGGTGATATGAATATGACAAACTTTTAATTGTGACTCCATTGGGGATGGAGGTACACGTCTGCTCAGAGGTAATATAGACATGGCAGTTTTTGTGGACTTAACACTCTGGTGTACTTATGGCTAAGCACGGATGTTAAGTATAGATGACAACCGACATCAGAGGTAATATGATAGTCGATAGCCGAAAGTTTATTCAGAGGTGATATGAACATGACAAACTTTTGATTGTGACTCCATTGGAGATGGAGGTACACGTCTGCTCAGAGGTAATATGGACATGGCAGTTTTTGTGGACTTAACACTCTGGTGTACTTATGGCTAAGCACGGATGTTAAGTGTAGATGACAACCGACATCAGAGGTAACATGATAGTCGATAGCCGAAAGTTTATTCAGAGGTGATATGAACATGACAAACTTTTGATTGTGACTCCATTGGGGATGGAGGTACACGTCTGCTCAGAGGTAATAAGGACATGGCAGTTTTTGTGGACTTAACATTCTGGTGTACTTATGACTAAGCACGGATGTTAAGTGTAGATGACAACCGACATCAGAGGTAATATGATAGCCGATAGCCGAAAGTTTATTCAGAGGTAATATAAACATGACAAACTTTTTATCCAAAAAATTACTATAGAGTGATTTTTCTTCTAAAGGATCCACTGGGAAAACTTTTGCGGGACTCATCATCCGGTATTTTTCTGTAGTGATTGGCCCCTTGTTTTATAGATGCAAGGTGATGACCTTGGCATCGATCAACTCCTATATTCTTCTTTTTAGCACATAGCAGGCCCTTGTAGGGTGATGAGTGTACCGATGGAAGAGACAATAATCTGGGTCAACGACTTTGCCGGCCCTCTCAGGGTATCTGATGTTGGGTAGCTGAAGCTTGCGTTCCTTTCTCAACATTTTGAAGATTTCAATGATGTCATCTTCTTTAAAGGAGAAAGTCCCTTTTGGTCGTAGGGCTCCTGGTGCCTGAGTTTTACAGTTTTTTTGAAAGATTGTCGTCGTTGCATCATCTTCGGATCTTGAGAAAATTCTAGCCCCGGCCTCGGAAGCCGCCTTATTCTGTCGAGGTAAGTTACCCCCAGACATGCCGTGGCCTCCGGCCACAGAAACTGATTTATCAGGAGCTGCCTCTGGTTGTACAGGATTAGATTTTGAAGTTTTGGGTCTTGTAAGAGATACAGTATATCCCAACCCGAAACGAACTTGTTGATGGTGAGAATTACCATGCACTAGTGTTCGTCTATCTTTTCCATAGTTGAGGCTTTGTTTCAGCTTTAAATCATAACCCATGCTTTGTATAATATTTAATGCTTGCGGGCTATATCTGTGGGTTTGTATCCTGCCAGTTTCAGACTCGCGAAATTCTTCCTGTATGATCGGGGTGTTCCATCTGCGACCAAAGATTATTGGATGCTGATCGTCGCGAGTTAGTGGAATAATAAAGATGGAATCTTCGTGTGGTCCACCTGTCATGACGATATTAGACGTTGATGTATCTTCCCATAAGATCTCCCCATGTTTGACCGTTAGGGGAACTGAAGTCTGTTTATGACTTTTGTCTTTGCATTTCTGGATCAGATAATCCCGCAGGTCAGGAGGAGTTGCAGAAGAAGAAGATGTTGGCTTGTTCGTTTCTGGATCAGATAATCCTGCAGGTCAGGAGGCTTTATCAGAAGTTTTGTCTATTCTGCCAGGGACGGAAGACTGAACTTCACGCACAGAGCACGGAGTAGACTTCTGCGTTAGCGCTGAGACATTGCCAGAAGTTTTATCGGCCATGCCAGAGACAGGCGACTGAATTTTATGCGCAAGGCGCGGAGGGAGCAATGCTACAACCTCATTGGTCGGAGAGATCGGAGAGATCGGAGAGTCCACAGGAATGGTAGAGGATGTCTTGGGCATCCAGACCTTACGCAGCTTCCTGTTGTTTTGGACAGAGAGAGAGTGAGAGCTGTCCTTTGTTCGAAGCATATCTTCGTAGGCAGACTGGTCGAACTGGACGACCAGTGTCTTCTTCACGGATCCCACGGATACCGTATCGTGTTGAGCAATAGCTTCCTCATCAGAAGAGAAAGATGACCCCAACAGAGTCGCCATCTTATTTTGGATAATATAAACGAGAAAAGATTTGATGAATGAGGAAAACGAGGTCTTGTACGAAGACCCGCCCTTCTTTTATGTTTACAAACAAGATTGTACAAATTTGATCCTACACGAGGATGTCTAAGTACAATTTATTTAATCTGGGTGAATATTGCTATAGGTGTCTGATCTGCAGTCGATCACTTTAGCCCTTGGACCACACGATGTTGAAGAAGTGTCGTGGAAGACAGGTAGCAGCTTCGAGGGTTGCTAAAGAGGGTGGATGCCCGATGCCAAAGTCGTCGATCCCTTCTCTTTGCCTGAGCTCCAAATTCTTCTCTCTCTCTCTCTCGGCCGTTGGATCTGGTACTGGATCTCTTGATCAATTTTCCAACCAATTTCTTTGACCTTTTTCTTCCTTGATAGAGGTCTCTTTTTATAGAGTTTTAGTGACAGTGACCACTCAATCGGTGTAAAAACTGAGGAGTGGAATGTACAGCACCCTTTTACACAACGGTTAAAATAACCAATGCCTGCGTATAGATGATCTTTTGAATGAGCGTGTGACGCGGGTCCAACTAAGGGACAAAATACGTATAATCGCTATGAAGATAACGGCATAGAAGCCACGTAGGTAGGTATCCATCGTGTAGAAGAGGTTGGCATAAAAGCCAATATTTGTCACCATGTCATAGAAGCCAAATAGTTATCAAACCGGCATAGAAGCCGAATAGGCGTAGAAGCCGAGTGGTCATAGAGGCCGAGTAGGCGTAGAAGCCGAGTAGGCACCGAAGCTGAATAGGCGTAGAAGCCGAGTAGGCACCGAAGCTGAATAGGCACAGAAGGCCGAATGGGCGTAGAAGCCGAGTAGGCATCGAAGCTGAATAGGCGTAGAAGTCGCTGCGTAACGTGCCAGAGTGATGATGTGGACGTCTTAGCCGGAATTACGGCTCTTGGAGATAATCAGATCTTTTGCATTAAATGCAGAGATCAGCCCCCATCCTGTGCATTAAATACAGAAGCCTGTCTTTAAGATTTGCTATCATTATGTGCATTAAATGCAGATACACACCTTGAATCCTGTGCGAAGAGTGACCGCTGTCGTGGCAGTCTGTTCGTCTTCTGCGGAGCGTAATGAGCTCATGTTTGCCTGTGTAAAACTAGGCAGTGTATTCCCTTGTATGCGTAGGAGCAGCTCTCGCAAAGGGGATATCACTAAACGATGGTTCGGTGACATTTAATCAAATCTCCTGCATTAAATATGGAGATCCGCCATCATTCTGTGCATTAAATACAGAGGCGTGTTATGAAGGTCTGCCACCCTTCTGTGCATCAAACGCAGAGACATGCCTCAGGCATCTGTCAGTATTCGGCGCATTAATTGCAGAGACGTGCCTTAAGGGCCTGTCACCACCCTGTGCAAAAAATGCAGAGACGCGTCTCGAGTCCCGTACGGAGTGCAGCTTTTGACGTAGCAGGCGGTTTGTCTTCCGCGGAGCTTAAGGAGCTCCAATTTGCCTGTGTAAAACTAGGCAGCGTATTCCTCCGTGTACGTAAAAGTGGATTACGCAAGGGAAATGGCAGTAAATGACAGCCTAGGTTGCAGTGCCTCGCCATCATTATAGCCGTCGCCTGGGTAGTCGAGCAGTATCCCTTTGTCAGAAGTCGAGACATCAGGTTCATTGCAGGTTCTGACAGGTTCATTGCAGAGAATACGAAGCGTCCCTCGTACACTTCAATGCTGCATTGAAAGCGGATGAGTTTTACGCCATAAAGGCGATGAAGCATCCTGGACATACTGCCCTACGCGGATGGTCCTCGAGCCTATATTTTCATGCTGCGCTTGGCGGAGAAGCTCTGATTGCACGTTGAAGGCTCTGAAGTCCTCTGTTTACGTTGCTTTGCATCAATATGCTGCGTAGAGCTATCCAGTGTATTTTTTATGCTTCTACAAGGATCAATGAATTTCAAAAACCGGGATATAATGAACCAAATATTTATACTTTGAGCACTTGATTTAAATTTGGATTATTGAAGGTTGAACCATCGATTTAAATCTGGAGGAAAATAAAATAGAACTCTAAATATGAACATGGTCGAATTAAATTCTAAGATTCGATGATTTGAATTAAGAATAAAATTTTGAGTGTTGGATTACCTATTTGAAATATTGAGGATATAAATTAAATTTAAAAGTTGAAGAGTACAAAATCACAATTTGAGTATAGAAATAACATTTGATTATAATTATTTTCTAGAGGAGATTATGATAGTTGAAGATTTCGAAGTAAATTTTGATGTAGGATGTCATAAAGATTTGAATTAGAATGGATGTAGATTATTTAATTTGAAAAAAATTGAGAAGATAGTGTAATGTGTTGAAGTTGACCTGAATCAATGGTTAATCTAATTTAAAAGTGATCGCGATGGATTTGAATACGTCTTAAATTTTTAGAAGAGATCGTGATTGACTTGCCTGATGTACGAATGTGAAGGAATTATCCAATTATACCCTAGTTAAATTTTGAGGACGAAATTGCTTTAAGTTGGGTTGATTGTAAATCCCCTCACCCAAACTTAGGGCTACTTGGCATAGATAGAGAAATTAGGTCTAATTAGAATCCAATTAGAATTAGAACACGACAATTATTTAATTATGCGATATCTTATATCGCTTAACGCACCTCACCATTGCATCAATAATTGGAGCACCTCACTAGCTATTGCCTATCTACAAATTTCACAACCTTGTCCTAGAAATGACCGCCTACTATTCTGACCTTTGTGTAACTTATAATTATGCTTTCTTGTGCTATATTTTAGTCGCACAATAAACATCGCGGACGTTATTATTGTAATTCTAAATAAATACAACTTTGTACCCTTGTGCGTTCCAATCGAAATTGGAGACACAATCTTGACCGTTTTATATAACCCAAATTTTATTAATATTCTATACTGTACCCTCTATGTCCCTGATACTTGTGTTCCACCTAATTTTATTCCCTTGTACTTCTAATTAATTTCAGAACACCTTGCGTGATAATTTTAATTAATTTAAATCCAATTTTTATCTTTATGCAATTTTCTAATTGTTTGGCACTTTTACGCAAAAGTGTATTGAGGTGTCCACACCATTGGACAATATGTGAAAAAATTCAATTTTTCCTTCACATAAATTTTTTCCATAATTTTCGGGATGTGCAATGCGCAAGCATCGCCCCTCAATTAAACCTATCATTGCGTTTTAAATAATGCAAATTCTAGCCCTCCAAACACCCCTATGACAAGACAAAGGCCCAACCCAAGAGGATGTTGACCAAGTCAAAATATTCCTAGGTCAAACCAACCCAAACCCAAACTTCTACATGTATAAATATACTTTTTCTATTTTCTTCTTCACCTAAAATCAAACCCCAAACCAAACCTAAAGGAATCCCCTAGCCGACCACCTCTATCCCCCACTGTTCATCTTCCTCCTGTGCATCCCTACATCACCGGAGCACCTCGGCCGGAGCTGCCCCAACCACCAGACCCGATGACTGAACCATCTCTCCTCGAACCCGCCGGACTCATCATTACCATTGCCATTGCCCTCACCTTCTTTCTTCTCTTTTCCATATCTTTCTGCCGACCGGAGTGGACACACTACCCCGACTACAGCACCGCATTATCATCCCCACCGCCAACTCGAAGACAGCCCCTTCCCCGGTGATCATCCGCCTGGCCGCAGTCCTGCCACCATTCCCTTCTCCTCGTCGTTCCTCATCTCCCCCGCCTCGTTCCTTGTGGAGACCCGACTCCACAACACCGGAGCAGCAGCACCACCTCTGCCATCCCGTCCCCGGATCCCGAGCCTTCATCTCCCCGACGGCCATGAACCCCCATGACCGTCGAGTCCTTCCCCCCCACCCTCATCGGATACTCCTCGATCCAGTTCCCCGCGGCCAACTCGCCGGCCTTCTCCCGCTGGACGACTGCACAGCGTCGGAGAAGCTGACCATCGACCTGCCATCCCTATCTAGTCGACGACCTCGGCTGAACCCAACACCGCCATCCCGGTTATCCTCCCTGCCGCCTTCGACTGAACTCGCCGGAGTTCATCAACCCACTGTTAGCCACTCGCTCGTCGCCGTCTCCTCCGAGCAGTCCCCACCGGAGAAGCACCCTGCTGTCCTCCTTGCCAAGCCCTCTAACTCTGGCAGCCCTGCCTCATCCTCTTCTCCTCGACCTCGCCCTGCGCTCCTCTTTTCCTCCTCCTTCTGGCCGGACCTTCCCCTGGCCGGACCACCATCACCTCCAATCATCTTCATAATCATCACCATTATCATCAACATCGTCACCCTCGTCGTCCTCGTCATCATCATCCTAGTCATCATCATCATCGTCCTTGTCATCACTATTGTCCACGTCATCGTCCTCGTTATCATCATCACCTCCACAGTCATCGTCGTTATCATCGTCATCACCATCGCCATCGTCACCGACATTGTCATCATCCCCATCATCATGATCGTCAACATTATCATCATCCCGATCATCCTCATCTATGTAATCATCATTATCTAATTATCGTCATCATCATCATCTCATCATTGTCGTTATCATCATTATTAGAATCATCGTCATCACCATCATCCCAGCCACCATCTACAGCATCCTCCTCACCTCATCACCTAATCACCATAGTCATTATCACCCATAGACCCGTCACTTTTGCCAGACAAACCGCAGCAGACACCCCCAATTTTCGAACCTGTGCACGCTGACCCGAGGATCTATTAGATTGGTTTTACGCGACTTCCGGAGCTGGTTATTGGAAGTATGCAGCTTCTTGCCAGGCAAGTATACCTTTCCTTTGTTGTATTGTTTGAATTCAGTTATTATTTGGTTGCATGTTTACATATTTTAAACTGTGCGCGTCCGAGAGAGACTCGGGTGCAGTCAACGAATGCGTTGACGTTAGTACTTGTGTCTGACCTAGTGTCTAGTAGACCCACCTAAAGTTGTGGAGTTATTGGTATGACTCCCAGGCCTTGACACATTTCTCACACGTGTTGTGAGTCTCATGTAGGGCACGGTCCTGCATATGTGGTTGGCCACCTGTACGTATAGGCGTACGACGGATAGGGTATAACTGCTAATAGTGATGCATGTTAGAAGACTTAGCAGTTATTAGTAGGCGGAGCATAGACTATTGTGGTACGACGGTCCAATCCTTGTCCTTGTTTGGTTGTAAGGTTGGGCTATTGTTCTAATGATAGACTATGAGCCAGAGTTACGATGCCTCGGTATAGTAGCTAAAGTGTGTTGTTGATACAACATACTAAGATCATTGGGCGGGGAGGACAACTAGTAGGCGTATGGGATACCCACTTCCTCTATGCAGATTCCACACTCGACGGAGTGATATGGACGTTATTGTCAAGCCCCAGTCCCAAAACACCTAGGGACCTGACGCGTGATAATGGCCAGCAGCACACACCGATGGACAAACCCAATTTAATGGATCCATATGGGCATACTTAAGCTGTAATATAACAATAAATAGGTCCAATAATACAAGTCACAGTCTATACTAATCTCATCCACAACAGATAAAAACAGATCAAATGCCAGAATAAATGCAAATAAATATAAACTAACAAGTCTCCATAAAAGTATATCGAAGAACAATCCGAGAACAAGTCTGATGCATCAATGCAATAGACTGGAAATAAAATAACTAGAAATAGAAATAAATGAGTATCTCAAGCCAATACTCAGGAGAAGTCCTCTGGTACGATCTCGTCCTCAGATCCTGGTTTTGCCCCAATGTAGGCACCTGCTTCTGCTAATGCTAATGCTAATGCTCCGGTCCCGTATACCTCGGGATAGATCTCGTCAGCTAATCCTGGGGACATAATCCGGATCCAGGTCCTCAGGGGACATAACAAGGTACAGATAATACAAGCCAAAATAAATGCAGTACAACAATAAATGAACAATAGTGTAAATATATAACCCGCTAAGTGATATGAAAGTTGAGAGTGTTAGTCATACTCGGGCTGAGACTACTACAGGATCAGTGTCGGAGAAACCCATAGCAGTATTCTCTCGAAGGGCCAGTACGGTACCAAAGCTCTGTGTCAGAGTCTAAGGGACTTCCATTAAATTATTATATATATATAATCAGCCTTATGTATGGTAAATATTTCCCCACCCAATGTAATCTCACGTCACAGTTTCATGATATCTCATGTCCATGTCACGCAAAACCATATCTAATGCAACAAGTCTGAATAAAATCTAAGCATGTATAATGTATATGTCATAAACATGTATCCTATACAGAATCACCATGAATATCTCAGGAGGATTCTGTCTCATGAATAGTGTCAAGTGTCCTGGGTCTATGTACTTGATAAGACAAGTACGAGAATATATCTGGTCTCGGTATCCATCTCTGGGTGACCTTACATAACTCTGCGTACAGTGTTGGCACCCAACTATTAATCGGACGCTAAGTAAGTCACACGGTCCTAGGTCGAGCAGGTACAATAATATATATATAAGTCAAGGAAATAAGTAACAAGAACTGCAATGTTGGCAAGATACACTTGCTTGGGGTTCCGGCTCCAATTGTAGATCTGACTTCAGCGAGATTTGCAGGCAGTACTCTGGTTGCTGAAATAGATATCACCATCTGATCTAGAAATTATTAATCAACTAAAAATGCCTGTCCTTGAGTCTAATTTGGACACAAAGGCAAAAATGACATTTTTAAGTCAAAGCGGGGTCCACATGTGGGCCGCTTTGCACAAAAAAATATGTCAGAACCAAAGGTCTCCAAATCTGTCAAACTTAGTGTCAACAGGTCAGGAACGATGATACGAACCCAACGGAACATCCAAAAATGGATTCCGATGAGCCGTTGACAAAAATGCCTGTCAAGTGGAGCCTGTGGGGCCTACGATACGCGATTTTGTCAACGTTCTCAGAATTGAACCAAACATGGGTCACAGGACCAACATATTGCTACGTGTCCGATGGCAAAAGTTTTGTCTCGATCCGACGTGTGTATATTAAGTACAGCGAGATCCAGAAAGAACGAATATAGGGCGTTGTCGGCGGATACACGTTGATTTCGGTGTGCACGCACATCCAAATCAACTTCTGCGAAATCTCGCACGTCCGTATCAATGACGCGCACGTTTCGGTAAAGACCGCACGCGACCAAGTCTTCCCGTTTGGAGGGGCATACTCAGTTCCGAGGTGAAACAGGGCGTTGGTTTTCCTGTTTTTGGATCGCGGTTTGCGATCACCACAGGACGCGATGCACCAAGCGGGTTGCACGGGCACCGAGAGGGTCACACAGCCTACGCGTCATAACTGACGGAATCGAAAATGGGTCAACGAGGAGAGAGAACGGGTTACCTGAACAGGGCTCCGTGGAACCTAAAATTCCTGTGTCCGGGTCCTTTGTCTGTATCCTGTGTCCAGGCTGTGTCCGTCTAGGTTAGGCTTAGGGTTACGGTTTCTGTCGATTGCCGGAGCTGAAGGAGGCGGAGGGCGGCGCTGCTGCGGTGGAGGCTCGTCGGCTCAGGTGGAGGATCTCGAGGCGGAGTCATCGGCGGGATCGTGGGGTGACGGGTGGTCGAGGGGCGGGGCTGGAGATGGGGGGAAAAGTCAGGGCTGAGGGTTCTGTGGATCGGGGAAGACGAGGGACAGGGCGGAGCAGTTCGTCAGTGGGAGGAGGAACTAGGGTTGCTGAAGGGGGAGTTAGGTCGAGGGGGTCGAGGTATCGACTGCTGCAGAGGGTGGCGGTTGGCACGGCGAGGCGGATGAGGTAGACGAGGTCTGGGACGGGTGGAGGATCGTCGAGGGAGGGCTAGGCAGAGGTGGTGCGGGGAGAGGAAGACGGAGGTCCGTCGAGGGGAGTCGAGCGGCGGCCGAGGGAGAGATGGGAGAGGTCAAGGGGAGGCGGGAACTCGGGTAGGGGACGACGCTGGGGTAGGCGGAAAGGCGGCGAGGCAGAGCTCAAGGTGGTCGAGGGTGACCGGAGCGAGGACTGGAGGATGGAGGAAGTTAGGGTTCCGGCGCACGGCGGAGGGGGATTAAATAGCCTCGCCAGAACAGTGTTCCAACTAGAATTAGGGTTAGGGTTCAGATTAGGATTGGGTAACGGGTCCGGGTTCGGGTCCACGGGTCGGGTTCACATGAATCCGGCCCGACCCGCTTAGTATTTAAGTATGGGTTTGGGTCTGCGAGTTTCGGGTCGAATTTAGATCGGACCCGACCCGCTAAGGCTGGATTCGGTTCAGTTGAACCGGGTCTGAGTTGGTTTGGTTTATTTCAAATAAATCCGGTTTATTTCAGGGTTTAATTGGTTTATTTATTAATAGTTTTTAGGGCTTTAAAACTGCTTTCGGAGTCCAATAAATTCACATAAAATTACCTTATGTCCAGTTTTCTATTTTACACCATAAAATATTATTTCCATAATATTTTAATACTATTTAATAGTAATTAAAAATTATTTAATTACCAAAAGCCTAGGTTTAATTACAAAAAATCCCAGAAAATCCCAGAAAATTCCAGAAAATTGTGAAAAATCTAAATTAAAAATTCTTGAAAAATCAGGGGATTTACAATCAACCCCCCTTTAGAGGATTGCGTCCTCACAATCAAAGAATAACCGGTCAACAGAGATGACACGGTTGCAAACTTTGTTCGAAGCACAACACGATTAAGGAGATTCAAGGATGAGAGGGTAAGAATAACACATAGGGAAAATCATTTCCCTAAGCATTAAAGTTATACAATTTCCCGGATGAAGGAAATCTAGAAGACTACAATTTAGAAAACTAGGTTATCACTTAAAACATACTAGGTTATCAATTATTAGCAAGTTAAAACTATCAGGTTAAGTCTAAGGTCACGAACCAACGGGCACGAACTAAAATAATACTAGAAACAAAAAAACTACAAAAACTTATGCGTATTAGCTATTCCATGAATCTGTACGTCCTCCAAAGTTATCGCGAAAGCTTGTCCGCATCCTTGAGGTGGTGCCCTCTGCTGTTGCTGGGCCTGCTGGAAGAGTGCTGGTCGAGGTGCCAAAGGTGGCCTTGGTTGATATCCTCCTGGTGGTGGTAGAGCTTGTTGGTTTGCCTTTGGTGTTCCTTCTCTACGCTCAGGGCAGTCCCTTACTGCATGTTGTCTGGATCCGCAACCTAAGCATAGTCCGAATTTACGTCTACACTCCTTCTCAATATGGCCTATCTTGCCGCAGTAATGACACGTAGGAAGAGTTAGTAATTTGGATACAGCTCCTTGTGGTGCTTGATGCAGATAAGGTTTCTTTGCAGCTTCTCCATGCGGTGCTCGGGCCGGTGCTGATGTGGAAGGTCGCTTCAGACTGGTCTCTCTTCTGGTGATGCGCTCCATGCGTCGGGCTGCAACAAGGACGTCTGAGTAGGTTGTAGGTGCAACGGGTCCAATTAGTTTCTGTAGCTCAATGTTTAATCCGTCGAAGAACTTCTCAGCCTTCTCTTCTTTTGTCGAAATCAAGGTAGGGGCGAAACGACTTAAACGAATGAATTCTGCGTTGTATCTTCCACTGTTATAGTATCCTGAGTGAGGCGATTGAACTTGTCCCCAAGTTCTGATCGAACGGTAGCCGGAATGTACATCTCCTGAAAGAGTCTGGAGAACTCCTCCCAGGTGACTCGGTCTGGTCCGAGTCGGGTCTCCTCAGATAGCCACCAGTGATGTGCATTGTCCGTTAATTGCATTCTGACGGCAGTCATCCAACGTTCCCGTGGAAGCTCAGCTGCTTCTAATTGATGTTGTATGTTGGTGAGCCACTCATGAACTTATGTGGGCTCCTCCTTGCCTGAGAAGGTACGGGGCTTCAGCTGGCAGAAATCGGTAATAGAGCCCGTCGGTTGTCGTCGAGTTGGTAGGTTGGCCTGCTCCAGTGTATTTACTAGACTGTTCCTCAAGTAATCTACCTCGCGACGCTGAGCTTCTTGATAAATAGGCTGTTGGGCTTGCATCAATGCGTAGATTATTTAGAAAATCTGTTGCCCGTCCATAGGTTGTACTAGTGGGAATACATGCATTGGTGGAACGAACTGCGGAGGCGGAGGGATGTCATCACGCCGAAATCTAGAAGCATGCTGATCTACTTGGCTGCCTTGGTGAGTAGAGGGATCTCCACTCAATGGCGCCACTTCATCTTCTCCGTTGGTGGCTACAGCACCTATTGGTGTGTTTGCTGGATTTTCATCGTTTGCTCTTGAATCCATTACTTTGCATCAAAAATAAACCATAAGAGGCATACAGGAATCAAGGCAGGATGCAAGTCAATAAATAAATTCGAGTCTAATATAGATATTAAGAACGTTTCAAGCAAGTGGATGAGATCCTAAAAATATATCCTATTCTTATTGCAGGCTTGCTCGGTAAGTTGAAACCGAACAATTTAGTCGTTGACCTGCATGGGCCACCACAAAAATCATGTCACGCCCCAGTCCCAAAATACCGAGGGACCTGACGCGTGATAATGGCCAGCAGCACACACCGATGGACAAACCCAATTTAATGGATCCATCAGGGCATACTTAACCTGTAATATAACAATAAATAGGTCCAATAATACAAGTCACAGTCTATACTAATCTCATCCACAACAGATAAAAATAGATCAAATGCCAGAATAAATATAAATAAATATAAACTAACAAGTCTCCATAAAAGTATCACGGAGAACAATCTGAGAACAAGTCTGATACATCAATGCAAAAGACTGAAAATAAAATAACTAGAAACAGAAATAAATGAGTATCTCAAGCCAATACTCAGGAGAAGTCCTCTGGTACGATCTCGTCCTCAGATCCTGGTTCTGCCCCAATGTAGGCACCTGCTTCTGCTAATGTTAATGCTCCGGTCCCGTATACCTCGGGATAGATCTCGTCAGTTAATCCTGGGGACATAATCCGGATCCAGGTCCTCAGGGGACATAATAAGGTACAGATAATACAAGCCAAAATAAATATAGTGCAGCAATAAATGAACAATAGGGTAAATATATAACCAGCTAAGTGATATGCAATTTGAGAGTTTTAGTCATACTCGGGCTGAGACTACTACAGGATCAGTATCGGAGAAACCCATAGCAGTATTCTCTCGAAGGGCCAGTACGGTACCAAAGCTCTGTGTCAGAGTCTAAGGCACTTCCATTAAATTATTATATATATATAATCCGCCTTATGTATGGTAAATCTCTCCCCACCCAATGTAATCTCACGTCACAGTTTCATGATATCTCATGTCCATGTCACACAAAAGCATATCTAATGCAACAAGTCTGAATAAAATCTAAGCATGTATAATGTATATGTCATAAACCTGTATCCTATACAGAATCACCATGAATATCTCAGGAGGATTCTGTCTCATGAATAGTGTCAAGTGTCTTGGGTCTATGTACTTGATAAGACAAGTATGAGAATATATCCGGTCTCGGTATCCATCTTTAGGTGACCTTACACAACTCTGCGTACAGTATTGGCACCCGACTATTAATCAAACGCTAAGTAAGTCACACGGTCCTAGGTCAAGCATGCACAATAATATATATAAGTCAAGGAAATAAGTAACAAGAACTGCAATGTTGGCAAGGTACACTTGCCTGGGGTTCCGGCTCCAATTGTAGCTCTGACTTCAGCGGGATTTGCAGGCAGTACTCCGGTTGCTGAAATAGACATCACCATCAGATCTAAAAATTATTAATCAGCTAAAAATGCCTATCCTTGAGTCCAATTTGGACACAAGGGCAAAAATGAAATTTTCAAGTCAAAGCGGGGTCCACATGTGGGCCGCTTTGCACCAAAAAATGTGTCAGAACCAAAGGTCTCCAAATCTGTCAAACTTAGTGTCAACAGGTCAGAAACGATGATACTAACCCAACGGAACTTTCAAAAATGGATCCCGATGAGCCGTTCACAAAATCGCCCGTCAAGTGGAGCCTGTGGGGCCCACGATACGCGATTTTGTCAACGTTCTCAGAATCGAACCAAACTTGGGTCAAAGGACCAACGTATTGCTACGAGTCTGATGGTACAAGTTTCGTCACGATCCGACGTGTGTACACTAAGTTACAGCGAGATCCAGAAAGGATGGATTCAGGGCATTGTCGGCGGATACACGTTGATTCCGGTGTGCACGCACATCCAAATCAATTTCTGCGAAATCCCGCACGTCCGTATCAATGACGCGCACATTTTGGTAAAGTCCGTACGCGACCAAGTCATCCCGTTTGGCGGGGCGTACTCAGTTCTGGAGTGAAACAGGGCGTTGGTTTTTCTGTTTTTGGATCGCGGTTTGCGATCACCACAGGACACGATGCACCGAGCGGGTTGCACGGGCACCGAGAGGGTCACACAGCCTACGTGTCACAACTGACGGAATCAAAAATGGGTCAACGAGGAGATAGAACGGGTTACCTGAACAGGGCTCCGTGGAACCTAAAATTCCTGTGTCCAGATCCTGTGTCCGTGTCCTGTGTCCAGGATGTGTCCGACTAGGTTAGGGTTAGGGTTTCTGTCGATTGCCGGAGCTGAAGGAGGCGGAGGGCGGCGCTGCTGTGGCGGAGGCTCGTCGGCTCAGGTGGAGGATCTCGAGGCGGTGTCGTCGGCAGAATCGTGGGGTGACGGGTGGTCGAGGGGCGCTGCTGGAGATGGAGGAAAAAGTTGGGGCTGCGAGTTCTGTGGATCGGGGAAGACGAGGGACAGGGCGGAGCAGTTCGTCGGTGGGAGAAGGAACTAGGGTTGCTGAAGGGGGAGTTAGGTCAAGGGCGGGTCGAGGTGTCGACTGCTGCAGAGGGTGGCGGTTGGCACGGTGAGGCGTATGAGGTAGTCGAGGTATGGGACGGGTGGAGGATCGTCGAGGGAGGGCTAGGCGGAGGTGGTGCGGGAAGAGGAAGACGGAGGTCTGTCGAGGGGAGTCGAGCGGCGGTCGAGGGAGAGATGGGAGAGGTCGAGGGGAGGCTGGGACTCGGGTAGGGGACGACGCTGGGGTAGGCGGAAAGGCGGCAAGGCGGAGCTCAGGGTGGTCGAGGGTGACCGGAGCGAGGACTGGAGGGTGGAGAAAGTTAGGGTTCCGGCGCACGGCGGAGGGGGATTAAATAGCCTCGTCGGAACAGTATTCCGACTAGAATTAGGGTTAGGGTTCAGATTAGGATTGGGTAACGGGTCCGGGTTCGGGTCCACGGGTCGGGTTCACATGAATCCGGCTCGACCCGCTTAGTATTTAAGTATGGGTTTGGGTCTGCGGGTTTCGGGTCGGGTTTAGATCCGACCTGACCCGCTAAGGCTGGGTTCGGTTCAGTTGAACCGGGTCTGAGTTGGTTTGGTTTATTTCAAATAAATCCGGTTTATTTCAGGGTTTAATTGGTTTATTTATTAATAGTTTTTAGGGCTTTAAAACTGCTTCCGGAGTCCAATAAATTTACAAAAAATTACCCTATGTCCAGTTTTCCATTTTACACCATAAAAATATTATTTTCATAATATTTTAATACTATTTAACAGCAATTAAAAATTATTTAATTACGAAAAGCCTAGGTTTTAATTACAGAAAATCCCAGAAAATTCCAGAAAATTCCAAAAAATTATGAAAAATCCAAATTAAAAATTCTTGAAAAATTAGGGGGTTTATAGTTATATACTATGCAGATTCCACATTCTTCGGAGTGCTATGGACATTATATACTAGGCAGATTCCCCGTTCTTCGGAGCGGTAGGACGTTATTATATACATGCGCCCTTGTGTTAGGGGCATATGTGGCATATACTAGCCAGTTGTCACGATTGGTGAATTACGTCAGCTTATGTCTAGCCTACACTTTTCCATACACTCAAAGTTGTCCTCAAGTTGTATTTCACTTAGATGGTTAGGTCACCCTGGAGTTTTTACAGTATTTACATTATGGCATGCTTTTATGTATCATGTTTTGTCCCTCTGAGGACCTGGTCCCTTTTCAGGTGTATTATTCATGAGTATTTGCAGGACCGCAAATCCGGACTGGCTACTTATATTGCGAGAGGTCTTCTCCTCGTGCCTCGTGATTATTAGAGGTTGTATTTATATTGTATTTGCCTTGTTTATTCTTTATTCTTATTCCGCAGTGGATTTGTTTTCATCCGACTGTCATCTTTAGATACTTTATATTGATATCTAGTTCATAGATACTAGTCATTTATTATTATATAATTTTCGTGGATGAGATTTAGATTATACCATGTGAATTATGATGGAGTTATACCACTTGTGGATTTTGTTATTCAGATACAGCGTATGTGTGTTATGATTTCCATATATTGGAGTGCCATATTCATGCGGCTGGCATGCTTACGTATCCCAATCCTACGTATTTTGGGACTGGGGCATGACAGTGCTAGAGTAACAACTGATGCTATATTACTATTATATTATATATATAGGACTGTTGGATTATTCAGACGAGACTTTGGAAATAGGATATTGATATTGCCCGCTTAGGACCACAGGCAAGTACATTCTCTGACAGTTTTTATTATGTTGGTCATCTCTATGACTCTAGTTGTATAGCGTACATGATTCTGACACTATGGATACACGGGTTAGCATCATCGAGACCTGTCACGAGGAGTCATGATTGGAATCCATCGTGCTACCTGGGGACGAGAAAATATTAGTAGATTATGTGATCATACCCTACTCTACATGCATCATAGCTCACCCCACACCTCACGTCGGGTGCAGCCTGACCATTACATGCTTCATAGCATGTTATATATGATTAGCCTGACTATTGCTCGCATCATAGCTAGCCGGATGGTTATCCTTACCTTACATGAATTATAGCTAATCATATCTAACAAGCCTGATCTATCCCAAGCCAATCACATGATAGGTTGATGTTTCACACACTTAGCTAGATATTTATTCTTGTGTTTCTAGTTCATTATTCTAGCATGCATTTGTATTTCTGTTCATTGCTAGTTGTACCATTGATGATGATATGTTCTCCAGTATTTCCTTATTCTACTATTTTATTATCTCCAGTATTCTTATTTCCAGTATTTATATCCATCTTGTATTTCTCTACACTGTATTATAGTTTTTGTCAATATACATGGAACTGCTATTAGTGCATATACTTCGCTCCAATCCTGACTGGATATATTTTTTTAGAGGATCTTGAGGACTTCTGTCCTATACATTATGGACCAGGTGTAGATGCAGACTACATACCCGAGAGCTTAGAAGAGTCAATTCCCTTAGAAGAGACACTACATGCAGCTATTTAGACCGTTATTATTTTATGCATTTGAGTTTATATTGAGACTTAAATTGAGACTTATGTTGAGTTTATTTTGAGACTTGTGAGACTATTATGTTGGACAGCTAGACTGTAGTTTATCTCTATTTTGAGTTATTGTGCTTGACTTATGTCAATACATCTTATCTTTTATCTCATCGTGCCATTATTTCTTATAGCTGTGATTGAGTTATATTATGAGCTGTTGAGAGATGTTTATTTTATTGTCCTCCTTATGGAGTTGATATCATTAACAGGTTGTGAGTTATGTTTAGTATTATTGAGACCTAGACAGCATTCTACCGCCGATGTTGTGACGTAGGCTGGACGTACCCATGACTCATGCCCAAATTCCGGGTGCGGGTCGTGACAGGTAATTTTAGTCAGGATAATGATGAATAAACTATAACCAGCTAGAAGAGAGAAGAAGGGATGTGTGAGGGGTACCCTATCTTTTGAACCATGAGTTATCTTTTATTTCGTGCCTCCTTTAATTTTGAGGGCAAAATTATTTTAAGGGGGGTAGGATTGTAACCACCTAGATTTGGTAGACGAATATTTTTGTTATTTAACTATTATGTGATATAATATATTAATATTGTATAAAAATAATAATATTATTTTGGTTAGTGTGCTAGTTAACTAGATTACACTAAGTATTAGTTAGATCTAATTAGTGTCAACTAGCATTAGTCATGACTTTGTTAGTTTAGAGTTATTTGGTAAGTGCATGGATAGAATATTCCCCTATCTAGTAAAGATACTTTCCATTACCTTAAAGATTCAATCCATGACAACCATTGGTGAGTGAGAGGGGCACTTTAGACATATCAAATCACCTCAACCAAACCCTATAGGTGTGGTCGGCCTTAATTTTAGGGAGTAACTCCCATTAAACACACCAGTACATCATTTATTTCATTCCCAAATAACTTCTTCTCCAAATCTAATCAAATCCCTATCAATTCCTATTGCATTCCACTCATTCCCACCTATTACAATCAACATGAAGATCTAGAATCTTGGATTGTAATGGAGGATCCATTGGAGAGGAGCTTGCTAGGAGTCCCTTCGGAGGAGTTTTATTGGGATCCAACTCTCAATAGGTATAATTCACTATTTCTAGAAATTTCATGGTTAGATTTTCATATTGGACCTCTAGGAATCCATCAATGGCTAAGGACAACCTCAATGGAGAAGAACTAGGTGATAGAGGCCTTTATTTTGATAGTTATAGGTGTTTTTATGGCTAAATTGGGAAAATTAGAATTTGTTTCTAGCAAGTATTTGAGGGATGTCCCTTTGTTTGTTTGGGTGTCAATTACATTGTGAGATAGTATCCACATATCCATAATTAGATACATATAGGCCACATCATGATACTCCATGATACGTATCAGTAAATTGGGTATTTTTGCCCAATTTGTATCAACTCTTCTTAAATTGCATTATATTTAGCTATTCTAATTATTGGCATATCATAATTCATATATATATATATATATATATATATATATATATATATATATATATATATATATATATATATATATATATATATATATATAATGATTCATAGGTAATATTGATGTATGATGAGTGATAGTATTGGTATCAAGGTTTGTGAGTTCTTTGGGTATCATATAGTATCTTAGTGCACATGAGGTGTTCGTGTTTGTGTTGATACTTTGTATCATAAGGAAATTGTGTGGTGTTTGGTTTGTGACTAGTGTGCAAGTTGTTTTTGAGTTGTGTTAGTGCGTTATTAGTATGGTGTGTGTTAGTGTTATGCAATTGCGAGTGTAGATATTGGGTGCATGTGTGCTCTTGAGAGTGTGTGTGAGCAAGAGGTATTTGGGGCTCGGGAGCAGGTGATCAACAAGGGGCAGGGGGTATATGTGTTGTGCCTGAGGGTGATATAGTAACATCAGTAGCATGTAGGGTGCCTGTGTACACTAGGATATGGTAGTAGGTAGTTTAAAAAATGCTTGTGTGCTGAATTTGCACCAAACAGTAGCAGTATCCAATTGGAGACTGGACTGTGCAGTTTGGTTTGGGACTGTGCAGGCTTGGGGAGTTGTGTACATGTTTGGTAAATATCAAGGAGGAGAGTATTTCCTGTGTGTTTACTGTAGGACTACCTCCAGACTGCAGATGGAGGTATACATATGCAGTGGGGGCTTGGGTAGCATGGGAATGTACAGACCTGAAGGGGGTATAAACTGCAAAATAGTTTTGCAGCAATGTGGGAGGACTCGGGTTCAATGGCAGCAGTGAGGAGTGGTGTGTATGATGTGCACATTATGGAGTGTAGAGCACGACAAGGTTTAGGAATATTTTGTAATGACTTGCACTGCAATTACTGTAAGCCACTGAAGCTGGAGCAAGTGTGCATACTTGTGAACAAGTATGCCCAGGTATGGGGTTTGAGTTGATTGTTATCCCATGCAAAAGTAAGGAAACGGTGTGAAGAGTGAAGTGGCTAGTGTGGGTTGTGTGAGAGGGTGTTATAGTATAGGTAGTGTGTCAGAGTCCAGGTGAAGTGAGGGTGGCAAACAGTTAGTTGTGGTATTTAGGTTATGTGCAAGTGTTACTAGGTATTGGTTTGGGTACCAAGGTAATAGCTAGGTTATGGTAAGCTATTGGAAGTATGAGATTGGGTTTTGAGTTAGGATATTGTTTATGGGTAAGAGTAATAGACTATATTGAGTTGTGTTAGAGATGTAAGGTAATGGTGTGGGTTTAATGAGATAGAAAGTTGGTATTGAGGTTAGGTAGTGGCACCAAGGTAATAGGTTCATATCTATGTAATAGGTTGTGGAGATACTAGGGTATTGTAGGATATTGGGTAATAAGCTAGAATATTAATATTAGTGTATATATTTGAGTATTATATATATATATATATATATATATATATATATATATATATATATATATATATATATATATATATTAGCTAGTATACCCTAGTATGACTTAGAATACCTTGAATAAGTCTAGTATTAACTAGTATTAGTTAATATAACCTCATAAACCAACTTTCTAGATATTTAAGAACCATAATTTAAGAATTGACCTAGTTTACCCTAATTGAACTAGAAACCTAAAATAACTTTTGTTAAGCATGTTTATAACTCCAAATCACCTGTTAACATGATAATTCATATATAGGTCACTTGCACTCCAGTTCAAGCACTGTTTGATATTCATTGACCAGGACCACAGGCGAGTACATTATCAAATAGTTTTTATTATTTGATATTTATTATAATTCATGTACTTAGTGATGTTATACTTAATTTTTGACACGATGGTATACGGATTAGTATATATTTGATCCTTAGACTTGAGATGTTACCCTCATATTATACATTGTTCAATGTATTATAATTATTTATTGTATTATGATTCATGTATTGTGACATGCCCTAATTTGGATCCTTGTCCTAATCGGGGTAGAAAAATGCTAGTTAGATATGTGATCATACCCCTATATTTGCAAGTATTGTGAGTGTTAATCATACACCTCACATATGATTAGCCAGGACCTATTGTATATTGTCGATCATAAGATGACACTAGTACTTCAAAACACATAGTTAGTTATATTTCTTTCTTGTCTACTTCATACTTTTTGTGTTATATCTTATTGCTCTGTCTACTTAATTCTCATTACCTGCTATGCCATATATACTTGTTTAATTACTTCTCATATTGCTACTAAAAGATTACGTTTCTGTTCTACTTTTTCCATCATGTATTATACTCTCTATTACTGTTTTATAGTCTTTGTTATTTAATTGAAACATATGTTGGAGTTTTACTTGTTCATTCTTAACTTGATAATATTTTTAGGTGTTGATTTGGAGGATTTGTGTCAGACTTATTATGTAATATAGGAGGGAGTAGCAGCATCCTTGGATCCTGTAGTACATGAGTGATTGTCGGGAGGTCTAGCCAGTGTCACTAGCTATCTTAGCTGCCTTATTTAATATGTTGGTACTGGATCAATCTCTGACATTTACTTAGATATTGGGATGTTATATTTTAATTTTTAGACTTATTGTTTCGTATTGTTAGACTTATCTAGACTCGTGACTTTGGATTTCTCTTGCTTATATTATATCGTGTCATTTCTATTTCTACTTGATTTCTTGTGATTGAGTATTATCATTATATATTGTCATCTTGTACTCTTTATGGAGTTGAGATATTATCGACGGGTTATGATCATATTATTGTGTGAGATTAATAGTTAGTTATTGATGTCTTAGACAGCGTTCTACTATCGATGCTGCGGCATAGGCTGGACATACTCACGTACTCGTGCTTCGATCTTCTAGGTGTATGTCATTATAGGGTGTTTAGCAGATATAGGGAGTTGGTGTCGGGTATTAGGATTAGGGGGGAGGAGAGTTAGTATATGTATAAGTTGGTGTGGGTTTAGGTGGTGGTAGTAGGGAATGGTTTAATCTTATGGAGAAGAGTATGTGAGGCCCTAATATGGCATACAAGGCCTCTCTAATTAATAGGGTTGATTATATTTACATATATTTGGTTTTAAATAGGGTGCAAAAAGGGTAGGTATAAAAAGTTGGTTTCTAAAAATGGAAATATGAATTTAAATCAAAAGTTGAAATCATGCAAATTTTATGAAGCATGTAGAGACTCAAATAAATAGGACACAATTATCATGAAAGTAGTAGGTCCAGTTAATCTCATGAATATAAAATAAGTTGGAAGAGATAGATTGGTGTTGCGTATTAAATTCGTACGCAACGGAAAAGGTAATTAAGTGTCATTTTCTCATAATTGCGTCACGAAAGTTGTGCGATCAAAATGAAGCATAGGAATATGAATTTTTGAGTGACAGTCATGACATGAGCCTAATTTAGCTCGTCTAAGTCTAGCATGCAAAGTTGGTTTGAAGAAAAATGCTAGTATTGTACTCAAGATTTTAGGACCATGGTGGTTGGTTTCTAAAGTTCAAGAAATTATCTAATAAATATTTTAACTAAATAAATAATTTTATTAACATAAAAATAAATTCAAAATACCAAAATTAATCCTATATAAAAAATATAGGGCTTTCAATCTACCCACCTTAAAAGAATTTTGTTCTCGAAATTAAGAATATACTATAACTAAAATATAATGCCCGAAAACTAAACATGGTATGTAAGTTCATACCTGAATCCTCAAACAAGTGAGGGAACCTCGTCCTGATAGAATCCTCGTGCTCCTAAGTAGACTCGCCGGTGAATGATGCTTCAATGCTACCCGGAATAGTCTAATAGTCTAGCTATCGCAACACCTTCTTATTGGTGTCCAAAATCTCAACTTGCTGCTCCTTGTATGACAAACTCGGTCCTATTGCAATCTCTGAATAATCGATCATATGACGAGGATCATTCATATATCTTCTTAACTACGATACGTGGAATATGTCATGCACATCTTCTAAGGATGGAGGTAATACAAGATGATAAGCCACCTCACCAACTCGCTCCAAGATGTCGAAGGGCCCGATATACCTCGGACTCACCTTGCCTCTGCTACTAAATCTAGTAGTACCCCGAGTAGGCGATATCCTCAAGAACACATAGTCACCTTCCATGAACTCCAAGGGTCAGTGACTTTGTATCTGCTTCACCTTCTCCACTGTCTGTGTCTCTAACTCTGGGCCCAGTATCTAACGCTCTCTCATGTGACTCCAACACACAAGAGACCTACACTTTCTGTCGAACAATGCCTCAAATGGTGCCATATGTATGCTTGCTTGGTAACTATTATTGTATGATAATTCTACCAAATATAAGTGATCTTCCCAAGATCCCCCAAAATTTAGCATACAAGCTCTCAATATATCCTCCAATATTTGAAACGTGCGCTCTGACTGGCCATTAGTTTGAGGGTGATAGGCAATACTGAAATAGAGATGAGTTTCTAAGATCTCATGCATACTCCATCAGAAATACAAGGTGAATCTAGAGTCTCGATCTGATACTATGCTAACTGATACTCTGTCACTACCATATTTTCTAGGAACGAATATTTTAGTCATTTTATAATTAATTAAATATTGTGCATGTAAAATATTTATTTATTTTATTATTTATTTATTGTTAGTTGTTAGATTTTATTTTGGACTTGTGTTAGTGGACCTAACTAGTTTAATTAGATCCATAGACCAATATTTAATTCTGGTTAGAATTGAGCCCAATAGTAAGCCCATTCATTAAGATGATGAATTAATTAGTTAAACCAATTAGACTAGAACCTTCTCTCCTTAATTAATTCCTTCATGACAAGCACCAAGGGGTATTATAGACATTTTATAGTATCTTAGAGGAGGGGTTAGATGTCGGCCATATTAGGAGTGGAGAGAGACTCTCTCTCTCTCTCTTCATTTTTTATTTCAAATACAGATCTAGAATTTTTCTCTTCCAAATTTCTTCATCCCTACACCAATCCCAACCCAAATTTCTTCTGAATTCCTTCCTTATTCATCATTGGAGGCTATTATAACAAGGAGAAAGTAAGGATCTATAAGGAGGAGCAAGGATCTACAAGTTGAAGGCTCTTGACACTTATTTGTAGAATTGCATTGGGAGTCCATCTCCTAATAGATATTTTGTGTCAATTTTGGAGGAATTCCGAGATTGGCACATCTTGTATTTGTCAATAGGTCAATTAGACCAAATTGACATGTGTTTAATTGTGTGTGACTAGTGTCGTGTCCATAATTGGATACGTGTTGGTCGTATCCCGATAATTTGGCGATACGGGTTGATTTAGGGGTTTTCTTCTAACACGGGGGTTTGAGCATATCACATTTTGACACGGGCACGTAGTCGAATAGCTAAAAGTTTGTCTTACTTCTAATTATGATTTTAGACTTGCTCGTGTCCTTCGGGGTACATTTGGTGGTATGGTGGAGCCGTATTATAAGCGTATCATAGATTGAGTGTGATACGGGTACGGTGCACTCCACATGTTTGTTTTCTTGTATTTTAATTCAATTAACTTGGTTATAGCTATTAGAGTATTATAATTATAATTGTTATGATATATATGTATATATATAATTATGTGTATGTTCTATATCTTATTTGGATGTGTTCGTGGTCATGGGAGAATAGGAGAGTGCATGTGCATCATTGGGGTGGGTATGTGGTAATATATATTATATATATATATATATATATATATATATATATATAGTGAGAGAGAGAGAGGAGAGAGAGATATGTGAGTGAGTGTATGTGTATATTAGATGTGTACATGTGAGCTAAAGGGGGAAAGTTATAAGCATAAGCAGTAATAAGCAGGCTGAGAAGCAGCTGCTGCAGTGAGCATAAGCAGATCCGAGAAGCAGCAGCAGAAGCAACAACAGCAGTGAGAAGCAGCAGCAGAAGCAGCAAGCTACAGCAGCAACAGCAGCAGCAAGCAGCAAGTTGTAGCAATGAGAAGCATAAAGCAGAAGCTGCAACAGCAGAATCAATAAGCAGCAGCAGCGATAAGCAGAAGCAATAGCAATAAGCAGCAATAGTTTGAGTGTTTAGAAATTAAGTTGTAGATAAGTTAAGTTAAGCTAGTTAATAAGCTAAGTTAGTTTATATTGATAGTTAGTTATGTCTATATTGTTAGTGAGTTAAGTATATATATATATATATATATATATATATATATATATATATATATATATATAAGCACTAGTTAGCATTGGTTAGTATTATTTCTAGTTTACCTTGAGTTACACCAAGGTAATGAGAGTTGAGGTATCTTGGGTATGGGTATTGATTATCCGATGGGTATGTTAGTTATAATAATACTAGTATTAATATAAGTTTAAGTTCATGTTAGTGTATAGTGAGGTATGTTGGTTAGTTAGCTAATGTTAGATATTATATTACCTTGTGATACCAAGGTAATGTCAAGGTATTGGTTTATACTCAAGGTATTGAGTTTGTATATCAAGATGGGTGTGCAGATGGTGTGATACCGCATTTGGTTCAAAGCCAAGGTATCTACTTAGCATTAGTTTGGCTAGGAGTACTATATATTTTATCTTGTAAATATATATTATAGTATTTTCATATCTAATAACTTGCGTAACTTATGATAGGGTATTTTGTTGGTATCCTAGTATCCAAGTATAGCTAGTATAGCCTAGATACATAGTGTATAGACCCAATATACTAGAGATGGAATCATACAACCTAGAAATAGCTAGTTTGACTGGTTTGACCTAGAGTTGAGCTAGTTTGACTATTTTGACTTAGAAATGGCTTTATGACCTAGAATTGAACTAGCTTAACTTATTTTTATTCAAAAACCTTGTATTGATGCAATATACCATATATAGGTCAGTGTGATACCTGCTTGGGTATCGAGAGACACACCTTGCTCAGGATCTCAGGCGAGTACATTTCTCTATTAATTTTTATTTCATAATAGTGTACATATCTCATATTCTAGAACTGTATACTTGATTCCGACACAGTGGTTTCATGGACTAGTACTATAACATGGATCCTATCAGGAGATGTTATCCCTTACCATGTTCAGCGGGTAATCCTTCATATGTATTTTATCGTGTGTATCGAGTATTGATTTAGTGTACTTCATGTTCATATATTGTTTGTGTTCAGTGTGCTAATATTCGTGTACATACATTGCTCGTATTCAGTGTACCCATAATCGTGTTTGTAACATGTCATGATTGGATTCATTGGTATTAGTTGGAGATAGGGGAATAGGAGGTAATTATGTGATCAAGCCCCATGGTATTTGTGTACATATCGATTACATATCACACGTGTAATTGAGTTACCATATTATATTCGTGTTTAACCTAAATTGATCAAATAATAAACTTGTATTCCTTGGCACATTAGCGAGATTTCAGTTATTTCTATTATATTGCAGATATTCTTTTGTATGTTCTTTATTCCAGTATATTACATGTTTACTCTTGTTTATTTTATTCTGTTGTTTACTTACCTTGTATTCTTTTCTATTATCTGTTATATATGCTCGATTATGTATTTGAAACTGCTTTCAGAGGTATGTACTTCGCTCCAATTCTGATTGGATATAAATTTCAGATGATTGGTTCGTAGACCAGTGTCCCATATACTATGGTCCGCAGGAGGGCATACCATTAGAGGATATTCCTGTAGAACTGGAGGACTTAGTACCAGAGCCTGCGGAGGTTTATATTATTGGTAGACTTATATTATACTTTTATTGAGCTTATTGGCATATATATATTATTTCAGTCTTGTGGATGTATTGTGACTCTTTCTTTCGTTATTCTATTTCGTGCTTTATCTTCCCTAGTTTGCATTGTGATTGAGTATAGTTTACATTTATTAGATACTATATTGTTCCTCCGTTTGGAGTTAAGAGGATTGATAGGTGCCATATATATATATTATTTAGGATATTTAGATAGTAGAGTTGACCCAGGCAATGTTCTACCGTCGATATTGTGGTGTAGGCTAGACGTACCTACGTACTCGTACCCGAATATCTGGGTGTGGGTCGTGACATACTTCATGCAATTTTATAATCTGTCGCATGTACATGTCAGCTATGTTAGCCTAATGTTTAAGTTAAGTTTTAATATGGCTAATCGATTAAGTTTAGCATTATGATAATCGACCAATCAATCTAGTAACTTCTACTTAACTCAGCAGTGTCCAAATATGCATTAAATGTTATCATATTTTCTTCTATATATTCCTTGTTCGTCTAACATGTATGTGCAGAAAAGCAATGGATATATGATATGAAGAAATGATGATGAGCCAAAGACGGTGTTATACCAGAAGATTTTGTCCAAACCGCCTACGACTTATCCGGAGCCTCACACTCGGGGGTTCTGCTAGTATTTAAATTTTTAGATCTGGCTATCTTTGGACAATTGTCGTCAAGGGAAAAGGATCTTCAAGTCAGCGGACGTTTCAGAAGATTGGCGCAATTAAGTGCTCTCGATCTTTCATTTTTTATTTATTTTACCCTATTTCACAAATAGTGGATTAACTTTGAGCAAGAGTTCTCGGGCCTGGACTAGTCCTCTCAGAGGGAAACCAGGAAAAAATTCTCAGTGTTTGAGTTTGTTATTCTCAACTCTTACTTTATTGCATATTTATAAGTGATATATTTGTTGGTACATATACTGTCTTTAAATAGATTAAATTTTTAATTGGGTTATTACTTCCGTGATACTCTATTCACCCCCTCTAGAATTGCCCTAACGGTCCTACAAGCTAATATCTACATGGACTGCCCAACTCTGAAGGGGAAAAAATGTGCCAACTTGATTAGTCGGTTCACGATAACCGAAATTACAACCTTCAGGGTGGGGCTCCAAGGAAAGCCTGTGACGAAGTCCATGGTGTTACTACCACAATTCCAAATAAGGGTATTTGTGTAATTTTACTATTTTTGAATAATTATGTGTTTAATTTATCTGCTGAGTTTTAAAACTATTCATATGTGTTAGTGATATTTGGTTTTAGGTCAAACCCTAGAACCCATTAGGACAAACCCTAATGGCTGAACCTAATTTAAAAACCCAGTTCTAGAGAAACCCTAGAATTCAAACTTTAGGTTTGGACCTCAAACCCTAGACTGACTAAACCTGAGTTATTTGGGCTCTACATGACCTGACTTGGGGGTTTAACCTAAAACTGTGCATTAGAAACCCTAACCTAGTTTTAATATAAAAGGGAACCCTCTTTTCTTCATGTAGAAAGAAGAAACCCTAGCCTCCATCAAGAGAGCCACCCCCTCACCCCAAATTCAGAATTTAAGCCCTAGGATTCCATCTTCCTCCTCCAAAGCAAGGGAAGCAAGGAGCTTGGGTCGAGGAACCTTGGGGAAGAAGAACTTCATGGGGAAACCATCTCCCCATAGGTAAATCCAAATTTTTAATTCTTTAATCCTGTTTTTCTGATGTTAATGCCCATAGGGAACCCACCCTTGCTGTAGAATTCGGTTTTAGGGTTTTGGTTAGGTTTTGTGTTCATACATTGGTTTCCCCCCAATTTTCATGAACCCTAACCCTAGGGGTTTACATATAGGCAGGTTTCATCTCATATGTGTAGGGTTGATCTCGATTTTTTGGGTTTTCGAGTTGAGGATTTATGGGTACTTGTGTGGATCCGATTTCAGCCCCCTAGGTGTTTGTAGAAATGCCCTTAGGGATTACCTATCTATTTCTTTCTGATATTGCAAGTTTTAATATATATAAATATATATACACACATATATTGCACATGTATTGAATATGTTGTGTGATTTGGTGAAGTATTGGACTGTGGGGGATCTTCCCTGTACACAGTTGGGTTTAGTCCAGATCTGTGCAGTGGATACTGTGGGCTCGTGTATGGTTATGGCATTTGGTTTTAGTATCAGTGTCAGGAATTATGCATCAGTGGATACATGTGTATGTGAGGACTTAAGAAAGTAGAGTGCCAGTCTGAGTTTGTGTGTAGGTGTGTTAGAGCCTTGTATCAGTGTGTAATTAGTGTATCCAGATCAGTGAGGACTGAGTGAACTTGTGTGTTGAGCAGTAGGGTAGGTTGTATCTGTGTATTGGAAAATACCTGTTTGTGCATTGGCTTAGGTTTAATGCAACTGTGTGTGTGAGAATACCTATGTTCAGTGAGTATCAGGAGTTTCAGTTTATTACCTTAGTGTCAGTTAGTCCCAGGCTAAACCTGTGTGTGGATGAGACTGTGTGTAGGTCTTAGAGTTTCAGTTGGAGGTTTCACTTCACAAGTAGTGTATCAGTAGGTTGTAAGTATTTAAACTCAGTGGAGAATGTATCCCTGAGTTCAGTTTCTGTATGTATTTCTGAGAGAAAATGCACATGTGTGTGTTGTGGGTGTGAGCAGTCGGGTTGGAGAGCAAATCAGTGAGTTATATGTGTCCATGTATGTGCTAGTGTAATTTCAATGTGTATGTGTTAATAGGTAGGTTGTGATGCATTTTAGTTCCTGTGTTCTTGTATCAGAGTGTCTAGGTTATTAGGTGCCTGTGTGTGTAGCTTATGTTTCCTGTGAGTGAGTGTAGTGTGTCTGCCTATGAGTACCAATATGTATAGGTACCTGTGTGTGCTAGCTGAGTGTGTCTCAGTGTATATGTATCAGTATAGGTCTAATGTATCAGTGGATTTAGGGGTTTCACTACAGTGAGTGATCCTGACAGTAGCCCTAAGTTTGTCTCAAGATTAAGCCATGTATGTGTAGTGTGTTTGTGTATCAGTTAACTGTGTGTATCCTAGAACCTAGTGATTAGTGTATCAGTAAGTGTAGTGTGGGATGACTGAAAACCTGTGTCACAGTGTAGTAATACCTGTATGTGTAGCTGTAGGTAAATTTTAGTGTGTGAATACTGATAGTTTTAGTGATGTGTTTGGGAAAGAGAGTGTGTGACTGTGTGTGTGTCCTAGGTATTTCAGATTTTAGTTACCTGTGTGTACAAACATGTATATTAATGCCTGTGTACCTGTAAGTAAATTAGGTGAGTATCCCAGATTTCAGTTGCATTTGAGAGTGTGAGTAAACAGTAGGGGGGGTATTAGATGACTGTGTCAGTGAGCAGTGAGAACCAGTGTGTATCAGTGAATACATGAGTGTATACTGTGTGTTGTGTATCAGTGTATTCAGTAAGTTATGTGTAGTTCAGTAGCTAGTTAAGTCTGCTTGTGTGTGTGTGCAGTAGCAGTGATTTCTGTGGGTGCCAATGTAGCTGTATGGGTATGGTAGTGTAGGGATTTATGGTATCAGTGACAATATCAGTGAGTCTATCATTAGTATTTGCTATTGGTCAATTGGTATCATGTATAGTTGGTAAGGTTAGATATCAAATAAGTATTAGGTATTAAGTTATCAACTAGTATAAACTAGGTATCCTTAGTATGGTCAAATGAATAGGAATAAGACTAAGGTTGACTAGTAGACCTAGTATAGACCTAGAAATAGGTTAGAAACATTATCCTAGTTATTATTTATAATTATCTTTCCACACCACCATTTAACACTTATATTTCATTTATATAGGTCATTGTGATCCCACTTTGGACATCGATCCTCACATTTTGCTCAGGACCACAGGCGAGTACATTCTCTAACAGTTTTCATTGTTGATTACTTCTATAAATTGTAGTATATTATATACTTGATTCTGACACTATGGATATACGGGTTAGCACCCTAGATCCCCATCATGAGGAGTCGTGATTGGAATCCATCGTGCTAGCTGGGGGATGGGGAACTATTAGTAGATTATGTGATCATATCCAAATCCTTTACATGCATCATAGCTCACCCCACTTCTCACGTTGGGTGCGGCCTGACCATCTTACATACATCATAGCTGTTATATATAATTAACCTGACCACTACATGCATCATAGTTAACCATATGGTTAGCCTGACCTACAAGAATCATAGTTAATCATATATAACCAGCCTGATCAAGTCCCAAGCCGATCACATGATAAACTGATAATTCAAACACTTAGCTAGATGTCTATTTTATTCAGATTCACTTGTTCCAGCATTCACTACTTATTGTCTAGCATTCACTATTTATTGTTCATTGCTAGATGCTCTATTGCCTATTTCTATTTTCTTCAGTACTTTACATTTCCAGCATTTATTTTCCATCTTGTATTTCTTACACTGTTTATAGATTTTGTCAATTTAATGAAACTGCTGTTAGTGCTTGTGCTTTGCTCCAATCCTGACTGGATAACATTTTTCAGAGGACCTGGAGAGCTTGTGCCCCACTCATTACGGCCCAGGATTAGAGGGTGATTTCACTGCAGAAACCCCAGAGGAGTTGTCTAGTCTAGAGAAAAATTTACCTGGCTGTTCTTAGATTATTTTTCTGCATTTATTGTTTTAGACTGAGACTGAGTTGTATTTATTATTTTGTGACTTTGTGAGGTCATTTAGACCCAGGATTTGAGTTGGACGTATTGTTGTTGGTTTTTATTAGAACTCTTTTCTATTCTCATCGTGATATTATTTCTATTAGCTTGTGATTGAGTATATCATAGAACTGTGGATTATTATCATTGTCCTCCGTGCGGAGTTGAGACTATTGTCAGGATATATTATATCTTGAGACCTAGACAGCGTTCTACCGCCGATGCTGCGGCGTAGGCTGGACGTACCCACGACTCATGCCCAAATTCTGGGTGCGGGTCGTGACACATTTTATTGGTGGCCCATGCAGGTCTAGTCCTAGAACCGCATTAGAGCGATATCGTAGTGGTGCTCGCTTAGAGTATTACTACGAGTCTGTTTTAGGAAATAGGAATTTGGCCGAGGATATGCTCAATTACAATTAGGGAATTCTGAATTCTTATGATACTACTCTTACTGATTTTTTTCGTAGAAATTTACTGTCCTTCCTTGATGATATCGTATCTATTGCCTTAATTTAATCTTTCGATCTATCTTCAGGATGCCGCCGAGGAGGTCCCAGAGACTTGGAGCAGCAGATTCAGAGAGGTCTGCCACCTCTCGCCCTGCCGGACAGACATCCGCAGCACCTCCTACATCTCCAGTACATGTGGGAGTGTCTGCAGCATTCGGGGGTCCTCCACCACCAGTTCAGAGGGTCCCCACAGCTACGACGGGGCCTCTACCACCACCACCAGTTCAGCATCCAGGAGGTGTGCCCGTCGATGGGGCACAGATGTTCGCCTTGATTCAGGGCATGGTCGATGCCCAGAGGACGTCGGCAGAGGCCCAGAGAGTGCAGGCTGAGGCACATCAGGCCCAGACAGAGATGATGAGGGTGAACATGGAGAATGCTCACCAAGTGGCCCTCCAGGCTGTGGAGAGAGTTACTCAGCAGCAGCAGCGTCCTGATCAGCACCACCAGAGGCCGGGCACCATTGTAGATTTCAAGAGAATGATGCCTCGGGAGTTCAAGGGGATAGAAGGGATACTCTACGTCGATGATTGGCTAGAGGACATCGGGAGGAACTTACGCTTGGCACAGCTTCCAGAGGCCCTCCAGATCGAGGCCGCTGGCAGCCAGATGTTCGACATTGCCTTGACGTGGTTTCGCACGGAGCCGAGACTCTTGCGCAGGGGACTCACTTGGGAGGATTTCAAGGAGCTCTTCAAGGAGAAGTTCTTTCCTGATGTTGCCCTGGGAGCTTTGGAGAGTTAGTTCCATGACTTAGCCCAAGGGAGCTCGTCCGTCGACGAGTATGCCGCGGAGTTTTCTCGTCTGAGCCGCTTCGCACCGTCGATGACTAGAGATCCGGGGGACAGGGCCCGGAAGTTCAGAAAGGGGCTGACAAGGAAGATCAAGTCTCGCACGTCAGGACGTCTCACAGCTACCTACGAGGGCATATTGATGGATGCCCAGATAGCCGAGGACGACTTGGGCCTCAGGCCCAAGAGGGGACACGATGGTTCCGGAGGAGCAAACAGTAGTGCGGGACCGGGCAAGCGTCCACACTTTCAGCAGCAACAGCAGAGACCCTTTCAGCAGCAACATCAGGCACCAGCCCGAGGGCAGGTCCAGCAGCAGCAACAGAGACAGAACCAGCCCGCCATCCAGTGTGCGTACTGCGAGAAGATGGGACATACTAGAGATATCTGTAGGAAGAGATTGGGCTCATGTCTATCCTACAGATCGACGACACACCAGCTGAAGGATTGCCCTACGATTCGTTCAGGTCAGGGTGGAGCAGCCGCCCAGAGAGGACCAGACAGGGTACCTACCGTACCAGGAGGCCAACAATAGAGGGGACCACTTCCACCACAACATCAGAAGTTTGCCCAGCACCAGCAGCAGAGAGGTGTACCCCAGGGGCGAGCGTACCCCATGGCAGTCGAGGAGATCGAGCCAGCAGAAGACTTGATCACAGGTTCGGTTCTTCTCGATTGTATTCCCGCATTTACCTTATTCGACTCTGGCACTTCCCATAGTTTTGTGTCTGTATCTTATGCACTTTGACATCATTTAGACACAGAACCATTAGCTAGGACTTGCAAGATCACGACTGGTGGAGGTATTATCCTAGTCCGTGATCACTGCAAGGACCGGAGAGTGTCAGTAGGAGGCCGAGAGTTGAACGTGAGCTTACTTGTCATGCCACTTCCGGGGTACGATATCATGCTCGGAATGGACTGGTTGAGTAGGCATCATGCTACTATAGATTATTATAGAGGCAGAGTATTATTTAGACCACCAGGAGAGCCAGAGTTTGAGGTCGTCAGAGGAGCAGCGGAACAGAGCAGGGGCACATTTTGCGGAGCCAGGGCAGATGAAGAGGAGTTGCCACATCCTCTGATAGCGGAGTTCCTGGATATATTTCCAGAAGAGTTGCCAGGCTTGCCGCCAGACAGGGATGTTGAATTCTCTATAGACTTGGTTCCAGGAGCGGAGCCCATTTCACAACATGTCTATAGAGTTAACAACAGCGAGCTGGCAGAACTGAAGAAGCAAGTTGAGGAGCTGCAGGACAAAGGTTTCATCAAATCCAGTTCATCACCATGGGGAGCTCCGGTATTGTTCATACCGAAGAAGGACGGCACGGTGCGCATGTGCATTGATTATAGAGCTTTGAACAATATCACTATCAAGAACAAGTACCCGCTACCGAGGATAGATGATCTTTTCGATCAGTTAAGCGGGGCGAGGGTATTTTTAAAGATAGATTTGAGATCAGGCTATCACCAGGTGAAGGTGAAGAGGGAAGACACGCCAAAGACAGCTTTTCGGACCAGATACGGCCAGTTTGAGTTCATGGTGATGCCATTTGGTTTAACCAATGCACCGGCAGTATTCATGAACCTGATGAACCAGGTGTTCCACCAATACCTTGACAAGTTCGTGGTAGTATTCATCGACGATATTCTTGTGTATTCCAAGACCCCGGAGGAGCACGAAGAGCACCTGAGGTTGGTCTTAGAGACTCTCAGGAGGGAGAAGCTGTATGGGAAACTCTCTAAGTGTGAATTCTTCCTTGACAAGGTCGAATTTTTTGGGCATGTGGTATCGGGTGACGGAATCTCGGTTAACCCACAGAAGATCGAGGCAGTGGAGTCGTGGGCTACCCCCAGTTCGGTAGCTGAGATCAGGAGTTTTCTCGGGCTAGCAGGATACTACAGGAGGTTTGTACAAGACTTCTCCAGAATTGCAGCGCCGATGACCCGACTGACTAGGAAGGATGTGGATTTTGTCTGGACGAAGGAGTGCCAGGCTGCATTTGATGAGCTGAAGAAGAGGTTGATGACAGCTCCAATTTTGACGTTGCCAGTAATGACAGGTGGTTTCACCATCTACAGTGATGCTTCAGGGAAAGGGCTGGGATGTGTTCTCCAGCAGCACGGGAAGGTGATTGCCTATGCTTCCAGGCAGTTATGCCCTCATGAAAAGAACTACCCCACCCATGATCTGGAGTTGGCAGCAGTTATCTTCGCCCTAAAGCTGTGGAAACATTACCTGTATGGAGAACGCATGGAGATTTTCATAGACCACAAGAGCTTGAAGTACGTATTCACATAGAAGGAGCTGAACATGAGGTAGAGGAGGTGGTTAGAATTGATGAAGGACTTTGACATTTCATTGCAGTACCATCCAGGAAGGCCAACGTAGTCGTCGATGCCTTGAGCAGGTATCCGATGGCTATGTACTTGACGACAGATAGACATTTGTTGGCTGATTTGGAGAGCTTGGAAATTGAAGTGTTAGTTCCCGGTACTGAGATTCAGATATGGGGATTGCAGATACAGTCCGAACTGATGGACAAGATCAGAGCTGCGCAGTACGAGGATGAGGCTCTGAGGAGTATCAGGACACAAGTTCAGATAGGGTTATCGGACGACTTTACTATCGCAGATGATGGTTCTTTACGGCACGGCACGAGAATATGTGTGCCGAGCGGGAAGCTGCACGAGGAGGTTTTGTAGGAGGCACACCGCTCTCAGTACTCGATGCATCCTGGTGCCAACAAGATGTATCGAGACTTGAGGGAGCACGTATGGTGGTATGGAATGAAGCGCGAGGTAGCGCATTTCGTATCTCGATGTCTAGTGTGCCAGCAGGTAAAGGCAGACCGGCAGAGGCCAGGTGGTTTGCTTCAACCTTTACCAATTCTAGAATGGAAATGGGAGCACGTGACCATGGATTTTGTTTCAGGGCTTTCACGTTCTCCAGGAGGGAAGGACGCGATTTGGGTCATCGTGGACAGGTTGACCAAATCAGCCCATTTCTTACCTTTCAAGGTGGGCACGTCGACAGAGAGGCTAGCAGAGATGTACGTGCGATAGATTGTTAGGCTTCATGGAGTTCCTGTGAGCATCATCTCGGATAGGGATAGTCGTTTTACTTCCCACTTTTGGAGGAGTCTGCAGGCTAGCTTGGGCACTCAGCTCAAGTTCAGTACCGCATATCACCCCCAGACAGACGGGCAGTCTGAAAGGACTATTCAGACTCTCGAGGATATGCTACGTACTTGTGTTCTAGATCTCGGAGGTTCTTGGGAGGATCATCTGCACCTGGTAGAGTTCGCTTACAACAACAGCTACCAGGCCAGCATCGAGATGTCACCATTTGAGGCTCTTTATGGAAGGAGGTATCGTACACCGTTATCTTGGGACGACGTTGGAGAGAGAGCCTTGCTAGGACCAGAAATGGTCGTGGATGCAGCAGAAAAGGTGAAACTCATCAGAGACAGACTGCGAGTGGCGCAGGACAGACAGCGGCATTGGGCCGACAGCCACCGTAGACCCCTTGAGTTTCAGGTATAGATTGTTATTTTTCTGGTTTGTGTTGTTGTTTAGACTGCGTGTTGAGACTGTTTTGTTTTAGGTTGGCAATTTAGTATTCCTACGGATTTCTCCGACGTGTGGCACGATTTATTTTGGTCGAGGCGGGAAGCTTAGCCCATGCTACATCGGACCCTTTGGCATTCTTGCGAGGGTAGGTGCAGTGGCGTATAGACTGGACTTGCCGCCTGTATTAGAGGGAGTGCATGATGTGTTCCACGTGTCGCAACTGAGACGGTACGTGGCAGACCCTAGTCACGTACTCGACCACTCGGAGATTGAGGTTGGTCCGACGCTCAGCTACCCTGAGCAGCCCGTAGAGATCTTGGATCGCAGAGAGAAGGTGTTGCGGAACCAAACTATTCCTTTGGTTCATGTTGCATGGAGACATCACTCTCCAGGGGAGTCGACCTGGGAGAGAGAGGACGAAATGCGCGAGCGATACCCGTATCTCTTCTAGACTTGAGGTATATCCCTTTCTGATTTTATTCTTGTTCTGTTCAGTCCAATTTCGAGGACAAAATTTCTTTTAGGAGGGTAGATTTGTCACTACCACAATTCCAAATAAGGGCATTTGTGTAATTTTACTATTTTTGAATAATTATGTGTTTAATTTATCTGCTGAGTTTTAAAACTATTCATATGTGTTAGTGATATTTGGTTTTAGGTCAAACCCTAGAACCCATTAGGACAAACCCTAATGGCTGAACCTAATTTGAAAACCCAGTTCTAAAGAAACCCTAGATTTCAAACTTTAGGTTTGGACCTCAAATCCTAGACTGACTAAACCTGAGTTATTTGGGCTCTACATGACCTGACTTGGGGGTTTAACCTAAAACTGTGCATTAGAAACCCTAACCTAGTTTTAATATAAAAGGGAACCCTCTTTTCTTCATGTAGAAAGAAGAAACCCTAGCCTCCATCAAGAGAGCCACCCCCCCTCACCCCAAATTCAGAATTTAAGCCCTAGGATTCCATCTTCCTCCTCCAAAACAGGGGAAGCAAGGAGCTTGGGTCGAGGAACCTTGGGGAAGAAGAACTTCATAGGGAAACCATCTCCCCATAGGTAAATTCGAATTTTTAATTCTTTAATCCTGTTTTTCTGATGTTAATGCCCATAGGGAACCCACCCTTGCTGTAGAATTCGGTTTTAGGGTTTTGGTTAGGTTTTGTGTTCATACATTGGTTTCCCCCCAATTTTCATGAACCCTAACCCTAGGGGTTTACATATAGGCAGGTTTCATCTCATATGTGTAGGGTTGATCTCGATTTTTTGGGTTTTGGAGTTGAGGATTCATGGGTACTTGTGTGGATCCGATTTTAGCCCCCTAGGTGTTTGTAGAAATGCCCTTAGGGATTACCTATCTATTTCTTTCTGATATTGCAAGTTTTAATATATATAAATATATATACACACATATATTGCACATGTATTGAATATGTTGTGTGATTTGGTGAAGTATTGGACTGTGGGGGATCTTCCCTGTACACAGTTGGGTTTAGTCCAGATCTGTGCAGTGGATACTGTGGGCTCGTGTATGGTTATGGCATTTGGTTTTAGTATCAGTGTCAAGAATTATGCATCAGTGGATACATGTGTATGTGAGGACTTAAGAAAGCAGAGTGCCAGTCTGAGTTTGTGTGTAGGTGTGTTAGAGCCTTGTATCAGTGTGTAATTGGTGTATCCAGATCAGTGAGGACTGAGTGAACTTGTGTGTTGAGCAGTAGGGTAGGTTGTATCTGTGTATTGGAAAATACCTGTGTGTGTATTGGCTTAGGTTTAATGCAACTGTGTGTGTGAGAATACCTATGTTCAGTGAGTATCAGGAGTTTCAGTTTATTACCTCAGTGTCAGTTAGTCCCAGGCTAAACCTGTGTGTGGATGAGACTGTGTGTAGGTCTTAGAGTTTCAGTTGGGGGTTTTACTTCACAAGTAGTGTATCAGTAGGTTGTAAGTATTTAAACTCAGTGGAGAATGTATCCCTGAGTTCAGTTTCTGTATGTATTTCTGAGAGGAAATGCACATGTGTGTGTTGTGGGTGTGAGCAGTCGGGTTGGAGAGCAAATCAGTGAGTTATATGTGTCCATGTATGTGCTAGTGTAATTTCAATGTGTATGTGTTAATAGGTAGGTTGTGATGCATTTTAGTTCCTGTGTTCTTGTATCAGAGTGTCTAGGTTATTAGGTGCCTGTGTGTGTAGCTTATGTTGCCTGTGAGTGAGTGTAGTGTGTCTGCCTATGAGTACCAGTATGTATAGGTACCTGTGTGTGCTAGCTGAGTGTGTCTCAGTGTATATGTATCAGTATAGGTCTAATGTATCAGTAGATTTGGGGATTTCACTACAGTGAGTGATCCTGACAGTAGCCCTAAGTCTGTCTCAAGATTAAGCCATGTATGTGTAGTGTGTTTGTGTATCAGTTAACTATGTGTATCCTAGAACCTAGTGATTAGTGTATCAGTAAGTGTAGTATGGGATGACTGAAAACCTGTGTCACAGTGTAGTAATACCTGTATGTGTAGCTGTAGGTAAATTTCAGTATGTGAATACTGATAGTTTTAGTGATGTATTTGGGGAAGAGAGTGTGTGACTGTGTGTGTGTCCTAGGTATTTCAGATTTCTGTTACCTGTGTGTACAAACATGTATATTAATGCCTGTGTACCTGTAAGTGAATTAGGTGAGTATCCCAGATTTCAGTTGCATTTAAGAGTGTGAGTAAACAGTAGGGGGGTATCAGATGACTGTATCAGTGAGCAGTGAGAACCAGTGTGTATCAGTGAATACATGAGTGTATATTGTGTGTTGTGTTTCAGTGTATTCAGTAAGTTATGTGTAGTTCAGTAGCTAGTTAAGTCTGCTTGTGTGTGTGTGCAGTAGCAGTGATTTCTGTGGGTGCCAATGTAGCTGTATGGGTATGGTAGTGTAGGGATTTATGGTATCAGTGACAATATCAGTGAGTCTATCATTAGTATTTGGTATTGGTCAATTGGTATCATGTATAGTTGGTAAGGTTAGATATCAAATAAGTATTAGGTATTAAGTTATCAACTAGTATAAACTAGGTATCCTTAGTATGGTCAAATGAATAGGAATAAGACTAAGGTTGACTAGTAGACCTAGTATAGACCTAAAAATAGGTTAGAAACATCATCCTAGTTATTATTTATAATTATCTTTCCACACCACCATTTAACACTTATATTTCATTTATATAGGTCATTGTGATCCCACTTTGGACATCGATCCTCACATTTTGCTCAGGACCACAGGCGAGTACATTCTCTGACAGTTTTCATTGTTGATTACTTCTATAAATTATAGTGTATTACATACTTGATTCTGACACTATGGATACACAGGTTAGCACCCTAGATCCCCATCATGAGGAGTCGTGATTGGAATCCATCGTGCTAGCTGGGGGATGGGGAACTATTAGTAGATTATGTGATCATATCCAAATCCTTTACATGCATCATAGCTCACCCCACTTCTTACGTTGGGTGCGGCCTGACCATCTTTCATGCATCATAGCTGTTATATATGATTAACCTGACCACTACATGCATCATAGCTAACCATATGGTTAGCCTGACCTACAAGAATCATAGTTAATCATATATAACCAGCCTGATCAAGTCCCAAGCCGATCACATGATAAACTGATAATTCAAACACTTAGCTAGATGTCTATTTTATTCAGATTCACCTGTTCCAGCATTCACTACTTATTGTCTAGCATTCACTATTTATTGTTCATTGCTAGATGCTCTATTGCCTATTTCCATTTTCTCCAGTACTTTATATTTCCAGCATTTATTTTCCATCTTGTATTTCTTACACTGTTTATAGATTTTGTCAATTTAATGAAACTGCTGTTAGTGCTTATGCTTTGCTCCAATCCTGACTGGATAACATTTTTCAGAGGACCTGGAGAGCTTGTGCCCCACTCATTACGGCCCAGGATTAGAGGGTGATTTCACTCCAGAAACCCCAGAGGAGTTGCCTAGTCTGGAGGAAAATTTACCTGGCTGTTCTTAGATTATTTTTCTGCATTTATTGTTTTAGACTGAGACTGAGTTGTATTTATTATTTTGTGACTTTGTGAGGTCATTTAGACCCAGGATTTGAGTTGGACGTATTGTGGTTGGTTTTTATTAGAACTCTTTTCTATTCTCATCGTGCTATTATTTCTATTAGCTTATGATTGAGTATATCATAGAACTGTGGATTATTATCATTGTCCTCCGTGCGGAGTTGAGACTATTGTCAGGATATATTATATGTTGAGACCTAGACAGCGTTCTACCGCCGATGCTGGGGCGTAGGCTGGACGTACCCATGACTCATGCCCATATTCTGGGTGCGGATCGTGACACATGGTGAGGTATTCCCACTTTCACCCGAGAATGTAAAAGGGCTATAACAGTCCTGCAGTCGTTTGAAGTTCTGCCTTGACCTGCTGACAGACTTAATATCTCACCGTAAATCATGTAATCTCTCTTTTTATCCCATGCCACTAGTATTGTTGTCTCAAATCTCGGTATATCTTCGTATATCCTAGATGAATAAGTATATCAAACTATGAAGTTCATTCATCAACTCCTGGCACAACTCGCCACTTGGCACATATAGGCGATATTCATACCTCAATATATCGTCTGCATGTATCCAAACTCCCATCTGCAGAATGTAGGATCGTGTGGCAACTCGAGAGGGGGTGAATAGAGTAAGTGCGTATGCAACAAAAAATAATTACCAATTAAAAATTCTAAGTTTTAGGCTAACTTATAAACTACAGTAATAGAAAGAGATTAACTAGAGTATAAGTAAAGTTTAGAAAAGCAAACTCAAACGCAGAGAATTTTATCCTAGTTTTCCTCGTGAAGGACTAGTCCAGGCCTGAGAACTCTTGGTCGATGTTAATCCAATATTTGTGAAATAGGGTACGCACGCGCCTTTGATCCGAAGATCATGCTAACTTCTTACAACACGAGCTTTTGATCCAAAGAGCTCGAAGACTTCAGACAGGAATTAAAAATCAGATTTTTAACCAAGCTTGTACAACTAGACTCAACTTCTAATCGGAATGATACTTGGACACTTAGAAGGAAAGAGAGTTGTCTTAAGATCTAAGAAGGATGAAGATCTTTATAGGAATAGAGAAGATAAAGAATTATTGGGTTAATGTTGGAAATGGGAAAATTCTTCTCTATTTATAGGATTTTTGTGGACATAGTTCGGGCCGAGTTTGGATGCATAACGTTTAAAATTTTGAATATTGGGAGCCTGGTCTTCAAGAGATGAGTCTGACTAGGAAATCGGTTTTGAGTAATCGAGTTGGTCCGAGTTTCGGCAGAACTCGTACCGAGTTCGGTTTGAACTCGCCTCGAGTTCGGTTGGTTTTTTCCAGACTATTTTAACTGTGAGTTTGAGTGAGTTTGGTTTAGTCTCGAATACAAACGAATTTTTGATTTGGGTAGGCTTATGTTTGAGTGGGATTTGGATAAGGTTCAATCTAAATGCCAAATTTTTGTTTTGACTCATATAAGTCCTTAGGCTCAAGAAAATAAAAAATATATAACAAAACATAAAAGAAACCCGAACACAATCATCTTATGGTCATAACTTGTGGCAAAGTGGTGCGTCATCTTCTTCTCAAATCCATCAGAGTTGTAATGTATCAACTCATAGTTTAGATTGATAATTAAAATTGGTTTGACCATGACTAGATGGGCTAACACATACCAGCCTTTGTCCTCTCTCATAGTTTCAAAATATCGTATCTCTAGGCAAGGCTACCTTAATCCTCTCAACCAATGAAGACTATACCTCAAGGTTTGCCAACTGTCCATTCATATCTGGCAAGATAACCTCTGTCCTGAGCTCATAATGATCTTGCACGTTGTTCTAAGTTTGTGATATCATCAGTCGAGGATTGCTTGAAAATGATCACAGAGAAAATAATAGTATGTAAGTCATAAAACCATTTGTTATGGTGTTTGGATTTAAGCTTATCCTGGGATCAAGGGACAAAAGTGCGAAGGGAATCCTTAAAGGAGTCTAGAGTCATGCCTTCAGGAAACGTAAATTTGGTGATTTCAACAAGGGGTTCACCATCATTTGGAATATGAAGTATCTCCTCCAAATCGTCAGCATCAAACTTAATTGTTATTTCGTCGACATGAGAATGAATAGAATCATCTTCAAAGATTAGATTTTTATAAAACATTCTGATAGCATTGATATAAATTAAAACTAATCCATCCAATCCTAAAGTGTGTAAAGTAGGCAGAAACATAAGAAATAGAGTAAAATTAATAGGGTTTCCAGGATAAATAGTTCCAGTAACAAAGTTATCAAACCATTCTACGGATTGCTCAAGACATGAAAATAAGAAGCCATCATAATCATCCTCATCGGGCATTGATGGACTGAACAGAAAATGGGATATCTCTTCCTGAACATTGGAAGAGGATGCTTTCCCAGCAACTTTCCTTTCTTAAATAACATAGGAACTATTTTTTTTAAAAAAAGAGGAAAGAATGATTATACCTGAAAATAGATAGAGAATGTGATAGAAAACCTTGAGAAACACATAATCCAAAGTTTAGAATGGTGAGAGGTCTTGAGGAGAGAGAACCACAAAGCTATGGTTTGAAAAACCTAGGATTCTAAGAAAGAAGAAGATAAAAAGAGGGGCTGATGTTCGGAGGTTAGGGTTTATGATGACAAGTAGTCAATATATAAGGAGTTGGGTTTTGTTTCAAATTCTGAAACAGAGGTAACCGAGTTCGGCCCTAGTTCTGTCCGAACTCTGCCCAAATTCAGTTCCTTTGAATCATAATTCAATTTGGACTCAATTCTTTATATATGTATAGGTTAGTTTTCTAAGTCTAGAGTCTAGGTTTTGGCTTCAATACTATAATTTATTAAAATTATTTATTACTCTGTATTTCATATTATATTCATCATCTCTGGTTAGTTGCAGGGGCCAGAACCCAGCTAGCTGTGTTCTGAAGACAGTTATGTGCCGTTTCACTTAAGGCTATTTACACCTCTTTGACAAAAGGGCCATTTCGGCTTGTAGCCAAAATAATTTATACATTTATAGAAATATAGAGTGGTAAATAAAATAAACAAGTTATGTAGTATCGGAGTCCAAAATACCTAATTCTCGACAAATAAAATTGAAGCGGTCTTCAGCTAAGGGTTTAGTAAAAATGTCTGCAAGTTGATGTTCCATGTCAATGAAATCTAAACAAATATTACCATGCAATTGATGATCTCTTAAAAAAGTGTTATCTAATCTCAATATGTTTAGTGCGTGAATGAAATATTGGATTCTTAGTGAGATTTATAGCGCTACTGTTATCACAAAATATAGGAATGTTTTTAAAGGATAAATTATAGTCTTCTAAAGTTTGTCTCATCCACAAAATTTATGCCCAACAGCGTCCTGCGGTGATATACTCATCCTTAGTAGTTGATAATGCAACTGAATTTTTTTTTATAGAAAACCAAGTGACCAGAGACTTTTCCAAGATATGACATGTACCGCTAGTACTCTTACGATCGACCTTGCATGCAGCAAAATTAACATTTGAATAACCAACAAGGTCAAAGGATGTAGTTTTAGGATATCCCAAGCATGACATCTGAGTACCTTTAAGTTATCTAAGGATATATTTAACTGCACATACATGTGATTCCTTAGGATTAGCCTGATATCTAGCACATAGGCATACAGAAAACATAATATTTGGATGACTAGCAATTAAGAATAAAAGACTTCCAATTATACCTCGATACTTACGTATATCTGTTGGCTTGCCATTTTCATCAAAATCAAGTTTGGTTTATACGGTCATTGGAGTTCCAATAGATTTTGCGTTATCCATATCGAATTTCTTTAGCACATCTTTTGTCTACTTTCCTTGATTGATGAATATTCCTTGAGAATTATGCTTGATTTGTAATCCGACAAAGAAATTAAGTTCTCCCATCATGCTCATATGCATACACTTAGTAAACTCTTTACATATCATCTCATTAGGAGATCCAAAAATAATATCATCTACGTAAATTTATACTAATAAGAGATTGTCATCATGAGATTTTATAAATAAGGTAGTATCAACTTTCCCTTTAGAAAAATTGTTTTCAAGTAGGAATGAGGTTATGTGCTCATACCAAGCACGAGGGGCTTATTTGAGTTCAGTATAGATCATTTCTAAGATTGAAAACATAATTAAAAAATTTGAAATCTTCAAAGCCAGGGGGCTATTCAACAAAAAATTCTATTTTTATAACACCATTTAAAAAAGTTTTTTGACGTCCATTCAAAATAATTTAAAATTATAAAACTTGAAAAAGCATAAAGAATGTGGATAGATTTTATTCTCACAATAAGAGCATAGGTCCCATCATAGTCAATACCTTCTTCTTGATTATAACCTTGAGCTACGAGGCATACTTTGTTACGAGTGACTATACCACCCTCATTAAGTTTATTTTGGAAACCCCATTTGGTACCAATGACTAGATAATTATTTGGTTTCAGAATGATTTCCCAAACTTGAATCCGTTCAAATTGGTTGAGTTCCTCTTGCATTACGGTAATCCAAAATTCATCATCAAAAGCTTCTAAAACAATTTTAGGTTCTATTTGAGAAATAAAAGCAACATTTATAATAATATCTCAAGTTGCAAAGCGAGTACTTATACCTTTCGATACCTCACCAATTACAAAGTTTTCGGGATGGTTGGTTGAGAATTTTAATCTATTATGTAAGCTTTCCAGATAACTTGTTCTAGTTTCATCTTCAGGAATCTTGTTGGAGGTTATCCCGATATCTTCATCATCACTGTCACTTGCTACTTGACTGTTAAGCTCATCCAAAGTAACATTAATTGATTCTTCAACAGTCAATGACTTTTTATTAAAAAATCTAAAACCTTTACTCTTTGCAGCATAACCAAGAAAAATACCTTCATCAGCCTTGGAATCAAATTTACCAAAGTTATCCTTAGTATTCAAGATAAAATATTTGTAGCCAAATACTTTGAATTAACTGATGGTCGAAACTATATTAAACTAAAACACATAGGGAGTCTTCTTCGATATAGGTCGAATAAGAACCCTATTCAAAATATGGCATGTTATATTGACAGCCTTAGCCCAAAAATAATTTGAAATGTTATACTAATTCAATATGACTCTAACCATATCGCAAAGAGTTCTATTCTTCCATTCCTGTCATGACCCACACCCGGTGTTGGGATGCAAGTCGAAAACAACGCCCAGCCTACGCCGCAGCATCGATGGTAGAACGATGTTTGGGTAATCTATCTAATATTATAACTATATACAACTCAATATATATAGATACATAACATATCAATATATGGATACATAGTCCTAAGTAATACATCCTCATATGTATACATAACTACCTATATATATATATATATATATATATATATATATATATATATATATATATACAATACTATATCTATATACATATATTACCAATAGCTACGAACAATGGAAATTGGATCTAGAAATAAAATATAACAAACACGTGGAGTGTATCGCACCCGTATCATACTAGATCTATGATACGCTTGCGATACGAGTCCACCACATAATCAAATATACCCGGAAGGATACGAGCAAGTCTAAAATACTATTAATGAATAATATGAAGAGTCAATTACATATCTACGTGTCTGTGTCAAAATGTGACATGCATAAAGCCCCGTGTCGAAGGAAAACCCCCCCAAATCAATACGTATTACCAAATTATTGGGATGCGGCCTACACATATCCAATTGTAAATATGACACTAGTCACACACAATCAAACACACGTCAATTTAGTCTAATTGTTCAATTAACAAGCACAACATGTGTCAATCTCAGAATTCTCCGAAAATTGACATAAAATATACCGTAACTTTCTCCATAGGCCTCATATGAACCTTATTCCAATTTCTATTGGTAGCATCATCATATGGGGTGGTTCCTAATGATTAAAACTTATATTTAGGGTCTACACAAGGAGAAAAAACTAAATTGTACCTATTGGGAGATGGATTCCTAATAAATTCTCCAAAATTGATGAAATTAACTTCCAACTTGTAGATCCTAGCTCCTCCTTATAGATCCTTGCTTTCTTCTAGTAGGTCATTGCTCTACTAGGCTCCAATGATAATTTGAGAAAGAATTGGGAAGAAATTTGGCAGAAAATTGATGTGGAAATGAAGAAATTTTGTTGAGGAAAATTCTATATCTAGATTTGGAATGAAAAGAGAAAAGGAAAATTTTTTCCCTCTCTTTTAATAGGCCGGCGACTTGACCCCCTCCCCAAATTTCTATGTAAAGTCTAAAATACCCTTCGTGGTCTCTCATCAAGAAATAATTAAGGAGGAAAGGTTCTATTATAATGGGTTTAATTAAATTAATCATCCTCCTAATGAATGGGCTTCTAATTGGGCTCAATTCTAACTGATTACAAATATTGGTCCATGAATCTAATTTAGACTAGTTAGATCCACTAACACAAGTCTAAAATAATAAACTAACATCTAACAATAATTAAATAATATAATAATAATTATTCACATGCACAAAATTTAATTAATTATGAAATGACCAAAATATCATTTCCTAGAAAATGTGGTACTGACAAGTCTACCCCCTTAAAATAATTTTGTCCTCAAAATTCAAAGATGAAAACTACCCCCAGAAAATAACAGAATAGAATAGAAAGAACATAACTTAACTAGGAAAGAACATACCTCAAGGCACAAACAAATATGGGTAACGCTCTCGCATTTTATCCTCTCTCTCCTAGGTAGACTCCCCCAAAGAGTGATGACTCCATGCGACGCATACCAAGGGAATAGTCTGGTTTCTCAGCACCTTCTCTCTCTGAACCAGAATCTCAACTGGCTGCTTCGGATAGCTAAGAGTAGGGACCGCCTTTATCTCCGAGTGATCCAATACATGACTAGGATCCACCACGTACCGTCTCAACTGTGATACGTAAAATACGTTATACACTCCCTCCAATGCAGATGGAAATTCTATTCTGTAAGAACTGTACCGACCCTCTCTAGAATATTGAAAGGTCTGATGAATCGCGGACTATTTTTTTTGCCTCCACCGAAGTGAATAGTGTGTCATGTCGAAGAAATCCTCAGAAATACCAAACCACCAACTAGAATAAAACAAAACCTTAAGAACTTAATCTATAACAGACAACCAATAATAACCACAAAACAAAAATCTAAAACTATACCTCAAACTCCAAAGGTCTCCGGTGGCTATCATCCCAATGTCGCTGTCTGTCCTACTCCACTCAAAGTCTGTCTCTGATCAGCTTAACCTTCTTCGCTGCATCCATAATCATCTCTGGACCGAGCAAAACTCTTTCTCCAATATCGTCCCATGACAAGGGAGTACGACATCTTCGACCGTACAGAGCCTCAAATGGTGACATCTCTATACTAGCCTGGTAGCTGTTGTTGTAAGTAAACTCTACCAAATAGAGATGGTCCTCCCAAGATCCCCTAAAATCTAGTACACAAGTGCACAGCATATCCTCGAGAGTCTGAATAGTCCTCTCTGACTGTCCATCTGTCTGGGGATGATATGCTGTACTGAACTTGAGCTGGGTGCCCAAACTCGCTTGTAAACTCTCCAGAAAAGAGAAATAAAATGAGTATCCCGATCCGAGACTATGCTGACGATAACTCTATGTATCCTGACGATCTACCTCACATACATCTCTGCCAGTTTCTCCGTAAACAAACCCACCTTGAAAGGCAAAAAGTGGGCCGACTTGGTCAACCTGTCAACGATGCCCTAAATTACGTCTTTCCCTCCTGGAGATTGTAGAAGTCCGGACACAAAATCTATAGTAATGTGCTCCCACTTCTACTCTGGAATGGGTAATGGCTGAAGTAAACCACCTGGCCTCTGCCTCTCACCTTTCACCTGCTAGCACACTAAGCATCTGGATTCAAACTGTGTCACTTTCCTCTTCATGCCATACCACCACACACTCTCTCGCATATCCCGATACATCTTGTTGGCACCTAGATGTATAAAATACTGAGAATGATGTGCTTCCTGCAATACCTCCTCATGCAGCTCCCCACTAGGCACACACAATCTAACAAGATGCCGTAAAGAACCATCATCAGCAATTGTGAAATCATCCTCCAATTCTGCTCTTAACTGACCTCTGATGCTCCTCAGAGATACATCCTCATACTGGGCTATATTAATTATGTCCATCAACTATGAGTGTATCTGCAACCCCCATATATGCATAGCAAAACTAGCAATTATCACCTCAATGTCCAAGCTCTCCAAGTCCTCCAACGAATACCGATCTTATGTCAACAATATAGCTAACGAATACCTGCTCAAGGCATCAGCAAATACATTGGCTTTTCCAGGATGATACTGCAAAGATATGTCAAAATCTTTTATCAGTTCCAACCACCGACGCTGTCTCATGTTCAACTCCTTCTGAGTGAAAACGTACTTCAAGATCTTGTGGTCTGTGAAGATCTCCACGCGCTCTACGTAAAAATAGTATTTCCAAAACTTCAGGGCAAAGATGACTGCTGCTAACTCCAAATCGTGGGTAGGATAGTTCTTCTCATGAGGACGCAATTGCCTGGATGCATAGGCAATCACTTTTCCATTCGGTTGAAGAACACAACCCAAATATTTCCCCGATGAATCACTATAAATAGTGAAACCTCCAGACCCTGATGTCAACATCAAAATAGGAGTAGACTTCAATATCTTCTTCAATTACTCAAAAGCAACATGGCAGTCCTCTGTCTAAACAAAATCTACATTCTTCCGGGTGAGTTTGGTCATCGGCTCGATAATCCTCGAAAAATCTTGTACAAACTTTCTGTAGTAGCTTGCCAATCCCATGAAACTCCTGATCTTTGCTACTAAACTCGGGGTCTTCCAAGACTCCACTACTGCGATCTTCTTCGGATCCACTAAAATTTTATCACCAATCACAACATATCCCAAGAACTCTACCTTATCCAGGAAGAACTCAAACTTGGACAGCTTTCCATATAGCTTCTCCTTCCTCAGCACATCCAACACAATCCACAAATGCTCCTCCGGTGTCTTCGAGTATATGAGTATGTCATTGATGAACACTACCACAAACTTGTCAAGGTACTGATGGAATATCTTGTTCCTCAAATTTATAAATACCGTCGGGGCATTATTCAACCCAAACGGCATCACCATAAACTCATACTGCCCATACCGAGTTCTAAAAGCAGTCTTCGGTATATCCTCCAGCTTTACTTTCACCTGGTGGTAGCCTGATCTCAAATCTATCTTAGAAAATACATTAGCACCACTCAACTGATTGAACAAGTTATCAATCCATGGCAAATGGTATTTATTTTTGATAGGAAGATTATTCAATGCCCTGTAATTAAAGCACATACGAACCGATCCATCCTACTTCGGTATAAACAATACCAGGGCTCCCCAAGATGAAGAACTCGATCTGATTAAACCTTTATCCTGCAATTCGTCCACCTGCTTCTTTAGCTCGACGAGCTCATTGTTGTTTACTCTATAGACATACTGTGAAATTGGTTCTGCACCTGGAACCAAGTCTATAGAGAAATCAACTTAACGATCTTGTGGCAATCCTATCAATTCCTCAGGAAACACATCCAAGAACTCTGCTATCAACGGATGCGGCAACCCCTTGTCTTCTACCATAGCTCCACAAATAATTCCTTCTTCCTGCTCTGTAGCTCCTCTAGCAAACTCAAACTTTAGCTCTCCTGGCGAACCAAACAAAACTCTACATCCTATACAATCTATACTAGCACGGTGCCTACTCAACCAATCCATCTCAAGTATAATATCGTAGCTCAGAAGTGGCATTACAAGTAGACACGCACTCAGCTCCCAGCCTTCTATAGTAACTCTTTGATCCTTGCAAATATCGTTAAACAGGATAATGCCTCCCTCGGTCAAGATCTTACAAGTCCTAAACAAAGATTCAGCTACCAAATCATGCTTCTGAGCAAAAGAAACAGATACAAAACTATGGAAAGCACCATTATCAAACAAAGCTAAAGCTGAAATAGAATCAAGAAGAATAGAACCTGCAATGAGATCTTCGGTGGGCTTGACCTTCTCGACTGTCATAGCAAACGCTCATCCCTGACATGCACCTCCCTGATGTTGGTGCTGGGCATAATAATGCTGTTGGGTCGGAAGCGGCGGTCCCCTCAGTTGTACTGCAGGTGGTCTCGCCTGTGTCCTTAGATCTGGAGCTGCTCCCTGAATTGCACGACGAGGATTGAAAGGGCACTCTCTCAGCTGATGCCCTTCGGTACCACAATATAAATAAACTTCCAACCTCTTTCTCTAAACTTTCCAGATGTGGCTGGACTTCTTACAGAAATGGCTGGAAGCTTGTTGTAATTGTATCTCCTGCTGCTGTGCCTAGTGAAATGATGTCCTAGCAGGAGTCTGGTGTTGTTACGGCTGCTAAAAAGGCCTAAAGTAGAAATGAGGACGCTTGGTAGAAACTGTGCTGCTGTTTGCCCCTAGAAAATAATTGCGATATCTCTTGGGCTTCAAACCCAACTCCCGCTCAACCTAGCATGCCTCCGCAAGTATCTTCGAGTAGGTCTAATAAAAAGACGGAATGAGGATATTTACTTTCCAGTTTAAATCCTCGTAAAAATGGATAGCTCGAACCTCCTACTCCCTCACCAAATACTTCATAAATTGTCTCAACCTACCGAACCTAGTGGCGTATTCCTCCACAGACATGCTTTCCTGAATGAGGCTATCAAACTGCCTCCCCAAGTCTAACCTATCTGCCCGAGCAATGAACTTCTTCTTGAAGAGGTCTTTAAATACCTCCCAAGACTATCTTACGTCAGCAAGAATTGGCTAATTCCTGAACCAAGTGCGGACAACGTCGAACAACTGAAGTCCTACAGCCTCAACCTTCAGATCCTTAGAAAGATAGGACACCCACATGAGTTGCTCAATATCCTCGAGCCAATCATCAGCGTAGACCCTTCGTCCCCTTGAAGACCCTAGGATCCAGCTTCTTGAAGTCCTGAATGTTGCCTGACCGAAGCTAAGCAACCTGAGGAGCAACCTGCTGCTGGACCAAAACTCCTCTCTCTACTACGGCACGAGCAAGCTGATGAGCACTCTCAATGTCCTGCCGTAAGACGTCGGTCTGCCTCTTGTGTGCCTCAGACTGAGCCCTCTACTCCTCCAACATCTTGCAAAACAGTGTAAACATCTGTGTCACATCTGTTGGCACGAAAGGTGGAGGTGGAAGTCCCCTCGGATACAGTCGAAATAGTCCTATGAGTAGGATATGGACCTCCGAACGCAGCTGACACGCCAATCACCGGAGAAGTAACTTGTGCAGGCCCTCGGAAAGTCGCAAACCTCTCAGAAGCTTCCCTCCCATGCAGTGATCTAGTCTTAGGTGGCATCCTGAGATAAAGCAAAAAAATAATCAATATGGTATATGATGTAAGACACTCAAGAAAGGACAGTCAAAGATCAAATATCAATATCAAGGAAGATAGTTGAATTGAATCAAAAGAGTTTTTCCTAGATGTGATTGAGTATTCTCAGCCTATATCTTATATCCTAAAACAGGCTCATAATAGTGACCAATTCAGAGCACCACTACGAATCATACTAATTGCGACCTCGAATACCTGCATGGGCCACCACTAAAAATATGTCATGACCCATACCCGGTGTAGGGATGCAAGTCAGGAACAACGTCCAGCCTATGCCGCAGCATCGTGGTAGAACGATGTTTGGATAATCTATCTAATAATATAATAAGCCATCAATAATATCAATATACTCAATCACAGATCTAAGATGGAAATACGTACAAATATGATAAAATAACAGAATAGTCATAATATAACTCATGAGTCAAACAATAATATCAGTAAGTTAGAGAAATACTAGGAGATAAGCTGAAGACAAATCCAGTACAAAGAGTCTAACTAAGAAGCTATAAGTCCCGGGTCGTCTGTCTCAGTCGGAATGAGTCCCTCCTGAGCCAGTGTCTCTGGCTCTAAGCCCAAAACATCCTGAGGTCCGTCATGAGTAGGGTAACACTCCTTGGTGTCATCTGAAAAATATATCCAATCAGAAAAGGAGCAGAGTACATCTCTAACAGCAGTTCCAATAAATGATATAAACTATGTAACTACAAATAGATGTGAATATACAATATACAATAATAGATACAAGAGATATAAAATAAGAAAATACTGGAAATAAATACCAAAATGAACAATATGGCAATGAACAAGAATACTAATGACTAAGTGAGTGAGTACTAGCTTTAACATGTGATCAGCTTGGAAACTTGCACAAGGAACTTGCAAAAGGATAAGGGCCTGGCTAGTCATACGTGCAGTCTATGACCAACACTCACAAGGAACAAGATATGCACAAGGAGAGTATGATCATATATCTATACTAAGATACTCTCCACCCCAGACTGGTATAGTGGATCCAACCATGGTACGTTATGGCACAGGATTCTCTAGGAAGGTAGCTAGTCTCCCCGAGAATTAGTTTCTGTACATGTACAAGAAGAACAAGGCTTGCACAAGATACACCATATATACCAAGGAATAATATCTCATGACGATATCCGAATATACCAATCTGTGTAACCATCGTGTTAAGAAATCAAGGATATCTACACTAGATACAAGAGACATCGAGGATAACATAAATAAAAAACTATCAAAGAATGTACTCATCTGAAGTCTGGTGTACAGTATCACAGATGTCCGGTATGGTGCCTCGAATACCTAGATAGGGAATATAACATCAATACAAGATTTTGGAATAAAAATAAGTTAAACTAGTCAACATCTAGGTCAAAGAGCCATTTCTAAGTTAAAATAGTCAAACTAGGTCAACTCTAAGTCAAACTAGTCAAACTTGGTTAAACTAGCTATTTCTAGGTTATTTGAGTCTAGCTCTAGGATATTGGGTTCATACACTAAGAATCTTGGCCATACTAGCTAATCTAAGATACGAAGATACTGTATCGCAAGATGCGCAAACAAGAGATATGAAAATAGCATAATATGTATATTCAGTCAATATTAAATATATTAATCATAATTAAAAATTCTAAGTGGATATATTGACTTTGAACCAACTCGGTATCGCACCACTATACACCCATCTCGATACTCAACTCAAATACCTTGAGTATCCTCAATACCTTGACACTTACCTTGGTATCTCAAGGTAATGTCACTCTAACATATAGTTAACTACCCCACGAACTATATACTAATATGTATATCAATACCAACTACCAAACTAATCACTACTAATACATATATACATGTATATACATACCTACACATAGATAACTTAGAGATACATAAGTATATATGTATAGATCTAACTCATCAATTAACCATAAGTACATACATATAGATAACTTAATTAACTAGATAACTAGCTAAACTATATGTATACCTATCTATTCATAACTACCAAATATCAAATAACTACCTAACTATTTAAACTAACTACTAACCAACTGATAAACCATACCTTACCTTACCTCACCATGATATTGCTGCTACTGCTGGTATCCTCCAGTTTTTGATATTGTGCTATGCACATACCCCTTGTTCTTAAATGCTCCTTAGTGCATTGATGCACTGCTTGATGTGCTCGAGCTCTTTTGCATTTGTTGTGCTTGCATGCTTGCATTGATTCATTACTGCAGGCTAAGTAGTGCACTGCCACTGATGCAATGGATACATTGCCACTCACCTTGCTGAACTGTCACTGCTCGATTTACTGCATTACCTACTGCTGCTGTTGCAGAATCCATTGCTTCTTATACTGAGTAAGGCATGCTACTACTACTCTGTATTTTGCTTTGCTTGCTACAAAGCATATTGCCTATAGTCCACTGCTGTAGCTGCAGTTGTTGGCTGAATGCTGCTGCCACTGATAGTTCATTCCCTGTTGTTGCTGCTTGCTGTACAAAGTCTAAAACAGCTGCACATGGTTGTTGTGGCACTGCTGATGCCTCACTGCCTCACTGTTGCAGCTGCCCGACCCACTCCCACACATACCCAAGCACACACACACATAACCACAAGCATCTATAAACTTCTATAAACATGTATATATACATCTATATATATATATTCAAACATATACACTTAACACTTATATATATATATATATATATATATATATATATATATATGTGTGTGTGTGTGGGGGAGGGGGGGGTTGATATATATATGTATATGTATATATATATATATATATATATATATATATATATATATATATATATATATATATATATATAAACAAGCATACAACAATAACCACTCCTATAACTATATACATAAATATGACTATATACAACTCAATATATATAAATACATAACATATCAACATAGGGATACATAGTCCTAAGTAACACATCCTCATATGTATACATAACTACCTATGTATATGTATATATATATATATATATATATATATATATATATATATATATATATATATATATATATATATAAAAATCATACTTCACATAAAGGTATATATATACACATTCATATGTACACATATATTATAACATTCTCCTCAATATATATATATATATATATATATATATATATATATATATATATATATATATATATATATATACATATACATATATTACCAATAGCTACGAATAATGGAAATTGGATCTAGAAATGATATGTATCAAACACGTGGAGTACATCGCACCCATCACACTAGATCTATGATACGCTTGCCATACGAGTCCAACACACAATCAAACGTACCCCGAAGGGTACAAGCAAGTCTAAAATAGTATTTATGAATAATATGAAGAGTCAATTACATATCTACGTGTTTGTGTTAAAATATGACATGCACAAAGCTCCATGTCGGAGAAAAAACCTCCAAATCAACACGTATCACCAAATTATTCGGACACGGCCTACACGTATCTAATTATAGACACGACACTAGCCACACACAGTCAAACACATGTCAATTTAGTCTAATTGACCAATTGACAAGCACAATATGTGTCAATCTCGAAATTCTCCCAAAATTAACACAAAATACACCATAACTTTCTTCATATGCCTCCTATGAACTTAATTCAAATTCCTATGGGTAGCTTCATCATATGGGATGGTTTCTAATGATTAAAAACATAGGTTTAAAGTCTACACAAGGAGAAAAAAGTAAATTGTACCTATTAGAAGATGGATTTTTAATGAATTCTCCAAAATTGATGAAATTAGACTTCAACTTGTAGATTCTTACTCCTCATTATAGATTCTTGTTTTCTCCTTGTAGATCCTTACTCTAATAGCCTCCAATGGTGATTTAGGAAGGAATTGGAAAAAAAATTGGTAGGTAATTGATGTGGGAATGAAGGAATTTGGTTGAGAGAAATTATAGATCTATATTTGGAATAAAAAAAGGAGAGAAATTTTTTCTCTCTCTTTTAATAGGCCGGCCACTTGACCCCCCCCCCTTAAATTTCTATGTAAAGTCTAAAATACCCCTTGGGCCCTCTCATGAAGAAATAATTAAGGAGTTAAGGTTCTAGTCTAGGAGTTTAATTAAATTAATCATCCTCCTAATGAATGGGCTTCTAATTGGGCTCAATTCAAACTAATTGCAAATATTGGTCCGTGGATCTAATCTAGAATAGTTAGGTCCACTAAAACAAATCCAAAACAAAAAACTAACATCTAACAATATTAAATAATATAATAATAAATATTTATATGCACAAAATTTAATTAATTATGAAATGATCAAAATATCCTTTCCTAGAAAATATGGTAGTGAAAGTTCCACAACACCATTTTTGAGGAGTTCTAGGACAGGAAAATTTATGCACAAATCTATTTGAATCACAAAAGGTTTTGAAATCAGAATTTTTGAATTGCCTCCATGATTACTTCGGATACGAGTAATCATAAAGCCTTTTTCGTTTTGTACCGTTTTGCAAAAAGTAACAAATTCTAAAAAATTCTCATTTTTATTTGCTAGAAAATAAATCCAAGTATATCTAGAAAAGTCATAACAATCACATAGGCATAAAGCTTACCGCCAAGACTGGCGACTCTACTAGGTCTAAACAAATCCATATAAAAAAGTTGAAGAGGTCTAGAAGTACTTGCAGCGTTTATTGATTTAAAAGAAGATCTTGTTGCCTTGTTCTTTTTGCACTCAACACAGACCTTATCTTTCTTAAAAGTAATTTTACGTAAACCTCTTACTAATTTTTTTGAAGATAGTTTGGCAATAGTGTTCATATTTGCATGTCCAAGGCGTATATGCCACAACCAGCTTTCGTATTTGGTTGCGTATAAGCACCTTCCTATATTGTTAGTATTTTTAGAGAGATAAAAAATATATATATTATCTTCCCTTATTCCCTCATAAGTTGCCTTTCCAGTAGATCTATATTACCATTACCTATAATATGCCATTTTAGATTATTTTTGAAGGAGATGTATCATTCTTTCTTCATCGATAGAATTGCGAATAGATTTGCATCACCGGTCATATGATGCGAGCAACCGCTATCAAGAATCTATTTGCTTCTAGTGTGAGAGAAAATGTCCACCTGCAACAAAAGTTGAAGATGTATCCTTTGGTATCCACTTTCCTGAGGGTCCTAATATGTTAGTTTTTGGAACCCAGATATATACATGCATATCAACTAAATTTCTAATTCTATATTACCATGATATGTGTCCTTTAGTACCACAATAATAACATGTAGCAGATGTGTTGATACTAGGTGCAAAGGCATGATATATATGTGAGGTAGTATGATGTGATTTACGTAGATACTTATAATATAATACATGATTAGAAGGTTTGGCCTTCTTGGGCTATGTCTGGTGAGTGTTCTTAGGCCTTGAGTGAGACGTGTTAGATTGGAAAGCAGTCTGTACAAGCTATTTTTGTAATCCCCCTGATTTTCAAAAATTGATAATTTAGATTTTTCCCCAATTTACTGTAATTTTCTGAGATTTTTCTGGAATTAAAATCAAGGTATTTTATAATTAAAGGATTTTTAAATATTATTAAATAATATTAAAATATTATGAAAATAATATTTTATGTTGTAAAATAAAAATCTAGACATAGGGTAATTTTCCGGGAATTTATTGGACCCCGGAAGCATTTTTAAAGCCCTAAAAACTATTTTGAAATTAAACCCTAATTAACCCGGTTCATTGAACCAAATTAAACCAAACCGAACCAAACTGTGAACCCTAACCCTAGGGTGAACCGACCCGGACATGACTCGGACGCGACGCAGACACGGAGAATTCTCAGTTTTTAGAGCCATGTTCAGGTATTCTTTTCTCTCTCCTCGTAGCTCTATTTCTCGTTTCGTCAGTTGTGACGCGAACCCTGTGTGACCCTCTCGATGCCCGTGTAACCCGCTCGGTACATCGCGTCCTGTGGCGATCGTGAACCGCGATCCAAAAACAGGAAAACTAACGCCCTATTTAACCCCGGAATTGAGTACGCTCCGCCAAACGGGACGACTTGGTCGCACGCGGTCTTTACCGATACATGAGCGTCGTCGATACGGACGTACGGGATTTCACAGAAGTTGATTTGGATGTGCGAGCACACCGAAATCAACGCGTATCCGCCGACAACGTCCCGTATCCGTCCTTTCAGGTTCTCGCTGTAACTTAGTGTACACACGTCGGATCGAGACGAAACTTGCGCCATCGGACTTGTAGCAATATGTTGGTCCTGTGACCAAAGTTTGGTTCGATTCTGAGAACGTTGACAAAATCGTGTGTCGTGGGTCCCACAGGCTCCACTTGACGGGCAATTTTGTGATCGGCTCATCGGAATCCAATTCTGCAAGTTCCGTTGGGTTCGTATCATCATTCTTGACTTGTTGACACTAAGTTTGACAGATTTGGAGACCTTTGACCCTGACACGTTTTTCGGTGCAAAGCAGCCTACATGTGGACCCCGCCTTGACCTGAAAATATCATTTTCGCCCCTGTGTCCAAATTGGACTCAAGGATAGGCGTTTCTAGCTAATTGATATTTTTTGGATCTGATGGTGATATTTATTTCAGCAACCGGAGTACTCCCTGCAGAATTCACGGAAGTCAGAGCTACAATTGGAGCCGGAACCCCAGGCAAGTGTACATTGCCAAATCCTGCAATTTTTGCTACTTATTTCCTTGACATATATAATTGTTGTACATGCTTAAACCTAGGACCGTGTGACTTACTTAGCGTCCGATTAATAGTCGGGTGCCTACCCCGTACGCGAAGTTGTGTAAAGTGACCTAGAGATGGACATCGTGACCCTTTACATTCTCGTACTTGTGTTATCAAGTACGTTATGCCCAGGATACTTGACACTATACATGAGACAGAATCTTTCTGAGATATTCATGGTAATTCTGTGCAGGATGCAGGATTGACAAAGACATTATATACTTAGTTCATATTATGCCTTGCTGCATTAGTTTTGATCTTGCGTGTCATGGACATGAGACGTGTGATTACATTGGGTGGGGAGAGACACACAGGCTACAGGCTAATTATATATATATATAACCCCTATTATTGCGGTGCTCAAGACTCTAAGCCCGAGCTTGGCCCACTACGTATTATTACTGCTACCGGCTCCCCGACACAGAGCTTATAGTGGTTTCAGCCTGAGTTTTAGTGATGCTCTCAACTTGCATATCACTTAGCTGGTTATCTAGTTCACCCTATTATTTTATTTATTACTGTACTACATTTATTTTGGCTTGTATTATCTGTACCTTACTATGTCCTCTAAGGACCTGGATCCGGATTATGTCCCCAGGTTTAGTAGAGGAGATCCACTCTGAGGTTTACAGGACAGGTGCATTAGCAGGAGCAGAAGCAGGTTCGGGAGCAGGCACTAGAGCAGAACCAAGAACCGAGGACTAGGTGATTGTCATGAATTTCTCTGAGTATATGTTTCTTTCCTACTCAGTCAATGATGTTATTTACTTTCTTGTTTAACAAACAAATTGTATCAGACTTGATTATCGGGTTGATCCCCGATTTATGTATTTGTGGCTTGATGATGATGTTTATGTTTCCTTTTGTTGATATTTGATATATTTATTCGGTGGGTGAGATTAGTAGACCCTGATAGTTGTATTACAGCTTAAGTATGCCCCGATGGATCCATTAAATTAGGTTTGTCCATCGGTGCGTGCTGCTGGCCATTATCACGTGGCCAATCCCTCGTTATTTTGGGACTGGGGCGTGACAATTTTCCTAATCTAATTTCCAACTTTTTGGAAGTGTAATATAACTCAGTATATCTAGCAGCTAAAGCATCAATTCTAATAAGTGCATTACTACCATTTTTCTTCTTTATTTCATAATCTTCTTTGAGATTGATATAATCCTTGTCATATTGCTCATTTTTAAGAAGTACTTCGTGTAAGTTCAATCTAACTTATGCTAATTTATTTGACTTACTTATGGGTTGTGTCTTTCTGATATCATCTAAGAGTGTGGACAATCTATCAATTTCAAGTTTTTGTGCCTCTAGATCCTTCTTTGAGTTTTTGTATTTATCAAGCAGTATTTTATGATCATCTAAAAGGTCACTAAAGGCATTACCTAGTTTATCAAATATAAAGTCAACATATAGGGGGTTCGTAGAAACCTGATCGAAAGCCATTAGACAAACATTGGAAGTATCTTTTGATTGATCATTGTCTGAGTCATTGGCTTTACTTTTATTCTAAATGCTTGTGTTTGCACTTTTTTCTTCTTCTTCCATATTGCTAGCTTCTTCTTTGTGCATGTACTCATGAGTGGCTTCAAGAAGTTTCCAGATTTTATATGAGGTTATACAAGAAGAAATGTGATTGAATTCATTATTATATAAAGCATAGTAAAGAGCATTCATTGCTTTTGCATCAAGACTAGCTAGCCTCTTCTCTTCTTCCGTGTAATCATAATAGGGTTTGTTAACGAAATTGGAAGTAAGAGGAGAAATTATGGTAGGCTTTTTATAACCCTCAATAATATTGGTACAAAAGTCAAAACCAAGTAATTTTAAATAAAAACTCATCCATGTCTTCCAATATGTGTAATTTGTTCCATCAAATAGAGGTGGCCTATTTGTGGACTGGCCTTTACCATTGTTGGTATAAATTTATCGTACAGTTGCCATAGATCTGCTCTAGGGTATTAATCATTTTTCAAGAGAACGGTGCTTTGATACCAATTGTAGGATCGTGTGGCAACTCTAGAGGGGGTGAATAGAGTAAGTGCATGTGCAGCAGAAAATAATCACCAATTAAAAATTCTATGTTTTAGGCTCACTTATAAACTACAGTAATAGAAAGACATTAAGCAGAGTATAAATAAAGTTTAGAATAGCAAACTCAAATACAGAGAATTTTATCCCGATTTTCCTCTTGGAGGACTAGTCCCGGCCCGAGAACTCTTGCTCGGTGTTAATCCACTCTTTGTAAAATAGGGTACAAATGTTCCTTTGATCCGAAGAGCATGACAACTTCTTGCAGCAAGAGCTTTTGATCCGAAGAGCTCTAAGACTTCCGACAAGAATTAAAAATTAGCTTTTTAACCATGCTTGTACAACTCGACTAAACTTCTAATTGGAAGGCAGTTGGGCACTTAGAAGAAAACAGAGTTTTCTTGAGGTCTGAGAAGGATAAAGCTCTTTATAGGAATAGAAAAGATAAAGAATAATTGAGTTAATATTAGAAATGGGGAAATTCTTCTTCATTTATTGGATTTTTGTAAACAGAGTTTGGGTCGAGTCCGGATACATAACGTTCAAAATTTTGAACGTTGGGAGCCTGGTCTTCAGGAGAATAGTCTGACTTAGAAATAGGTTTTGAGTAACCGAGTTTGGTCCAAGTTCAGGTAGAACTAGTACCGAATTCGGTTTGAACTTGCCCCATGTTTGGTTGGTCTTTTTTAAACTATTTTGACTTTGAGTTTGAGTGAGTTTGGGTTTAGGCTCAAATCCAAAAGAATTTCTTATTTGGGTAGGCTAATGTTTGAGTGGACTTTGGATAAGGTTCAATCTAAATGCCAAATTTTTGTTCTGACTCACATAAGTCCTTAGACTCAAGAAAATAAAAAACACATAACAAAACATAAAAGAAACCCGAATATAATCATCATGTAGTCGTAGATTATGGCGAAGTGATGAGTCATCTTCTTCTCAAATCTATCAGAGTTGTAATATATCAAATCGTATTTTAAATAAATTATTATAATCGGTTTGACCATGACCAAATGGGCCAATACGTACCATCCTTTGTCCTCTCCCGAATATCCAAAATCTTACATCTCTAAGCAAGGCTACCTTAATCCTTTCAACCAACAAAGACTTTACCTCAAGATTTGCCAACTGTCCATCCATGCCTGGCAAGATAACCTCTGTCCTGAGCTCCTAAAGATCCTCCAACAAATAGCGTTGAGTCGTTAAGAAGTAATCCATGGGCTTCCTTCTCAAAGCATTAGCTATAATTTTTGCCTTGCAAGGATAGTATTGCAACTCGATATCAAAGTTGGTCATCATCTCCATCCAACGTATATGCCTCATATTGAGCCCCTTCTGAGTGAAGACATACTTCAGACTCTTGTGATCAGTGTAAATCTCCACCCGCTCTCTATAAAGGTAATGCGTCCTTAGTTTTAGTACAAATATCTTTGCAGCTAGCTCTAGGTCATGCGTCGAGTAGTTCTTCTCCTGATCCTTCACTTGTTTTGATTCATAAGATACAATCTTACCATGCTGCATCAGAATACATCTTAGTCCGCTCCCAGATGCATCACTGTATACTACAAATCCTCCAGATCTATAAGGTAGTGTCAAGATCGGTGTTGTCATCATACACTTCTTTAACTTATCAAAGGACGTTTGACACTCCTCCATCAAAATAAACTCCTCACCCTTATGCGTCAATCATGTCATAGGCACAATGATCCACGAGAAGTATTCCATAAATCTCTGATAATATCCGGCAAATCTCCTAACCTCCGCAACTGTTGTAGGGGTGGGCCATGTCTCCACATCAGCAATCTTCTATGGGTCAATTGATAATCCTTCCCCAATGATTATGTGACAAATAAAAAGTACCCTATGCAAACATAACTCATACTTGCTGAGCTTGGCACACAGCCTCTCCTGCCTCGGTGTCTCTAGTACGATCCTAAGATGCTCCTCGAGCTCCTCGTGACTCTTAGAGTATACTAAGATCTCATTGATGAACACCACCATAAATTTATTTAAATACTGGTGGAATACCTTATTCATCAAACTCATGAACACATCTGGCCCATTGGTTAAATAAAATAGCATAACTAAAAACTCGTAGTGCCCGTACTTCGCCAAAAAATCTTCAAAATATCCTCCTTCCTCACCTTGATTTAATGGTAGCCTAATCTGATATCCATCTTCGAGAAAATGCATGTGCCCCTCAACTAATCAAATAAATCATCGATATACGACAAAGGGTACTTGTTCTTGATTTTTATAGCATTCGGTGCTCTGTAATCAATGCACAAGTGTACCAACCCAAACTTCTTTGGGACAAATAAGATTGGGGCTCCCCATAGATAAACACTAGCTTAGATGAAACCCTTGTCTCAGAGGTCATCGACTTGTGCCTTTAATTCAACTAACTCCTTTGGTGCTAATCTATACACAGAGGAAGTAACAGGTTCGGCTCCTAGTGTCAGATGTATGGTAAACTCTATCTCCTGATCAGGTGGAACGCCTAGAAGATCCTTGGGAAATACATCCTCAAACTCTGACACGAACTTCGGGTATACTAGCTCACCTTCAGTAGTGTGCGCCTTAAGGATAGGCTGGACACCCTACTCTTGTGCTCCCGTAAGAAACTTGAACTCGTGGTGGCCTGGTGATCTAAAGATGACACGGCCATGTCGACAATCAAATGTCGTATGGTACTGGCTCAACCAATCCATACCAAGCATAACATTATAGTACGATATGGAGAAGACTAGAAATCTGGCACGTATCTCTCGACCGCACACCACTACTGAACACGATCTACAGGTATCACTAATCGGTATTATTCCATCTCTCGTAAGAATCTTTATGATCTTCCAAAGGGGTAAAGTTGCTACTCTATGTGTGGCTACAAAACTAGCAGCTCTGAAAGAATATAAGGCTCCAAAATAAAATAATGCTATAGTTGGTATTGAAGCTACTAATATATTACTTGCGATCACTTCTTCCGCTTTCTCTACCTCCTCAATGGTCATCGCAAAAGCCTAACCTGACCCTTTGTTAGTGCTCTCCTTTTATATTGTTGGACCTGTTGTAAGAGTGTTGTCTGTGGAACTAAGGGTGGCCTCTGTCGATATCCTCCAGATGCTGGTGGTCTCATCCCTCTAACCCTTGTGGGTGGCACCCTCACTGCTGGGATAGCTGTCCTAGGTGTCTGCTGAACTGGCCTCGGTGCTGGTAAAGCTAGTTGGTGTACCATCGGTGCTCCTTCTTGTCGCTCCTGGCAATCCTTGGCTGAATGTTGGTTTGAGCCACAAACCAAACACAGTCCCAGTTTGCATCAACAGTCCCTTGCGAGATAACCTGCCTTGCCATAATAATGACAAGTAGGGAGTACTGGTGCTGGTGGTGGGGCTGCTCTCTGTGGCTGATGTATCTGTGGTTTCTTCGCAGACCCTCCCTGTAGTGCTCAAACTGGTGCTGCTGCAACATGTAGGCATGTAAACCCCCTCCCCCAAAAATTATAATTTTATGAGTTTAGATTAATTAAAATTATTTATTTTATTTTAATTATATATTTTTATATATATTATGTAGAATTTATTTTAGGAGGATAAATTTGAAACCTTCTTGAGATAGGGTCAACCTTTGCACCTTATCAACTTTTAGAGCTAAACCAATTCTAATATTTCCATATTTGGAAACGCTCTACTCTAAATATTCCATCCATCCATTTTTGATAGCATCTACCTATTTAAATTCATGAATCAAATCTTGAATTATTTTCCTACAAAGTAGGATCTTAATTAAATATGTAGTATCCAAATTAACAACCCATAATTCCAATTGCGACCATGAGTTCCCTATGCCAAATTAGAAAACTTCACTTTTTATGCAAGATTTGCATAATAATTATCTATTATTTTATTTTTGTAGAATCTCAAATCAAATCTTAATTTTTAATACCATTGGAATAGTTATTGACCAAATATTGCTACCAACCAAATTAGGAAACCACCAAATTAGGAAACACTCAAACATATTCTTACCCCATAACCGAAACCTCCCACCTCCATGATCGACCAAAAATCCTATAAGGAGCCGACCCTCTCTCCATATATATATATATATATATATATATATATATATATAACTCAAACCCAAATAAATATAATTCTTCTCCACCCCCATCTCCTTCTAGCCGCCAATCCCAAGGCCAACGATGCCCCCCCCCCCACACGCAGACACCCCGAGGCTGACCAGTCCATCCAAGATCCAGTTCATCCTTACTTCTCCATCTAGTTAGTTCTTTCTTCAATCCTCCTCTTCTTCTTTCCCATGATCTTCTTCTTCTCCATGGATTCTTGATAAAAACCCTACTTTGCATGTTCTTGATAAAAATTCTAATTTTTATGTTGTAGTAAAAATCCTAGTTTGCATGTTATTGATAAAAACTCTAGTTTGCATGTTCTTGATAAAAACTATAATTTGCATATTGTAGTAAAAGACCATAATTTGCATGATAATAAATAATGAGCCAAACCCAAATCTTCTTTTTGGTTAATGATCAAATAAGTTTTCTATGATATTTTTAAGAACCAAGATTTATATATTATGATGGATTGATAACTTATTTGTAATAAGTATATTGTATACTTAGAACCTATAATATGGTTGTAAGGTTGATCCATAATTAGTTCTTGATGGTAAAAAAAAAAAACCTAGTCTAGGTATTCTTGATGTCCTACAAAACCCTAATTAATATTTTATAAAAAAATAGTATTTATTATTTTTAATAATAATTTTAATATAATATAAGAAAATTTATTTTTATTTACAAAAACTAGAATTCTAGGTGTTTTACGTAACAAGTTGACCTAGTTTTGACTAAAACTTGACCCTGACAATTTCAGACATAAACCCTGATCAAAAAACCTATATTTTTAACATCTAAAATTATATTATTATATTTTAATGCTGATTATTAAATAATTATTTTAGATTTACTTATTTGTTAAAAATTAGTTTTTGTGACTTGTCGATAACCCGTGGTGACCTAGTTTTGGGTTCTGCTTGGGTTTTTACTCATAAAAATTATAGGAGATGTTCCTATCACCAAAAATTCTATTTTCCAATAAAATTCCAAAATTAATAATTTTATTAATTAATGATTTAAAAATGATTTTTGGTATTGTTTGATGACTAGTAATAGTTTGGTGTGTAGCTACTTGCATGTGCAACCAAGTGTGTAATTAATAACTAGATAAAAACTTAATTTAACTAGAATATTAGAGCCTAATTAGTGTAAAAATTAATAAGTTGGTGTTCAAGACATTTCTGTGGATAGCTCCGAACTAGACTTGTGGTGCTCGCAGCTTTGCTTGGAAGGCAAGTACACCTTACATGATTGTATTGTTCAGTTTACATTATGCCTAGTTTTTATTTGCAAGTTGTGTGCATGCGTCTTAGAGTAGCAGAATTATCTGGTATATTGTGAAGGTACTTGGTGTCTTTTGACCTAAAGCTTGTCCAACACGTTCACTGAGTGAGGGAGTGCATGGACTAGCATGTCGATCGTACATCGATACGTGAGTTCGCATCTTGGATTAGTAGTTAGTGTTGGTTTAGTTCCTAGATTTTATTGACATTATTGTATTATGTATGTACCGCGTATACGGTTCGGATAGTACATTAGGAGGAAAGAATCTGTCATGCCCCAGTCCCAAAATATCGAGGGACTTGATGTGCGGCAATTGCCAGCAGCACGCACCGATGGACAAACCCAATTTAATGGATCCATCGGGGCATACTTAAGTTGTATTACAATAGTCAGGGTTTACTAATCTCATCCACAGAATAAAGATAGCAATATCAGCAAAAGAAATAAACAACATCCAGTCACAAGTAATTAAAAATCGGAGAACAACCCGATATTAAGTCTGTTTACAAAAGTTTATTTAAACAGGAAATAAAGAGTTTATTAGCCATAAAACTGAGCATGGAAGAGGCAGATGTTCAGGAGAACTCCTCAGCGATCACCTCGTCCTCAGGTTCCGGTACTGCTCCGAGAAGTGCTCATGTTCCGTACTCCTCAGGGTAGATCTCGTCTGCTAAATCTGGGGACATAATCCATTCCAGGTCCTTAGGGGACATAGCAAGGTACAGATAAAACAAGCCAAAATATTGCAGTGCAGAAATAAAGAAAACAATAGGGTAAATAAATAACCAGCTAAGTGATAATGCAAGTGAGAGTTTTATTCATACTCGGGCTGAGACTACTACAGGATCAGTGTCGAAGAAACTATAGCAGTATTTTCTCGAAGGGCCAGTACGGTACCGACGCTCTGTATCAAAGTTTAAGGCACTTCCAGTAACATAATATATATATATAATCAGCCTTTTGTATGGTAAAACTCTTCCCTCCCAATGTAATCTTATGTCACAGTTCCATAATGTCTCATGTTCATGTCACGCAAGATCAAACTAATGTAATAAGTCAGGATAAAATCTAAGCATATAAAGATGTCATAAACCTGTATCCTATACAGAATCACCTTGAATATTTTAGGAAGATTCTGTCTCATGATTCGTGTCAGGTGTCCTGGGTATAATGTACTTGATAGGGCAAGTACGAGAATATAAATGTCACGATATCCATCTCTAGGTGACGTTACACAACCCCGCGTACGGTGTTGGCACCCGACTATTAATCGAAAGCTAAGTAAGTCACACGGCCCTAAGGTTGAGCATGAACAACAGTCACAGAAAATAAATCAAGTGAACAAATGAATCATTATACTGCAATTATGGCAAGGTACACTTGCCTGGGTTTTCGGCTCCAATTGTAGCTCTGGCTTTAGCAGGATTTGCAGGCAGTACTCCGGTTGCTGAAATAGACATCACCATTAGATCCAGAAAATATCAATCAGCTAGAGATGCCTGTCCTTGAGTCCAATTTGGAGACAAGGGCAAAAATGACATTTTGGGGCAAAACGGGATCCATATGTGGGCCACTTTGCACCAAAAAATATGTCAGGGTCAAAGATCTCCAAATCTGTCCAACTAAGTGTCAACAGGTCAGGAACGATGATACAAATCCAACGGAAATTCCATAATTAGATTTCGATGAGCCGATCTCAAAATCGCCCGTCAAGTGGAGCCTATGGGGCCCACGACACGCAATTTTGTCAACGTTCTCAGAATTGAACCAAACTTGCTCACAGGACCAGCGTATTGCTACGAGTCTGTTGGCGCAAGTTTTGTCTCGATCCGACGTGTGTACACTAAGTTACAGCGAGATTCAGAAAGGTCGAATATTGGGCGTTGTCGGCGGATACGCGTTGATTCCGATGTGCACGCACATCCGAATCAACTTCTGTGAAATCCCATACGTCCGTATCGACGGTGCGCACATTTTCGTGAAGACCACACACGACCAAGTCATCCCATTTAGCGGGGCATACTCGGTTCTGGGGTAAAATAGGGCGTTGGTTTTCCCGTTTTTGGATCACGATTCACGATCACCACATGACGCGATGCACCGAGCGAGTTACACAAGCATCGAGGGGGTTATGAGGCTACGTGATGCAACTGACAGAATAAAAATTGGGGCAGCAAGGTGAGAGATATGAGTACCTGAACAGGGCTCCGGAAACTGGGTTTTCGTGTCCGCGTATCGACACGAGACTCTGACACAGTGTCAGAGCTGTGTTCGGCCTGTTCTAGGGCTAGGGTTTCTGTGCGAGTCGCCGGAGCTGGCCGGAGGGCACGGCGGAGGCGGCCGGGGGCTTCGCCGGAGGGAGCTGGGCCCGGGGGCGGCAGGGCTGCACTTGGCCGGAGGCGGCGGCGCCGGCCTCTGCTGGGACGGACCGCGGGTACTGGAGGCGTCGGGTTTCTGAGGAGATGGGCGGCGTCGGGCGGCTTAGCCTAGGGCGGAGGGAGGAGGTTCTGGAGGAGGCTAGGGCGGCCGGAGAGGCAACGCTGGAGGGCTGTGGTCGTGAGGGGTTTATAAAGGGGCGGTGAGGAGCTGGAGGGTCGGGGGTTGCCGGAAGTGGAAGAGGAGGCACCGAAAGGTCGAAAGGCGACCGGTGGGAAGGGAAACCGGAGCGGCGCGGCGGAGAAGTCGGTCGGCCGCTCGTCGGTTACAGAACTGAACAGATGGGGAGGAGAAGGGTTGGCAGGTTCGGGTCAGAGCGGGTACGAGTTTGGGCAGACCCGGCCTGACCCGCTAGCTGAGAGGTCCGGTCCGGTTCGGTTGGACCGGTTCAGGCCGGTTCAGCCCGGTTTGAACCCGGTTCAACCCGGTTTATTTGATTTATTTAATAATAGGGTTTTTAAGGCTTTTAAAAATAGGTTCGAGGTCCAATAAATTTCCGAAAAATTATTCTATGTCTTGTTTTTCTTTTTATACCATAAAATATTATTTTCATAATATTTTAATATTATTTATTATCTTTTAAAAATCATTTAATAATTAAAACACTTTAATTTAATTACAGAAAAATCCTAAAAAATTCCAGAAAATTGTGAAAAATCCAAATTTAAAAATTCTTGAAAAATCAGGGGGTTTACAGAATCTACTAGTGAGTGTATAGGATTTTTGTTTCTTACTGTGTAAATGGTGTAACCCCGAGTTCTGTTGAACGGCTGGTGGGATGACTTGTTCTTCTATTCTCCACCTCTGGCGCCACTAGAGATGTCTCAAGTGCATATCACCTAAATAGTTTAGTTACCCTATTTATTGTTTACTGCCTTACTTTTATGCTTGTCAATTTTTTGTGTACTTGTTATGTCCCTCTGAGGACCTGGCACAATTTTTAGATGTAGACGATCATGACTATTTTTAGGAGCACGGATAAGGACCTGTTACTTTATTCCCTTTCAAGGAGCTCTTTACCTTCGTGTCAATTAGTCTGTAGTTGATTTGATACTTTTTTGTTGTTTATGTATTTTAAGAAGTCAGATTCTATTTCTATCCTAGTTTGGTAGTAGATTTATCTCCACCCGACTATTATTTATGATTATTTGGACTGGATAATTTGGATCTATATTGGTTTAGTTTATTTATTTATTGACTTGTGTTATGGATGAGATTTAGTTGCCTGTGACTTGTGACACTATATACCACTTGTGAATTATTATTCATAATATATCGTACGTATGTGTCATGGTTTCTATATATTGGAGTTACCATATACATACAGCTGGCATACTTACGTAATCCTAATCCTACGTATTTTGGGACTGGGTCGTGACAAGGCATTTCTGGTTGGTCTTATTTTTGTTGACACGATTCATGCGTTGTGCTACTAGGAGAACTGAAGTGTAGAAAGTAGGTGCAACAGGTCCGATCAATTTCTGTATCTCAAAACTCAAGTTGTCGTAGAACTTTTCAGCTTTCTCCTCTTCAGATGGATCAAATTAGGGGAAAAATATGTCAAGCGAAGAAACTCCGCATTATACTCCTCCAAGGTCATATTACCCTGAGTGATAGGTATAAACTTATCCCTAAGCTCTGTACGGGCAGTAGATGAAATGAACATCTCCTGGAATAGTCTAGAGAACTCCTTTCAAGTGACCTAATATAGTCATAGTAGATGTTCCATATTAAGACACCAGTGATGGACATTGCCGATCAATTGCATCTTATGGCAGTCATCCATCTCTCTTTTGGGAGCTCGGCGGCTTCCAACTGGTGCTGAATATTAGTAAGCCACTCATATACCTCAGTTGGCTCCTCTGTGCCAGAGAATGGTAGGGACTTCCATTGACAGAAATCCTGATAGACCCCATCACTAATTGACTTAATGGGGGTATCGTATGCTCAAAGGACGTCACGATGGTCTACCTCAAGGACTCAACCTGGCATTGTTGGGCCTACTGTTAAGCCTGATGTTGAACTTGTTGTTGTTCATGCATCATGGCGTAGAACACCTAAAAAATTTGTTGAGCGTCCTTTGGTTGCCTTGGCTGGAGAAAAGGCATGTACGATATCTGCGGTGATATTAGAGGTTGTAGGGGTAGCTATTCCTCGTTCTATGCAAGGGTCTACTGGAATCCTGGCTCTGTCTGGTTTATGGTTTGGTGCTCGTCCGGTGGAACCTATTGTTGCCCAAGTATTTGTCCCAGGATTGCAATAGTCAACATGGGAGTCTATCTCAGCATCGGATCCTTAGATGATCCAGTATCCCCGTGGTCACCTCCTGGTTGTATAATATGTCCGCAATGAAGATTAATTATTCAAAAAAAAGATGGAGTTGACAATCAGGAAAATGAGACAAAAAAGATGCAAATAGACATATATAATATCAAAGGATTTATTTTAGGGAAATGGAGTCATGCATGTAGTGGACTATGTTACGCATGTCACACCCCAGTCCCAAAATACTGAGGGACTAGCCATGTGTCACGCTCCAGTCCCAAAATATGTAGGACTAGGACACGTAAGCATGTCAGCCACATGGGTATGGCAACTCCAATGTATGGAAACCAAACCATATGCGTACGCTATAATATGAATAACAATTCACAAGTGGTATAAACTATCTCAAGTCACAGGCATAATCTAAATCTCATCCACAGAAATCAAATATAAATAAATAACCAATATCTATGAAACTAGATCTCAATATAAAGTATCTCAAGATGACAGTCAAATGGAAACAAATCCACTGTCGAACTAGAATATAAAAGCAAATACAATATAAGTACAACAACTAACAATCACTAAGACTCGAAGAGAAAACCTCCTCGAAATATAAGTAACAAGTCCGGATCTGCGCTCCTGCGAACACTCATGAACATCTACACCTGGAAAGGGACCAGGTCCTCAGAGGGACATAACAAAATACATAGAAGCATGCCAATAAAGTACTAAAATAAATATTTAATGGGTCTCCTAACCGTCTAAGTGAATGCAGTTTGAGAACAACTTTCAACAAGTGGGCTATCTGGCTAAAAATGGGATTGGCATGATTCTCTTGGAGATTCAGGGGCCTACAAAGCATGTCGTCATTTGAACGAAAGAGGCCGCCTGATAATATATAATATATTGGGTCATCACCGCCCGTATCTCCAGCGGAGCTTCCGGGTTACAAAAGAAAAAGTGCAAAGGAGCCCAAATGCCTTACTTGTTATTCTCCCCACCCCATGCACTAAGGTTGTCACATCCATGACATAATTTGGTTCAAAGCCTATCTTTAGTACAATAGCACAACCCTACAACCAAACAAGGACAAGGATTGGGTCACCGTACTACAATAGGCTATATCCATGGACTACTAATAACTGCTAAGTCTTCTAGCATGCAAAATTTCGAACAACAGTTATCCCTAACGCACGTCTCATACGTACAAAAGGCCAGACCTGTCATGTAGTCCATGATCTATATGAGACTCACACTCGTGTAACAGCTATGTCACATCCAATAAAACCTAATGATACTTCATGATAATGGGGCGGTCTTATAAACAAGGTCAATGCATATACATAATAAAAATAAATCACGACGACACCGTCGTTGCACCCAAGTTTCCTTGGACATGCAGTTTATTTAGCAGTTAAAATATGTGAACTAAATGATAAAAATAAATATGCATGCAACATATGCAATATGAATAACAGTACAATGGCAAGGTATACTTGCCTGGCAAGAAATCCGTATAGTGTAATCGTCCAGATGTCAAGGACACGAGATCGGGAACTAAGGCCTCCGAACAAACATTTCCGGATGCTGAAATAAACATCACCAACATTTTCAGAATCAGCGAGATAGCTAGAAATCACTACCCTTTCATCCAATTTGGACACAAGGGCAAAACAATAATTTTGGGTCAATGTGGGAACCACGTGTGGCCCACTTTGCACCAAAAAGTGTGATAGGGGTAACGGTCTCTAAATAGGACAAATTATAGGTCAAACCAACTCTAAATGTCAGTACGAACTCAACGGTATATCCAATTTTGGATTTCGATGAGCGGAACATAATTTTGCCCAAAAAAAGTAAACTGTAGGGCCCGCAAATAGGCGGCTTGGTCAACTGTCTTAGAATTGCGTAAAAATTGGGTCACAGGACCAGCGCGATACCACGAGTCCAGTGGTATAAGTTTCGTCATATTATGACGAGCGTGCACTAAATGGCGCGAAGTTTTGCAAAAGTCACGATACGGGGAATTTCTGCGGATACGGGTTGATTCTGACGCGCACATGCGTCCGAATCAGTTTTCGCGAAAGCCAACACATCTGGGTATACCGTGCGCGCCTTTCGGTGCACTTGGTACACAATGGGGCGGTCCCGTTTGGCGGGGCGCGCTCCGTATCACAAATTCTGGAAGTTCAAAAAGCAGGTTTTTCATGATTTTTAGTCTGATTTAATTTAGCATACAGCAAGAATTAAAATATTGTATTTGATAAGAAATAATCTAGGCTAGGTGGTCTTCGAATACCAAAAAGAAAAACTAAATTCGGATCTCTGTGGTGGGAGATACTAGTCCTTAAACATGGGTGGTTACCGCAGTTTTCTGCGATCTAAAATTTTGTCATTTTTTGCCAACTTTGCCTCGATTTTTGCCTAGGGTTACGCGCTGTTCGAAGTAATCTAACACACAAAGATGGAAGGGGGATAGGTCGAGAACATACCAGTGAATACGGGGTCGAGTTTGGTTTAGCGATGGCGCGAGAAACGAAGCCTGAACAGGGGTATATTGCTATTCAGTTCTGCTGTCGCGAGGTTGTGCGGATGTGCGGTGGTCGCGGTCATGACGACGGGCGACGCTGGGGCTCCGGCGACGGATCTGGTGGTCGGCGGCGGTCGAGGCTAGGTCGAGATGGTTAGGGATAGATTAGGGTTAGGGTTCAATCATCGTATGTATATATATACATATGGAGCGGGGGTCGGGGTCGAATATGCTGCGCGGGGGGTTTGCTGAAGCTGCTGCTGAGTCTTCTTTTGCGGGTAGCGGGTGTGGGGCTAACGGGCAGGTAGTTTATTAGTGGATTAGGGTTTAAGGTTTTTTATTTCTTTTTCTTTTATTCCTTTTTCTTTTCTATTCTTTTATTCTTTTCTAATTTTCAATTCTTATTCTTTTCTTTTCTATTCTATTTCTTTTAATAAACATTGTATATATATATATATATATAATTCTAGAAACTTATTAGTATATACCATTAATCTATCAATTGTCCACAAGGTCTCCTACATGGAAATAATTAAGGAAAAATTACGGTTGCTCCATAAAATCCCTAATGCATCAAACACCTAGCATAAAATCCAATAAATTATATTTCTTCTAATTAGCTAATAATTACTATGAATCAATTAATAACTAATTAAATAATTAATATGGTTTTTTTTTAAAATTAAGGGTTTTATATTCTACCCAATTTATTAAAATTTTGTCCTCAAAATTAAAATAAGGCATGGTCTCTCTATCTAATCTTACTTGGTCACAATTTAAAAGAAATTCTTCTCAAGTTAACAATGCAATTTTTATCCAACTTAGAATTTACCCATCTATCATATAAGGCTATACATCTAAAAAAACTATTCCTCAAATTATTTAATCATGTTATTCAATCCTCAAAACTTTAACACCAAATATATCACCTATGATATGCCCTTAATTACAAAAGATAGTCACCAAATACTGCGGTTGGCCTACGGGTATATCTAGTACTCTGTGTGTATCAACTTATAACAAGCACGAGCGTTCGTCTTTCCGAAATAGGGGAAGACGGAAAACAACAATAAAGAGTTCAAGGGGGAGGTAATAGAATACATGTATGGGGATAAGACTCTACAGTCTCTACAGTTGTCATACTAACTCCTTGTCTAAGTCGTTAGTCGACCAAATAGGGGTATGGGTCTCTAAGTTCTACAGTTTGAACAAACACTATCGTCTTATGCTAGCATACAGTTAATGTCACTCAGTTACACTTCATTAATAGGTTAAAAGAACTATGTGATACTAGGTTGTGAGGCATACTACCCAATTTAAAAGAATTAACTAATACTGTAACTGCCTTAAAGGAGATTCTACGAAATAACTTTGCACTTGTAATTAAAGCAGAAATTCTTATTGGGGTACACGAGGAAAATATCTTGGTATTTATTAGGGTATCCTATTGCATTATATAGGTAATGGTCATCTTAAGTCTTAGTCATAGTGCTTATAGAACATGTGTCAATAGTAAGAATGGAAAAGTTAGTGGCCTTCAAGGGAAAAGGGGATATACTCGTATCGAGGTGGGGGTACAAATTACGTAATTTAAAACTAAGGTATAACCATAAAATTATAATCTAAAGGAATACTCAACTATCAAGTTCTAACTACCAATCACATAATTCAAAATTCAAGAGTAACAACTATAATCCTAGCAAACTATATATCCTAACATAAAATAAAATAACTTGGCCTACAATCAGAAGGATTAGGTGGCATGAATTGAAAGTTGAAGAGAAAAAACATAATTAGTCGTCACACAAATAGTGAGCGCTAAGTTTTCAGAGGAATAAGATTTGAATTAAAAAATAGAGGGACTCTAGATAATATCATGGTTTTCGTAAGGGAAGGTGGTATACTAGGGTTCATTAGGTATTCTCATCTTAGTGATGTATCAATATCCTAGTTGTACTCTTAATAGAAAGGTTATCCTACTTATTATCTAACAACAGGGACTTCTATATTCTAGGAGGGGGCTATACTCAAGAAACTATTAGGGAAGCACATGAATCAAGCAGGATACAATTATTCAAATGGAATAGATTGGGAGGAAAGTGAATCATAGTCAATTGTGGATGAGATCCTATACTCTAATCCTAGGTGCAGGCTTGCTCGGTATAGTAACATAACTGAGACAATATGATCTCGACCAACATTGGCCACCACTAAAAATATGTCATACCCCAGTCCCAAAATACGTAGGACTATGACACATAAGCATGCCAATCGCATGTGTATGGCAACTCCAATATATGGAAACCAAATCACATACGTACGCTGTAATATGAATAATAATTCACAAGTGGTATAAAATATCTTAACTCACAGGCATAATCTAAATCTCATCCACAGAAATCAAATATAAATAAATAACCAATATCTATAAAACTAGATCTTAATATAAAGTATCTCAAGATGACAATCGGATGGAAACAAAACTACTGCCGAACTAGAATATAAAAGCAAATATAATATAAGTAAAACAACTAACAATCACTAAGACTCGAAGAGAAGACCTCCTTGAAATATAAGTAACCAGTCCGGATCTGCGCTCCTGCGAATACTCATGAACATCTACACCTGGAAAGGGACCAGATTCTCAGAGGGACATAACAAAATACATAGAAGCATGCCAATAAAGTACTGAAATAAATATCTAATGGGTCTCTTAACCGTCTAAGTAAATGCAGTTTGAGAATAACTTTCCAACAAGTGGGCTATCTGGCTAAAAATGGGATTGGCATGATTCTCTTGGAGATTCAGGGGCCTACAAAGTATGTCATCTTTTGAATGGTAGAGGCCGCCTTATAATATATAGGGTAATCACCGCCCGTATCTCCAGCGGAGCTTCCGGGTTACAAAAAAAAAGTGCAAAGGAGCCCAAATGCCTTACTTGTTGTTCTCTCCATCCTATGCTCTAAGCATGTCACATCCATGACACGATTTGGTTCATCGCCTATCTTTAGTACAATAGCCCAACCCTACAACCAAATAAGGATAAGGATTGGGTCATCGTACTATAATAGGCTATGTCCATGGACTACTAATAACAGCTAAGTCTTTTAGCATGCAAAGTTTCTAACAGCAGTTATCCTTAATGCACGTTCCATACGTACAGGAGGCCAGACCTGTCATGCAGTCCGTGATCTATATGAGACTCACACTCATGTAACAGCTGTGTCAGGGCCAATAAAACCTAATGATGCTTCATGATAATGGGGCGATCTCATAAACAAGGTCAATGCATATACATAATAAAAATAAATCACGACGATACCGTTGTTGCACACAAGTTTCCTTGGACGCGCAGTTTATTTAGCAGTTAAAATATATGAACTAAATGACAGAAATAAAGATACATGTAATATATGGAATATGAATAACAGTACAATTGCAAGGTATACTTGCCTGGCAAGAAATCCGTATAGTGTAATCGTCCAGATGTCAAGGACACGGGATCAAGAACTAAGACCTCCGAACAAACGTCTCCGGATGCTAAAATGGACATCAATAATGTTTTCGAAATCAGCGAAATAGCTAAAAATTACTACACTTTCGTCCAATTTGGACACAGGGGCAAAACGATAATTTTGGGTCAAAGTAGGTTCCACGTGTGGCCTACTTTGCACCAAAAAGCGTGCCAGGAATAACAATCTCTAAATAGGACAAATTATAGGTCAAACCAACTCTAAATGTCAATACGAACTCAACGATATGTCCAACTTTGGATTCCAGTAAGCCGAACACAATTTTGCCCAAAAAAAGTCAACTGTGGGGCTCACAAATAGGCGGCTTGGTCAACTATCTCAGAATTGCATTAAAATTGGGTCACAGGACCAGCGCGATACCACGAGTCCATTGGCATAAGTTTCATCGTATTCTGACGAGCATACACTAAATGGCGTAGGATTTTGCAAAAGTCACGATACAAGGAATTTCTGCGGATACGAGTTGATTCCGACGCACACACGCGTCTGAATCAGTTTTTGTGAAAGCCCATATGTTTGGATATACCGTGCGTGCCTTTCGGTGCACTTGGTACACGACGGGACGGTCCCGTTTGGCAGGGCGCGCTCTGTATCGCAAATTCTGGAAATTCAAAAAGCAAGTTTTTCATAATTTTTAGTCTAATTTAATTTAGCATATAGCAAGAATTAAAATATTGTATTTGACAAGAAATAATCTAGGTTAGGTGGTCTTCGCATACCAAAAAGAAAAACTAAATTCAGATCTCTTTGGTGGGAGATACGAGTCCTTAAACATGGGTGGTTATCGTAGTTTTCTATAATCTAAAAGTTGTCGTTTTTAGCCAACTTTGCCTCGGTTTTTGCCTAGGGTTATGCGTTGTTCGAAGTAAACTAACACATAAAGATGGAAGGGGGATGGGCCTTGAACATACCGATGAAGACGGGATCGAGTTTGGTCGAGCGATGGCGCGGAAAACGAAACCTGAACAGGGGTACGTTGCTATTCAGTTCTGCTGTCGCGGGGTTGTGCGGACGCGCGGTGGTCGCGGTCACGGCAGCTGGCGGCGCTGGGGCTCCGGCGGCGGATCTGGTGGTCGGCGGCGGTCGAGGCTAGGTCAAGATGGTAAGGGATAGATTAGGGTCAGGGCTTAATCATCGTATGTATATATATACATATGGAGCGGGGGTCGGGGTCGAATACGCTGAGCGGGGGGTTTGCTGAAGCTGCTGCTGAGTCTTCTTTCGTGGGTAGCGGGTGTGGGGCTAACGGGCGGGTAGTTTATTAGTGGATTAGGGTTTAAGGTTTTTCATTTCTTTTTCTTTTATTCCTTTTTATTTTTCTTTTCTATTCTTTTATTCTTTTCTAATTTCTAATTCTTATTCTTTTCTTTTCTTTTCTTTTCTATTCTATTTCTTTTAATAAACATTGTATATATACATATATACATATGTATATATATATATATATATATATATATATATATATAGAAAATTCTAGAAATTTATTAGTGCATACCATTAATCTATCAACTGTCTACAAGGTCTCCTACATGAAAATAATTAAAGAAAAATTACGGTTGCTCCATAAAATCCCTAATGCATCAAACACCTAGCATAAAATCCAATAAATTTTATTTCTTCTAATTAGATAATAATTACTATAAATCAATTAATAATTAATTAAATAATTAATACGGTTTTTTAAATTAGGGGTTTCACACCACGTGACAATGGCCAACAACACAGATCCAATATGCAAACCCAATTTAATGGACCCGTTAGAGTACACTTAAGTTGTATTATGTAAATAATATAATAAACTTCTAAGTCTCAATTCATAATGAAATAAAATACAAGAATGGACAACATGTATCATGATATGCACCCCATTCAATACTTGTTCTAATAAACTCGAAGAAGAAAAATAAAAGTTTACAAAACTAGGCTATATCAATTGATGAGTAGTCAACAAGAATAAATAAACATAAATAAGGTAAAAATGATGACAATACCTGCTTCCAATGCCAGTATGAATAGGTGATATGTATCCACAACTCCATAAAACTCAAACAACCATCTATGCTGTAAAACTGGCAAGGGACCAGGTCCTCAGAGGGTCGTAACAAGGTGCAAGAAAAAACATACCAAAGTAATAGTAAAAATATGCCAAATGCTCAAGGGTATCTATCATAAACAACTACGTGCATGTAAATGAGAATATCACTCATCCGCTAGACCACCGGTGTGTAAATCAATATAAATCTCCAAGCTCCGTCAGGGAACCTGCAGTAGCTAATGAAAATTTGGAACTCTCGTAAGAGTTCATGGTAACGTAGTAAATATTGGTAGCCTAACGTTCTGAGTACGCTCTTCCCACCGAATATAACCTTGCGCCTCATGTCAATAACATCTCATATCCATGACATGCAAGATCAATCACTAACTATGTATTGAGGCAACTATGTAATATAATTAAAACACATATATATTTATTTTTAAGATTTAATATCAAACCCTCCAAAAATTGCATTACAAAGTCTAAAACAAGCCCTACCGTAATCTAATTCATCATCAATCTTACATGCAATCTATATAAATTTTTAATATGTCAAAAAGATGGAAAGAAAGGGGTTATATAACATTAGATTCATATAACTGTAAGAGAATCATGCCAAGGGGATTTGAGAAGGAAAGTTAGAATCTTTACCGAAAACTTTGAAGGTTTGGACAGTGGTGCCTTTTCTTGTCCAAGAAACACACATTCTTACTTGTGCTTACCTAGATACTCCTTTCTTGATGTGTTGAAGATGATGGAAATGGTATTTTGATGGGTTTGACAGAAAATATGGAGTATTTATGGTTGTTTTGTGGAGATTTGGTGGAAGGATGATAAAAATTTAACTTTTGATGAGAGAAGATTTTTGGTGATGAAGATGGTGTTGTATGGGTTTCTTGGCAATTGGGGCAGCTTGTATTCGTGAGGGAGATAGGGAGGGGTCATCCAAGAGAGGAAGAGAGATTAGTTAGGGTTAGGTTTAGGGTTTGGAGATAGGTTGTTATTTATATTGGACATTTAATGGGTTTACATATATGGAAGGGGTTTCCTATGCTTGTATAAGGTCGACCAATATGGTGTTTCTCTTGTAGGTATCGGCCATGGGGGCTGACTTCTTGGGTCAATTTTGGGTTGGTTAGGGTGTTGATTAGTTAGAGTGTTGGTTAGTTAGTTATTTGTCAAATAGGATGCCACCTATGATAAATTCTATAAATAAAAATTTCTATAAATAAAAACATATTAATTTAAATATAATTATATATATATATATAATAATATATATATATATATATATATATATATATATATATATATATATATATATATATATATATATATATCGGGGTATTCGGGTGCACTACATGCCTACATGGGTTTGGGTTTGGTTTGAGTCAAATCCTAGTCAAAAGAAAGTAGTTTTACTGTAACAGTGGTTCAAGTTGTTTGTCAATATTTTTGAAGCATGGTGGAGATCAAACAAATGCAACACTCATGTCCCAAGTATATTTGGTACAAACAAGGTTATTAATATGAATTTTTTTGGGAAAAAAATATTGTGCATTGCCCAAAATATTCAAGCTCTAGCAAAGTGTCATTTATATTTAAAAAGAATTTTATAAATTAATACTTTAACCTATTTAATAAAAATAAATAATAGAATAATTATAAAGTACCAAATTAAATATATTCTAAAATGATGGGACTTAAAATTTATCCACCATAAAAGAATTGTGTCCTCACAATTTAAGAATTTCAATAATATATTTTTTTCAATGGTGTCAAATCCTTTATTGTGATTTTGCAAAATCTTCAATATTAACTTTATTCTCAATACTTAAATTAAAATTTTAAGTCCTCGAAATTTAACCCCTTCAAGATTTAAACTTCTCAAATTTAAATTAAATTAAATTCTCACTTTTAAAATTATCATTCTTCCACTCGATCAAATTTTCGTTATCTCTTCAACAATTAATCCATGAGATTCCAAGTTCTTAATATTTTCAAAACTTGAGTTTAATTTCAATCTTCAATATATATTTTTTAAATATATTTTATATCTACATCTTGTATTCCAAGGACTATAATGTCAATTTCTTAAATTCCTTAAAATTATCAATTAATAACCCAATAATTAAAATTTTTAATCCAATCCTCAAAATTCTATCTTCCAAATTTAAATTCCAAAGATTTAACTCTTCTACAGTAGACCCTTCAAATCCAAGACAAATTTAAATCTAGTATATCATGATATTTCCAAAAATTAAAATTTTACTATTACCACATAATACCTTTTAAATTTCATCCTCAATCTTTTCAAACTTCAAAATTTTAAATTTAATTATTAAGATAGTCTTCTCCTCAATCCCTCCAATTATTGAATAATTTTTTTTTCGATTCCATAATATCCATACTTAATCAATTTATCCTCTATAACATCATTAAACCTAGTAATCATAAATCTACCCAAAAAAAATAACTCATATATGACAAATCTAATCCTATTCATTCTCCTAAGATCAAATCAAATCCCCAAATTTTATAATTTTTAGTAGAATATAGATTTATCACCTCAAATCACAAAATTTAATTTAATTACATATATTCTTAAAATTAAAATTCAATCACAAACTTTAAAAAAATCTCATCTAAAATTTGAATTCCAAAAATTGTTCATCCAACTTACACCTCCCTTTTTTCATTTATTAAAAAAATAATAATTAACTTTACAAAATTATCAAATTTGAGTTCACAAACTATCGTATCCTAAAATCCTCCAATTGGAAATCCCAAGACACTCCCTTCTCATCTGAGTCAATTCACTATTTTCAATCACTCAAATAATTCATAAATATTCTTTTGAAAATTTATGCAAATAAATTATAATATTTTTTTGAAAATTTTTGAAGTCATCAAAAGCACTTAAGTTCCTCAATCTTATTTTACTTGTTTGCCTTCTTAACCCCCATCTAGAAGTTTTACCATCAATTTGATTATACAACATCTTCCCACCTTAGAATTGCTAATATAATTACTACATCTTAAGGTGACTAATGTAAATTTTGGACTACCAATCAAGTTTCTCTCAGTAATTTATTTACAAATCTCGAAAACAAATCTAGCCAAAATCATCAATTGTTTTTAATCGTTATGAATCTAACAAAACTTCCAATTTTCAGATTCCATCTTCCTTATACTCATGATATCATATTCAATTAACCCCTCAAATTTCTTCTAACATTTTTTTCCTCATGGATGACCCTCATAATTCTAAATTTTAAATTTACCCTTCAAGATTTATAAATTCTCAATCCAATATATCAAAATCTAAAATTTTAATCATCAAAATACTCTTATCCTTAAAGTCAAACCTATGTCCTCTAATTAAAATTATCATCATTCCTCTCGATCTAATTTATTTATAATCCTCAATCGAAATTCAACATTATTGTAGCACAATTTTTTTTCTTCTTGATATATGTTCAACCATAATTTATGTACCATAATTTCTATCCACCTTCAATTCAACAACTAATTCAAAACTTTCTCGAATTTATCAAATATTATTTAACCTTAAAAAATAAATTCTAAGAAAATGCAATTTCTATTTTATCAAACTCTTCCCAAGTTTTTAAAAGTTTAAATTATTTCCTTTAGAATTTTAATTTTAATCTAATTTCTCAAAACTTCATTTAATGGCTCAATCTCAATAATTCAAAGTTTAAATCAAATCCTCTATTTTAAATCCATCCATTGTATATTCTTTTGAATATATTTTAATCCAAACTCTCATCTTCAAAATTTAAATTTGAAACTATTCTCTTGATCTTTTCCTTTATATTTTTATTTTCTACACAATACTCAACCAATAAAATAATTACAAAATCTTCAATTAAGATTCACCAATGCTCTGCCTCATCATATCCTAAAATTCTCAAATTTATATTACAAGTCAAATCTTATTAAAATTTTCAAATTTAAATCCCATAAAATTTAAATGCTTCAAGATACTTTAAATCTAAATTTAAATCAATTATCATAATCTCCTTTAAATTTAAACACAAATCCAATTATATCATAATCTTCAAAAACTTATTTTTAACAAAATCGTCAATGCTGCCATTTCAAATTTTTAACTCTTTATTTAAATTAATATTTATCCCTAAAATTTAAACTCCACAAGATTTAAATTCATCCAAAATATTTTAATTTAAAATTTTTAATTCATTACATCACCTTAAAAATTTTAATTCTATAAATCTCAAGCTTCTTCAATTCAAATCGAAAGCACTCCCTTTTTTTTAAATCACATAGAAGTTTAAGTCTCAAAGCACCAAAATTTGACAATTATTATCTTCTTCAATTGATTAACCTCCAAACTAATTTGCTAGTCGTGAAGTTTATCCACCTTAGATCAAACCATCTTATCAAAACACAATATTATATCCTAACATTAAATTACTCACATTAATCTAAAAGGTTTATCTACTAGTAACTCATCACTTCTAATCTAGGAAATTTATAGAGACCATCTTGTTTTAGGTTCTTACGACTAATGCCCTTAATCTATTCTACCCCTAATATCTAAAAATCATCTACCATAATCTTTCCTACTTAGGTAACCATCTACTTACAAATAATCTATCAAATATGTCTTCTTCGTCTTAACAAAAAATTTCTCCTGGGGAGATCACTGCGCGTGAGTGTTCATCTCTCCGAGTAGGGAAAGATAAGAATTAAGGAATAATAGTTCAAAGAAAGTATAGATGATTACAATTTCTTGCTTCAAGGATGATATTAGAAATCAAAGAAAGTTCCAATAGCAATTGTGGATGAAGATCCTAACAACCTTATCCTAACGCAGGTTCGTTCGGTATAGTAACATAACAGAAATGATTAATCTGACCTCCATGGGCCACCACAAAAACTATTTCACGTTCCAGTCATAAAATATCTAGGGACTAGTCACGTGGCAATGGCCAGCAATATAACTCCAATAGAAAAACCCAATTTAATGGACCCGTTATAGTGCACTTAAGATTTATTATCTAAATAATATAATAAATTTATATGTCTCAATCCACAATAAAATAAAATACAAGAATAAAAAAAATATATCCTGGTATATACCCAATCAATACTTGTCTGAATAGACTCGAAGAAATAACAAGAGTCTATAAAACTAGGCTATATTAGCAGATCAGTAGTCAGCAAGAATAGATAAACATAAATAAGATCAAAATAATGACAGTACCTTCTTCCAATGCCATTATAATGAGGTGATATGAATCCATAACTCTAGAAAACTCCAACAACCGTCTATGATATAAAACTGGCAAATGACCAGGTCTTCAGAGGCACATAATAAGGTATATAAATTAATATAAATCTCCAGGATCCATCTGAGAACCTGCAGTAAAAATTAAAAATTTGGAACTCTCATAAGAGTTCACGGTAACATAGTGAATAATGGTAGCCAACCGTTCCGAATATGCTCTCCCCACCCAATGTAACCTCACACATCATGTCCATAACATCTTATTTCCATGAAATGCAAGATCAATCACTAACTCTGTATCAAGTCAATAATGTAATGTAATCATGTCATATATCTCATATTATGAGTCATATTCTAGCACAGAATTCGGTATCCTTGAATATCTCAAGTATGTCTCATGTACATGCAAGGCGTGTCAAGTGTCCTGAGGTCTATCGTGCAAGATTTAGCACGAACAAGGGAATACGATGAAAATACAATCTAACGATACATGAGTCCGTGTACGAAAGTCGGCACCCGAATATAATTCGAACACTAAGGATCGTAACATTCCTAGGGTAACAATTAAGTACATGCAAAGAATTAGAATATAAATAAAAGCTAGTAAAAAAATAAAGTACATAATACTGGAACAAAGGCAAGGTACACTTGCCTGGATATGCAATATGTGGTTGTAAAGATGATATCCCGCGTCCACTCCTCCGGAATACAATTGACCTAAACAGTTAATTTACTATTTTAAGTTTCTAAACAAGAAACTTGCAAATACCACTTAAATGTATAAATTATTATTAATCTTATATAACCAAATCCATAATCACTCATAACATGTGAATTCTTGACACAATAACTCACATATTTTTACGAGATATCGGGACCTAGTTTTATGATTTTCGACTTCCAAAATTTACGATTAAGTCCCCAATAAAAGGACATAAATATAAATAATTAAAGAATAATAGAATCATAATTTAAATATAATTTATACTGATTTTAACTTCTGAATTCTAGATTTGAAATTTTAAGCATATATAATGGTTATGGCTATATTAGTCCTACTAGTCCTGTCCAAAACTTGTCTGGAATATTATCAATCTATAGTTATGACCTAGATAGATAAAATTTTATATAAATTCATATTAAAACCTAATTAAAAATAAGAAAATAATATCTTTTTTAAATACCAAAATTAGCCCCTATTTATAAGCCAAACTATGTCATAAATCTATCCAATGACCTAGTCTAATGGCCCATATTTTTTGGGTTCAGTTTTGAAATAAAAATACTATCAATATAAGTTTAAAATATTTTATTTTTATAATTAAAACACACATAAATTTAGTTTTAAGAATTAATATCAATCCCTCCAAGAATCGCATCACAAAATCTTAAACTAGCCCTACCGTATTCTAATTCATCATCAATCTAACATGCAATTACATAGATCTTTAATATGAAAAAAAATATGGAAAGAAAAGGGTCATAGAATATTAGATTCACTTAACTCTAAGAGAATCATGCCATATAGATTTGATAAGTAAAGTTCGAATCTTTACCGAAAACTTTGAAGGTTTGGACGGTGGTGCCTCTTCTTGTCCAAGAAATACATCTGCTTGTTTGTGCTTTCCTTGCTACTCTTTTCTTGATGGATTAAAGATGATGGCAATGGAGTTTTGATTATTTTGATGGCAAAGGTGGAGTCTTTATAGTTGTTTGGTGGAGATTGGGTGGAAGGATGATGAAAAGTAAACTTTTTATGAGAGAAGGTATTTGGTGATGGAGATGGTGTTGTATAGGTTTTTTGGCAATGGGGGCTGCTTATATTCGTAAGGGTAAGGGGGAGGGTTCGGCCAAGAGAAAAAGAGAGATTAGTTAAGGTTTGGTGATAGGTTGTTATTTATATGGAACTTTTAATGGTTTTACATATATGTAAGGGGTATTCTATGTTTGTTTAGGATCAGCCAATATGGTGTTTCTCTTATAGGTTTCGGCCATGGGGGGCGGATTGACTTCTTGGGTCGGGTTTAGGTTGGTTAGGGTGTTGGTTAGTTAATTATTTACCAACTAGGATGCCACCTATGATACTTTCTATAAATAGGAACATTTATAAATGGAAACATATTAATTTAAATATAATTATATTTAAAATATATTTTTACATAGTGGTATTTGGATGTACTACATGTCTACGTGAGTTTGGGTTTGGTTTGGGTCAAATCATAGTCAAAAGAAAGTAGTTTACGGTAACGATGGTTCAAGATGTTTGTCAATATTTTTGGAGCATGGGGGAGATGAAACAAATGTAACACCCATATCCCAAGTATATTAGGTACAAATAAAATTATTAATATAAATTTTGTTGGAAGAAAAAAGGTTTTGCATTGCTTAAAATATCCAAACCATGGCAAAGTATCATTAATATTTTAAAAAATTATAAATTAATACTTTAACCTATTTAATAAAAATAAAATAATAAAATCATTATAAAATAACAAATTATCCCTATTCCAAAATGCGGGGGCTTATAATCTAGCTACCTTAAAAGAATTGCGTCCTCACATTATAAACAGGACACAATTGTCATGGAGCATACAGGGACTCAAATAAATGTGACACAATTTTCATGGACGTAGTAGGTCCAGTTAGGCTCGTGAATATAAAATTAGTCGGAAGAGATAGATTGGTGTTGCGTATTAAATTTGTACGCAACAAAAAAGGTAATTAAGTATTATTTTCTCATAATTGTGATACAAAATTTGTGCAACCAAAACGAACGATGGAAATGTGAATTTGTGAGTGACAGTAATGGCTTGAGCCTAATTTGGCTCGTCTAAGTCTAGCATGCAATGTTGGTTGTAAAAAAATTGCTAGTGTTGTACTCAAGATTTTAAACCCATTGTTGTTGGTTTCTAAAGTTTAAGAAATTATCTAATAAATATTTTAATTAAATAATTAATTATATTAATAAAAAATAAAAGCAAATTACTAAAATTAATCCTATATGAAAATAGAGGGTTTACAATCTACCCACCTTAAAAGAATTTTATCCTCAAAATTAAGAATATACTACAACTAAAACAGAATGCTTAGAAACTGAACATTGTATGTAAGTTCATACCAGAATCAGCAAACAAGTGAGGGAACCTGACCTTATAGAATCCTCGTGCTCGCAAGTAGACTCGCCAGACAAATGATGCTCCATGCAACCCAGACTAGTCTAATTGTCTGCCCTCGTAACACCTTCTCACTGGTGTCCAGAATCTCAACTGGCTACTCCTCGTAAGACAAACTCGGTCCTATTATGATCTCAAAAGCCTAATGTTGTACTCAAGATTTTAAGACCATGGTGGTTGATTTCTAAAGTTCAAGAAATTATCTAATAAATATTTTAATTAAATAAATAATTCTATTAATATAAAATAAATCCAAATTACCAAAATTAATCCTATATGAAAAATAGTGGGTTTACAAATTACAGGATACGCGAATATACTTGATGATATCAAAGTGTATCGACGATAAACAAACTTTGGCTTGAGGATTTACTAGTCGAAGGAATCATAGGTATATTATTGATTTAAATTTGTGAACTTGGTTGTCTTGAAGGATACTATTGTGAGCACCCTGATTTTTTCATATGGTAAGTTTGATAATTATTAATTATTTTTTTATTTTAATATTTATTCGATAATTTAATCAAACTTTGGAAATCAACCCCCATGGTTTTAAGATCTTGAGTGCAACACTAGCCTTTTTCTTTCAACCAACCTAGCATGCTCGACTTAGACGAGTCAAATTAGGCTTCTGCCATGACTGTCCCTCACAAATTCGTAATCTCATGCCTTATTTTGGCCGCACAACTTTCGTGACACAATTAGGAGAAAACGATGACTAATTAACCATTTAGTCGTGGCATACAATTTTAACACGCGAAACCAACACATTGATCCCAACTAAATTCATGCAATGAGCCTAACTGGTCCTATTACGCACACGACACTCAAGTTACATTATTTAAACCCCCTGCAAGCTCCCAATTTAATATTATATAGAAAATAGAATTTAGGGATTTATTTAATTATTTATATCCATTAATATTTAGTAAATATATTGTTTAATTAATATAAATTAGTTGTAGATTATATATTGGAGGAAATATAAATTTTCTAGAATTTTTTTAAGTGGCTAACTATTTTTGGGAATTTTTTGCATTTAATTATTGAATAAATAAAAGAATAAAATAAAATAAAAAGAAATAGAAAATAACCCAAACCCTACCCAAACCCACTAACTTAACTAAAACCTAAAACCCAAAAGCTAAACTAACCCCCCTTTATTCCACGTATAGGGAACCACCCTCCCCTCTTCTCTCCTATATATATATATACAGATATAGCATAAATGCATCATAACAAAATCCTAAACTATAACCCACGCCTCCACCCGTCGGCGACCGCCTACAGCCCCGTCGCCTCCGACCGCCGCACTGTCGCAGCACCGCGTTGCCGCCCCGCGCTGCCGCACCCCCCCCCCCCGCACGCACACACAGTGCCTTGTGGCCCCTACTTCGTGCACAGCTCCCGCCCTCCTCGCTCATCCGATTCTTGTCCCATCTTTGCTGGTATGTTCACAACCTTACCCTCTAGGACTCCCTTCAAGTAGAACAATTTTAGGCACCCCGGTTTGATCGAAAAATTGACCGGAAGATGGGCAAAAAACTATACGAAAATAGTCCAGAATTTTGATCCAAACTCCCATGTTCAAGTCCAATTGTCTACCAACTCATTAATTATTTTCAAAATATAATTCAAGGAATTTCTTCACAATATAACCAAGATTTTTACTGTTCTTTTAGTTTTTATTAGTTTGCTATAATGGTTAAATTATTCTTGTTGTAAAATGACCAAAAACTTGTTTCTAAAATACCCAAAATCTTACGATACGGGATGCATCCCGCCAAACGAGATGACTTCGTCGTATGTGAGTTACATCGAAAGGCGCATAACATAAATACGGATATGTGAGATTTCGCAGAACTTGATTTGGATGTGCGTGCACACCGGAATCAACACGTATCGGCCGAAAAATACTATATCAATCTTTTTTGACACTCCTCATAACTTCGTATGTGATTATCATTTCGCAATAAAACTTGCGCTATCGGATTCACAGTGTTACGCTGATCCTGTGATCCAAGTTTGGTTCGATTCTGAGAACGTTAACGAAATGTCATTTTGTGGGCCCTACGGTTCCCCATGACAGACATTTTTGTGATAGGCTCATCGGAATTCAGTTCTGGATAATCCGTTTGGTTTGAGCCATCATTCTGGACTCATAGACACTAAGTTTGATGAATTTGGAGAGCTTAGTCTCTGGCATATTTTTTAGTGCAAAGTTGGCCACATGTAGACCCTGCTTTGACCCAAAACTGTCAATTTGGTCTCTGTGTCCAAATTGGACTTATGGGTAGTCAATTCTAGCTATTTCAAGTATTTTGAGAATAATGGTGATATTTGTTTTAGCATCTGGAGGTGTACGTGCAGATTCTACTTTTCCAGGAGTAGTTGACGGAGTTCAGAATCTAGGCAAGTGTACCTTGCCAAACCTGCAGAGATCATGTTATATTACTTCTTGTATTCTTTTATTATATATACTTCTGTGATGTATCATGTTCAACCTGTTACCGTGAGACATTGCTTAGCGTCCGAACAATATTTGGGTGTCGACGCCGTACGCGGAGTCGTGCAACGTCACTTAGAGAGTTGATTCCGTGATCCTATATTTTTACGTGCTTGCTTTACCAAGTACGCCATACCGTAGGACACTTGACACTATTTTATGTGACAAAATCTTTCTTGAGATATTTATAGTAATTCTGTATAGGCTTACAGTATTCGTGACATGAGACTTGCATATTACATGGATATTATTATGACTCGTTGTACTAGCTAGAGGTCATGATCTTGCGTGTTATGGATATGAGACGTCGGGGACATGAGACATGAGGTTACATTGGGTGGGAAGAGATATACAGGCTACAGGCTGATTACATACATATATATTTATTTTTTTAATGCTTTAGCCTCTGTTCCAGAGCTTGGCCCATTACTTGATACTCATGTTACCGGCTCCCCGACACAATGCTTATAGTAGTTTCAGCCTGAGTACTAGTGATGCTCTCATTTGCATTTCACTTAGCTGGTTACATAGCTTGCCCTGAGGATCTGTTTATATTTACTTGCTATATTTTATTTGGCTTGAGTATTTATTGTACCTTGCTATGTCTTCTGAGGACCAGGATCCGAATTATGTACCTAGGTGTAGATACAGAGATTTATCTCGAGGTTTATGGGACAGGTGCTAATATTGGATACGTACATGTCACGCCCCAGTCCTAAAATACCGAGGGACTAGACACGTGGCAATGGCCAGCAGCATACACTGATGGACAAACCCAATTTAATGGATCCATCAGGGCGTACTTAAGCTGTAAAAATAAGTCTACGATAACAGGGCACAACTAATCTCGTCCACACAAGATATAAAATATGATCCACAGAATATAAGGAATGTAAATCATCAACCAGTCTCAACAAAGTGGTTCGGGGAACAACCCGATAAATATCTGATATAATGGTTCAACAGACCCAAATATAAATAACAGAATAAAGTAAATACTGAGCATGGAACATAGATGCTCAGGAAAAGTCTTCAGCTAACATCTCATCCTCGGGTGTCGGTACAGCTCCTGTATCTGCTTCTGCTCCGGTCCCGTATACCTCGGGATAGATCTCGTCTGCAAATCCTGGGGACATAATCCGGATCCAGGTCCTCAGGGGACATAGCAAGGTACAGAAAATACAAGCCAAAATAAATGAAGTACAGCAAATAATAAAATAAATAGGGTAAGTATGTAACCATCTATGTGAAATGCAAGTGAGAGCATCACGAGTACTCAGGCTGAGCCACTATAAGCTCTGTGTCGGGGAGCCGGTAGCGGTAATAACTGGTAATGTGTCTAGCTCTGCTACGAGAGTCTACGACCTCACAATAGTAGTAGATATATAGGAAACAGCCTGTAGCCTGTATGTCTCTCCCCACCCAATGTAATCACGCATATCATGACCATAACGTCTCATGTCCATGTCAAGCGGGATCATAGCTAATGCAACCAGTCATAAAGTGTCTAAGAATATAGTATCTCTGTCAAGTCCTGTATCCTATACAGAATCACCATGAATATCTCAGGAAGATCCTGTCTCATGAATAGTGTCAAGTGTCCTGGGTAATAGTGTACTTGGTAAGACAAGTACGAGAATATAAAGTGTCACGAATGTCCATCTCTAGATGACAATACACAACACCGCATACGGTGTTGGCACCCGACTAATAATTGGACGCTGAGCAAGTCACACGGTCCTAGGTTAAGCATGCACAGCAATATAAATGAAGCAAGAAAATATGTAACAATACTGCAGAGTTTGGCAAGGTACACTTGCCTGGTGTTTGAATACCAACAGCTGTCCCTGTATCAGTGGATCCTGTAGGTACTCCTCCAAAAGCTATAATAAACATCACCAACAGTCTCAGAAGATATCAAATAGCTAGAAACGCCTATCCTTAAGTCCAATTTGGACACAAGGGCAAAAATGATATTTTCGGGCCAAAGCGGGGTCCACTAGTGAGCCACTTTGCACCAAAAAGTGTGTCAGGGTCAAAGGTCTCCAAATTCGTCAAACTCAGTGTCAATAAGTCAGGAACGATGATACAAACCCAAAGGAACTTTCAGAATTGGATTCCGATGAGCCGATCATAAAATCGCCTGTCAAATAGAGCCTATGGGGCCCACGATACACGATTTTGTGAATGTTCTCAGAATCAAACCAAACTTAGGTCACAGGACCAGCGTATTGCTACGAGTCCGATGGTGCAAGTTTTGTCTCCTTCCGACGTGTGTACACAAAGTTACAGCATGTTCCAGAATGGACGAATACGGGACGTTGTCGGCGGATACGCGTTGATTCCGGTGTGCACGCACATCCGAATCGACTTCTGCGAAATTCCATACGTCCGTATCAACGACGCGCACGTTTCGGTAAAGACCGCATGCTACCAAGTCGTCTCGTTTGGCGGGGCGCACTCAATTCTGGAGTAAAATAAGGCATTATTTTTCCTGGTTTTGGATCGCGGTTTGCGATCACCACATGGCGCGATACACCGAGCGAGTTGAACGGGCATCGAGAGGGTTACACAGTCTACGCGTTGCAACAGACGGAATCAAAAATGGAGTTACGAGGTGAGAGAAAACATTACCTGAACTGGGCTCCGAGAAGTCTGAATTCTCGTGTCCTGCTCGTATCCTGGTCGTCTACTTCGTGTCATGCGTCCTGTGTCCGATGTCTGCTGTGGGATCCTGCTGCTCGCGTCCAGGTCGAGGGCTCCGTGTCCGCCGCTAGGGCTACGTCGACCGGCGGAGAGGAGCTCGCGGTGGCAGCGACGAGGTCGGCAGCGGCTTGGGGCTGCTGTGGGTGGAGCGGTGATCGGGGACGGAGGAGTAGCGTCGGGGTCGAGGGGTACAGGGGGCCGGAGTCGTCAAAAGGGTGGCGCTCGGCTGGGCGGAGTCGTCGACGGGGTAGGAGACGGAGAAAGGGAAGTCGGCTGGGCGGCTCGAGGGGAGTCGCTCGTCGGAGGGCCGACTGCGTCGGGGTGTCCGGTGGCGCTCGCTGGATGGCGACTGTGTCGGGGAGTCCATAGGGCGGCGGTGAGATGAGATGAGAGGGAGAGAGAGGTCTGGCGGCGGGGTCGACACGGAAGTCGAGGAGTATATGTAGTCTACTACAGTGAATCCGGCGGCTAGGGTTTGGTCGGTTCGGGTTTGGGTTTGGGTCTCAAGGATCCGACCCGACCGACCCGTTAAGCTGGGTTAGTTCAGTGGAGCGGTTCGGTTTGGTTTGGTTCAGGTTTGGTTCAGTTTAAATATCCAATAGCTTTTAGGGCTTTAAACGCGTTTTCGGAGTCCAATAAATTCACCGAAAATTATCCTATGTTTGGTTTTCCATTTTACACCATAAAATATTATTTCCATAATATTTTAACACCAATTAACAGCATTTAAAAATCTTTCAATCATAATTACCTTGGTTCTTCATCCAGAAAAATACCAAAAAGTTGGGGAAAATTATATTAAAATTATTCTGAAAAATCAGGGTGTTTATAATTTACCCCCCTTAAGAGGATTGCGTCCTCGCAATCAAAGAATAACTACAAAAGGAAGAACTATAGAAATTACAAGAATGTTTAGGTTGTAACTGCATCCGCGAATAAGTGAGGATAACGCTGGCGCATACTATCCTCTCGTTCCCAAGTCGATTCGCCAGGAGAATGATGTTTCCAAGCTACACGGACCAGTCTAATTGTCTGTCCTCGCAATGTTTTCTCACTTATGTCGAGTATGCCCACTGGTTGTTCTTCATATCTCAAGCTAGGGCCCACTGCGATCTCTGAATGATCGACTACGTGACTTGGGTCAGTCACATACCTTCTCAGTTGTGAGACGTAGAATACGTCATGTACTCCCTCTAAGGATGGAGGTAATGCAAGACGATAAGCCACCTCACCAATGCGCTCTAGAATATCAAACGGCCCAATATACCTTGGGCTCAACTTGTCTCTGCTACCAAATCTGATAGTACCTCGAGTGAGCAAAATCCTCAAGAATACGTGCACTCCTTCTTTGAACTCTAGGGGACGTCTGTGAGTATCAGCCCAATGCTTCTGTTTGTCCTGAGCTGCTCGAAGATGATTCTGAATTTGTTTTACCTTCTCCACTGTCTGCATTATCAATTCTGGACCCAGTATTTGATGTTCACCAACGTCACTCCAACATACTGGCGATCTGCACTTTCTACCGTACAATGCCTCGAATGGTGCCATCTGAATGCTGGCCTAATAACTATTGTTGTAGGAGAACTCTACCAAGTGCAAATGATCTTTCCAAGATCCTCCAAAGTCTAGCATACCCGATCGTAACATATCCTCCAAGATCTGAATCGTGCGCTCCAATTGACCATCTGTCTGTGGATGGTAGGCTGTGCTGAATTTGAGTCTGGTGCCCAGACTCTCTTTCATGCTTCGCCAGAAATAAGATATAAATCTCCAATCTCGATCCGATACAATACTAACCGACACTCCATATAATCTGACGATTTGTCGCATATACATGTCAGCTAGTACCTCTGTGGACTGTCCAACTCTAAAGGGCAAAAAATGTGTCGATTTAGTGAGTCGATCCACGATAACCCATACCGCACCTTTTCCGCTGGGGCTCCTTGGAAATCCTGTGACAAAATCCATCGTGATATGTTCCCACTTCCATTCTGGTATAGGAAGCAGCTGTAACATACCTGCAGTCCTCTGATGCTCGGCCTTTACTTGCTGACATACTAACATTTAGCCACAAATCTTACAATCTCCCTTTTTATTCCATACCACCAATAATACTGCCTCAAGTCTTGGTACATCTTGGTTCCTCCTGGGTGAACAGAGTACATAGAGCTATATGCTTCAGTCATTAACTCCTGTCTCAATTCTCCATTTGGAACATACAGGCGATTCCCAAACCATAATATCCCGTCTTCATGTACGCGAAGTCCTGTCTGCATGCCTGCTTCTGTCCTCTCTTTGAGTCTTCAGATTCTAGCATCGGTGGGCAATGCCTCTTTAATTCTTTCCACAAGTGACGACTTGACTTCGAGATTAGCTAGCAAGCCACTATGTCCTGGTAAAACAAACTCTATCTGAAGCTCCTGTAGATCTCTCAATAACTCGGGCTGTATCGTCAAGAAATACGACGTAGGCTTCCTGCTGAGTGTGTCTGCTACAACATTCACCTTTTCCGGATGATACTGCAGATCTATATCAAAGTCTACCATCAACTCCAGCCAACATCTCTGCCTCATGTTAAGCTCCTTCTGAGTATATACATACTTCAGACTCTTATGATTTGTAAAGATGTCTACCTTCTCCACATAAAGGTAGTGCCTCCAAATCTTCAATGCAAATATAACTGCTTCTAACTCTAGATCGTGTGTTGGGTAGTTCTTCTCATGGACCTTCAACTGTCTCGATGCATAAGCAATAACTTTGCCATGTTGTATCAAAACACATCCTAATCCACTACCTGATGCATCACTGTAAACAATAAAACCTCCTGACCCTGAAGGAAGAGTCAAGACAGGTGTTGTTGTCAATCTTCTCTTTAATTCTTTAAAAGCCTTATGGCAGACTTCTGTCCATATAAACTCCTGGTCTTTACGTGTCAACTTCATCATAAGCTCTGCAATCCTTGAGAAATTTTCTACAAACCTTCGGTAATATCCCGCAAGTCCGAGAAAACTTCTCAATTTCGCAACTGATGTGGGTGTAGGCCAAGTCTCTATTGTCGCAACTTTCTCTGGATCGACTGAAAGTCCTTCTCCTGATATGATATATCCCAAGAAAGGCACTTTATCCATACAAAACTCACACTTACTGAGTTTGGCATATAACTTCTCCTGCCTCAAGGTCTCTAGCACGATTCTGAGATGCTCCTCGTGCTCTTCATGGCTCTTGGAATATATTAAAATGTCATCAATGAACACAACCAAAATTTATCCAAGAACTGACGAAAGAATCTGTTCATTAAACTCATAAACACTGCTGGCGCGTTGGTTAAACCAAACGGCATTACCAAGAACTCATAATGTCCATACTTGGTCCTAAAAGCTGTCTTCGGTATGTCTTCCTTCCTTACTTTGATCTGATGATAGCTGGATCTAAGGTCAATCTTCGAGAATACCCTAGCCCCACTCAATTGATCGAATAGATCATCAATGCATGGTAAGGGATACCTGTTCTTGATGGTCACAGCATTCAGTGCCCTGTAGTCAATGCACAACCGTACTGTTCCATCCTTCTTCGGCACAAATAATATGGGTGCTCTCCAAGGTGAAACACTGGGCTGGATAAAACCCTTCTCCAGAAGATCATCAACCTGTTCCTTCAACTCCACTAACTCCTTAGGTGCTAGCCGATATACTGATGAAGTGATAGGCTCTGCTCTTGGAGTTAAGTCTATTATGAATTCTATTTCCCTATCAGGCGGTAAACCTGGAAGATCATCAGGAAATACATCCACAAATTCTGATATGACTCTTAGGTAACATGTCTCCCCTTCTACAGATAGTATCCTAAGAGTAGGCTGAACTCCTTGCTCTACTGCTCCTCGAAGAAACTCAAATTTTGGATGTCCAGGTGGTCTAAATATAACCCGTCCAAGTCGGCAATCAAGAGTCGCATGGTACTGACTTAACCAGTCCATACCAAGTACAACATCATAATCCGGCATAGAAAAGATCAGAAATTGAGCGTGCATCTCTCTTCCACAGACTACTACAGAACATGATCTACAGACGTCACTAACCGGAATAATTCCACCTCCCGTAAGAATTCTCTTCATCTTCGAAAGGGGTGCGGTAGCTACTCTATGGGTGGCTACAAAGCTAGCTGCTATAAATGAATGCGATGCTCCAGAATCAAATAAAGCTACAGCTGGTAATGAAGCTACTAAAATAGTACCTGCGATAACCTCGCCTGCAGTAGCTTCCTCCTCAACAGTCATTGTAAATGCCTGACCTCGTCCCTGAGATGGACCTCTCTGCTGCTGAGCCTACTGAAATAGAGCTGCCTGTGGTGCCAGTGGTGGTCTCTGCTGGTATCCTCCTAGAGCTGGTGGTCTGACTCCTCCAACTCCTGTCTGTGGTGCTCCTACTACTGGATAAGCTGGTCGTGGTGCAGGTAAAGCTAGTCTCAGTGCTCCGTCTCTGCGTTCAGAACAGTCCCTGGATAGATGCTGGTTGGATCCGCACCTCAAATATAGTCCCAACTTATGCCTGCATTCTCTCTCAATGTGTCCTACATTGCCGCAGTAGTGACAAGTAGGAAGTGATATGGCCCTGTGTGCTGCTCTATCTGGCATACCCCTCTGGGATCGTTTTGTAGAATCCCCATGTGCTGTCCTGGATGGTGCTGATGTGATTGGCCTCTTCAGATTTGACTCCCTTCTAGCGACGTGCTCCATGCGTCGTGCTGCTGCAAGGACGTCGGTATATGATGTAGGTGCGACCGATCCAATCAATCTCTGGAGCTCGAACTTCAGTTTGTCAAAGAACGTCTCAGCTTTCTCTTTCTCCGTCGAAATCAAGGTTGGGGCAAAGCGACTTAGGCGAATAAATTCTGCGTTTTATTCTTCTACTGTCATATTGCCTTGGATAAGGCGGTTGAACTTGTCTTTGAGCTCTGATCGTGCAACTGCTGGAATATACATCTCTCGGAAGAGTCTGGAGAACTCTTCCCAAGTGACTCGGTCCTGTCCGAGCCTCCTTTCTTCTGCTAACCACCAATGATATGCATTTTTAGTCAACTGCATCCTCACTGCAGTCATCTATTTCTCCCTCGGAAGTTTAGCTGCTTCCAACTGGTTCTGTATATTCGTGAGCCATTCATGAACTTCTGTTGGCCCCTCTTTACCAGAAAAGGTACGAGGCTTGAGCTGACAGAAATCGATGATAGATCCCGTTGTTGATTGCCTCGCTGGTGGATTTGCCTGCTCTAATGCGGATACCAGGCTGATTCTCAGATACTCTGCTTCCTGACGATGGGCCTCTTGCTGAATCTGCTGCTGTGCTTGCATCATGGCATACATCATCTGGAACATCTGTTGTCCGTCCATGGCTTGTCCTGGCGGGAAAACTGACATCTGTGGAGTGAACTGTGGTGGAGGGGGGATGTCATCTCGCCAGAACCTTGGATTAGGCTGACCGGTTTGATCACTCTGCGATATTTGTCCTCCGTTGCCTGGTGTTACTCCGTCTATATAAGTAACCACAATGTCGTACGGTGTATCCAAGGGAATCTCATCTCCGTTCCTGGGATCCATTACTCTGCAACCAAAGGATAAACTGTAAGAACGATCAGAGGAATCAACACAGGATGCAAATCAAGTAACAAATTTGAGTTCGATATAGAGTTCAAAAATGGTTCAAATAATAGATGAGAACCTATAACTTATCCTATCCTTAGGGCAGGCTGGTTCGGTCCCTAAGTTGAAACCGAACAATTTAGTCAAAGATCTACATGGGCCACCACAAAAACCATGTCACGCCCCAGTCCCAAAATACCGAGGGACTAGACACGTGGCAATGGCCAGCAGCACACACTGATGGACAAACCCAATTTAATGGATCCATCAGGGCGTACTTAAGCTGTAAAAACAAGTCTACGACAACAGGGCACAACTAATCTCATCCACACAAGATATAAAATATGATCCACAGAATATAAGAAATGTAAATCATCAACCAGTCTCAACAAAGTGCTTCGGGGAACAATCCGATAAATATCTGATACAATGGTTCAACAGACCCAAATATAAATGACAGAATAAAGTAAATACTGAGCATGGAACATAGATGCTCAGGAAAAGTCTTCAGCTAACACCTCGTCCTTGGGTGTCGGTATAGCTCCTGTATCTGCTTCTGTTCCGGTCCCGTATACCTCGGGATAGATCTCGTCTGCAAATCCTGGGGACATAATCCGGATCCAGGTCCTCAGGGGACATAGCATACAGAAAATACAAGCCAAAATAAATGCAGTACAGCAAATAATGAAATAAATAGGGTATGTATGTAACCATCTATGTGAAATACAAGTGAGAGCATCACGAGTACTCAGGCTGAGCCACTACAAGCTCTGTGTCGGGGAGCAGGTAGCGGTAATAACCGGTAATGTGTCTAGCTCTGCTACGAGAGTCTACGACCTCACAATAGTAGTAGATATATATGAAACAGCCTGTAGCCTGTGTGTCTCTCCCCACCCAATGTAACCACGTATATCATGACCATAACGTCTCATGTCCATGTCAAGCGGGATCATAGCTAATACAACCAGTCATAAAGTGTCTAAGAATATAGTATCTCTGTTATGTCTTGTATCCTATACAGAATTACCATGAATATCTCAGGAAGATCCTGTCTCATGAATAGTATCAAGTGTCCTGGGTAATAGTGTACTTGGTAAGACAAGTACGAGAATATAAAGTGTCACGAATGTCCATCTCTAATTGACAATACACAACACCGCGTACGGTATTGGCACCCGACTAATAATCGAACGCTGAGCAAGTCACCCGGTCCTAGGTTAAGCATGCACAGCAATATAAATGAAGCAAGAAAATATGTAACAATACTGCAGAGTTTGGCAAGGTACACTTGCCTGGTGTTTGAATACCAACAGATATCCCTGTATCAGTGGATCCTGTAGGTACTCTTCCAAAAGCTGTAATAAATATCACCAACAGTCTCAGAAGATATCAAATAGCTAGAAACGCCTGTCCTTAAGTCCAATTTGGACATAAGGGCAAAAATAATATTTCCGGGCCAAAGCGGGGTCCACATATGGGCCACTTTGCACCGAAAAGCGTGTCAGGGTCAAAGGTCTCCAAATTCGTCAAACTCAGTGACAACAAGTCAGGAACGATGATATGAACCCAACGGAACTTGCAGAATTGGATTCCGATGAGCCGATCACAAAATCACCCGTCCAGTGGAGCCTGTGGGGCCCACGATACACGATTTTGTCAATATTCTCAGAATCGAACCAAACTTGGGTCACAGGACCAGCATATTGCTACGAGTCCGATGGCGCAAGTTTCGTCTCGATCCGACGTGTGTATACAAAGTTATAGCGTGTTCCAGAATAGACGAATACGGGACGTCGGCGGATACGCGTTGATTCCGGTGTGCACGCATATCCGAATCGACTTCTGCGAAATCCCATACATCCGTATCAACGACGCGCACATTTCGGTAAAGACCGCTTGCGACCAAGTTATCCCGTTTGGCGAGGCGCACTTAGTTCCGGGGTAAAACAAGGCATTATTTTTCTTAGTTTTGGATCGCGGTTTGCGATCACCACAGGGCGCGATACACCGAACGAGTTATACGGGCATCGATAGGGTTACACAGTCTATGTGTTGCAATAGACGAAATCAAAAACGGACTTACGAGGTGAGAGAAAATATTACCTGAACTGGGCTCCGAGAAGTCTGAATTCTCGTGTCCTGCTCGTGTCCTGGTCGTCTACTTCGCGTCCTGTGTCCGGTGTCTGCTGTGGGATCCTGCTGCTCGCGTCCAGGTCGAGGGCTCCATGTCCGCCGCTGGGCTGCGTCGACCGGTGGAGAGGAGCTCGCGGCGGCAGCGGCAAGGTCGGCAGCGGCTTGGGGCTGCTGTGGGTGGAGCAGTGATCGGGGACGGAGGAGTAGCGTCGGGGTCGAGGGGTGCAGGGGGCCGGAGTCTTCGAAGGGGTGGCGCTCGGTTGGGCGGAGTCGTCAACGGGGCGGGAGATGGAGAAAGGGAAGTTGGCTGGGCGGCTCTAGGGGAGTCGCTCGTGGGAGGGCCGACTGCGTCGGGGTGTCCGCTGGCGCTCGCGGGATGGCGACTGCGTCGGGGACTCCGTAGGGCGGCGGCGAGATGAGATGAGAGGGAGAGAGAGGTCTGGCGGCGGGGTCGACACGGAAGTCGAGGAGTATATATAGTCTGCTACAGTGAATCTGGCGGCTAGGGTTTGGTCGGTTCGGGTTTGGGTTTGGGTCTCAAGGAACCGACCCGACCGAACCGTTAAGCTGGGTTGGTTCAGTGGAGCGGTTCGGATTGGTTTGGTTCAAGTTTAGTTCAGTTTAAATATCCAATAGCTTTTAGAGCGTTAAACGCATTTTCGGAGTCCAATAAATTCACCGAAAATTACCATATGTCCGGTTTTCTATTTTACACCATAAAATATTATTTCCATAATATTTTAATACCAATTAATAGCATTTAAAAATCTTTCAATCATAATTACCTTGGTTCTTCATCCAGAAAAAATACCAAAAAGTTGGGGAAAATTATATTAAAATTATTCTAAAAAATCAGGGTGTTTACAGTATAGGTTGCAGAGGACAAGGTTGTTCCGGAGGACTTCTCTAGAGCACACAATATTCTTATCATTCATTATTTATGCTTAGTATTCTTGGATATTTGATCTTGTATTGACTTCTGGATATTATACTTGGATTTAATTCTCTTTTTATTTTGATAACAGGTTGTACCCTGTGACATTATTTATATTGCTTTGATTGGACAGATCATTTTATATTATTGTGACTGGACTTATCTCTTTGAGATTTTGTTACTTATTATGGATGAGATTAGATATATAAACTGTGACAGGTATTCGTAGACCATTTTTATGTATTACAGCTTAAGTGCACTCTAACGGGTCCATTATATTGGGTTTGCCCATTGGAGTTGTGCTGTTGGCCATTGCTACGTGGCTAGTCCCTCGATATTTTCGGACTGGTGTGACAACTATATTATAGACTCTTGGATGATCGAATAATAACGTTAAAATTTTGGACGAATTTGCTAGGTAAATTTTGATCATGGCATGAAGGATATTAGTATAATACAACTCGGTGGACGAAGAAATTTTGATGATTAATTTGGATTCAATATAACCAGACTGATAATTTAGGAGGAAAACTCGGATCGATCTATAACTTGAATAAAATAAATTTGTAACGATGAGTGTTCAGTAGTTTCTGGATTGTTCTAACTTCTAGGTTTGATGCTAAGTAGACTTGATGATACAAGGGGATCGGATGAGTGTATCGAGGATGAGGTAGCCTAGAATTTGAAGCAAGTCTTGCTCGGTAGATTAAGGATTGAATATCTAGAGATGTTGGATGACTTAAAGCTACGATTTAAGATTGGCGACATAGAATTTTGCTTGTAATAGGGTGATCAAGATCGGTGAAACATATTAGTAGATTCTATTGCTTAGGTTTTAGGAATTAGACTGTGAGCGTTAGTTGGATTAATATATAATTTTTAATCATAATACGTCAAGGATTTTGCTTAAATAGATTTATCCTAGGACTGGCTTTCCTGAATAGCCTCGGACAACTAGACTTTAGTTATTGATATAGGTAGGATGATCTATGCTCGATGTTTAGAAATATGAGTGAGATAAGCTTAGATTGAATACCCTGTAAGATCGGACGATGGTTTGACCATAGAATTTGGGTGAGTATAATGAATTTGACTTGGTGAGCTAACCTAGTGGTTAGAAAGATGACCCTATGTCGAGAGATATAACCGGTATGATCGACCTTAGAAGAGTTGCCTAGATAAACTATAGAGCTGGAGTAGATAGTTTGAGAATTGAGGCATGAACCAAAAAGTATTCTTGTGGATATTGACGAACGTGGCGATTGGATGACTGATGATATTGGATGTTGGTTGCCTAATTTTAAAAGTTGGACAGATTACTTAGTATGGAATGAACGAGATGGTATCAAGAACTAGTCGATTCGATTGAAGAATCATAGTTTGCCTCATTGGTGATATTTAATTAAAATTAATAGACAAAATATTGATGACGAATTGGAATATGATTTAAAATATGTGCTCAGATGATATGATTTATGGTATTGCGAACCAAGGATTTGAATTTTGAATTGGCTTGGATATTGATCAACCCCGTTCGAGGTAACATGGTGGTTTCATAAAACAAAAATACTTGGGCAGCGAATCGTGTCATCTTGAGGATTGATCGAAAGGATAGATAGTTAGTTGACAAAACAAATTAGATTTTAATGGTTCAGATTTTATGTCATTAGAAGAAATATTGAGGTATAAGATGGATGCAAGTGATACGTCTCAAGGAAGTGACGGATTAAGGATTATGCCTGGAAGATTGAATGAAGGCAAATTTATACTTGGTTGAATTCGATTAATATTATCGGGATTAAGATCATGTTTGGAAGTATGTGATAAGGTATGCATAAGAAGTGATTTGGAATTTAGCGAGGTGCTTCTTGAATCAATAAGTTCTCAGGAGATTAAAAATGGAAATACTCTATGGTGAATTTGGAAGATAGTATAATCTCTTAGCGAGAGTTGGATTTGTGTACATGATTAGATTTGGACCTCGAGGCAGTTGGGTTTAGGAGAATGAGTAAAAATTAAACCTAACATTTAGAATTTGAAGTGACATTTAGTTTTTATAGGAAGATGTCGAGTTATCGGTTTGGATATGTTTTGATTCGGAATGATTGAGTATTGCGTTTGGGTAGGTTCACCCTAATTCTAAGTTATCCCTTGTGTGACGAGTTATAGCATACCCATGTATTGAGTAGTACATCTTTGCATGAGGCACAGTAGAGACTGAGGCAGAGGATTTGATGGTTAGGTTTCATAGATAATCAAATTGAATTGGATGATATAGTTGTTTGAGGAAATTTGGCCAAGCTATCGGCTTGGTGTAGAATGAGGAAATAATTGGGAAGTGTATGCGAGTGATCTTTGAAGTTAGGCAAGACATATTCAGTTGGATATTAAGGAGATGTATAATAGAGCAAGATATTTTTGGTTGTTTGAGTGATAGTGGTGTATAGTTGGATAAGTTGTGCTCAGGAAGTTTTAAGTATAAAACTTTTTTGAGTGATGTATTATGTAATGTTCCGTTCCACTCAGCTCAGCAAGATGAATGGTTAGTGCAACGATATTCGAAGATGGCTTATTCAGCGTTTGACGGAGTCTCGCTTGGCCGAGGCAAGTCCTCACTCAGGTGGGTAGCTTCGGTCAACCTATCTCGGGTTGCATTCACACTTAATAAAATGGATGATACATATTAGTCGCTAGGCATTAACTTGATGCATGCTAATAAAAGCGAGGAACCTAGATAGCTAAGGGAATACTCCCATCTTATATCGCATTTCTATAGAACATGGAGATAATCACTTGATGCTATAGATAGTATTTTTTATACGTATTTCACTTTGTGCAAGTAGAGTTTCTTATGCTGCCATTCAGATTTTCTTATGCATCGATCGAAGTATATATGTTCAATGGTTGCAATGCTTGTCACGTATATTATGCCACTGTTTTGGAGTACGTCACAGAATATAGTTCATCCAGTTTAGACAAGAAGACTATCGAGTAGCCTTTCCAAGTCAGAGATAAAACATGAAAAGTTTTTAAGACCATTAGGTCGCCAAGGCAGTCCCAGATTGGGAAATACATAAATATAGAAGGTTTGAGAGAAGGGATAGCTCAAGAAGCAAAGCATTTTTAGAAGAGATAGCTCAGGGAGCATAGCATGTTTAGAAGAGATGGCTCTGGGAGCCTAGTAAAGTTGAAAAATAAGAAGAAGAGACATGAATGGGACAAGGTTTGCGTTCCTCGAAAGAATCCAAGGACACTGGGATTGTATTGGCCCAGAAGGAACAAGGTATTGCGGGATCTTCAGTCAAGCGGCGTGACCACCGCCCTCGAAGGGTTCATCGTAATACTAGGGTATTTCGGGACCCGAGTAGTTCACTCCTACACTCGGTTGTCCATATTACTAGAAGTCCAAGATGGCTTGTGGTGCCTGTGAACCATTTTATATAGATTAAGTAGGCTTAATAATGGCAATGCTCATACGGGTTTTGATTTGAACACGAATGGATGCATTGAATGCCACAGGTTTATCGACCATAGTACATATTCCGTCAAGGCATGTTCGAGACACTCAGAGTTTTCATAGATGCCACTTGATTCATTATATATATTTGGCTAACTTGATGTTTTTTTGGCAGAGAAAGACTTATGGTAAATTTAGGTAAGTTAAGTTCAAGTTACTTGATATTTTTATAACACTTATTCATACATGCGACACGAGTACATTTCTTAGCGTAAACCATGAAACTGATCCTATGCCAAGACTAGAAAGACAACATAATAATTGAGTGAACACAACACAATGGACATGATAGTTTTGTTGAGTAGACGACATGCTTCTCCACCAGTGCTTTTTATATATTGACACCCCACCAGATTGTCTGTATGGTGCAGGAAGTAACTCATTCGGTACGGAGTTTCCTTCATGCGCGCTAAGGCATGTAGTTTATTCTAGCGCCTTGGAGCATTGCCACCGGAGCTGAAAGCACTTGTAGACGAGACATGATATATGGAATATCATCCATTGTACTCATTATCAAGTTGTAAGCCTCAAGGTATGATTTATTGTAAAATAGAGAGAGAGAGAGAGAGAGAGAGCTCTTAAAAATTTGTAATCTTGGCTTCATGTCATTGTAACCTATATTTCAATATCAATAAAGAGAATTATTTCATTATCTATATTGTGTTGTTTAAACTTTTTATCTTGGTGACTTTTGTGTGACTCTATAATATAGTTGTTTAATCTAACGTTCGGTGCTTCCCTTTTGCGAGCGTATCTTACGCTCGTACGGAATCTCACCCAGTGAGGACGTTCGGTTCTGCAGAATCGGGGATTGAAACTTGCCCCTCTTCACTAATAATATTATCTGGGCGAGAACAATGTTCTTATTCCTAGAAAATTAGTCTTGAAAGAATTATGTGTAAACCCCCTGATTTTCAAGAATTTTTAAATTCTGATTTTTATAATTTTCTGGAATTTTCTGTAATTAAATTCAATTATTTTAATTATTAAATAATTTTTAAATGATAATGAATAATATTAAAATATTATAAAAATAATATTTTTATGGTGTAAAATGAAAAACCGGACATAGGGTAATTTTTCGTAAATTTATTTGACTCCGGAAATATTTTTTAAAGCCCAAAAAACTATTAATAAATAAACCGATTTAAACCTAGAAATAAACCGGGTTTATTCCAAATAAACCAAACTGCAGTGAACCAAAAAGAAATATTGACTAAACCGAACCAACCCAGCATAACGGGTCGGGTCGTGTAACCTCCGATTTCTAATTTCCGAAATAATTAGATTTTTAATTTATTTTAAATACCAAGTTTATAAAATATTTTTCTCCTTGAATTCTTGTATTTGATTTTTGAACAATGTTTGATTTTTAGAAGGTGATTTAAAATCTTTTATAAAAATTATTTTTCCTAAATGTCGCTTTCTTATAAATTAATTAAATAGATAAATAATGATATATATATAATGCTCTAGTTTCGAATATTGTTGGCTTGAAATCATAAAATTATTTATTTGATAAAATTAATTAAAGGACTAGTTGTTTTCTTCATAATAAATTTTCATATCCATTTTGGAAATAGTAAATAAATAAATTACATATTTTCTAAGATTTTGAAATATGAGATTAATTAGTAACAAATTAATCAGTAGCCTTGGAAGCCCTTAAAAATATTTTCTTAAATTATAATATTTTCTATTGATTTATAAGGTTACCATCTTCCATTTACACCCTCATTTTTTCCCACATGAAAAACCCATTTATATATGATCTGGGCCATTCATTATTGGGCCAATCCGCACCCTTTATCCCACACCTCTCTCCCTATTTAAAGTCTCTCACACCATTCCCAAGAAACCCTAACTAGCCCTCACAAATTCCCACAAGCCAACAACCATCACCATTTTTGTGTGCTCGTGTCCGTGTGTCCAGCATTGCCGTGTCAGCCGTGTTGGCCTCGGGTCCGACCCCGGGTGTCCTACCGTATCCATTCATTTTTTGTGTCCAGATTTACATCCTTACAATGAGATTGTGTACGACACCATCCGGACACATCCACCTCCACCAGTACACCCAACCCTGTGTCCGACAGACCCGGACACGTCCCCCACAGTACAAATCCGTCGTGTCCAGCCCCGGACACGACCCAACCCCGACACAGCAAACCCTAACCTAGATCTGTCGACCCACCGACGTCGACCGCCACAGCAGATCCGGAACGCCGCCTGGAACCGACAACACCCGCCGCTCTCGAAGTTTCCGTCGCGGCTCCCCTCCACGTCGTCGAACACCCGCAGCAGACCTCATCCGGAGCCGACGTCGTCGAGCTCCGCTGTCGCCGAGAACACCCGCCGGTGACCGTCTCAAATCCGTCGAACCCAGATCTAGCCGCCTCGGATCTCCTCGAGCCGAACACCCGAGCGCCGCCTCCTCGAACCGAGCGCCGTCTCGAGCCGAGTTCGACCGCCGCCTCAGGACCAGAGCCGACGCCGCCGCCGAGTTCCACCGCTGACCACCGCGCCGGTGACGGAAAATCCCCCAATGTGAGCTCTCCCCCTTTCGTTGATTCAGAGTCTGAATAGATTAGTTTATGCAAATTTATTAGTTTATGCAAATTGCAATTAGTTAGTTTATGCAAATTGATTAGTTTATGCAAATTGCAATTGGTTAGTTATGCAATTAGGTTAGTTTATGCAATTAGGTTAATATATGATTAGTTAATTAATTAATCAGTAGTTAATTATTATTATAATTAGTTTAGTAATATATGTAATTGATTAGTAAATAAATATAATTAGTTTAGTATTTTCATGTAATTAGTTTAGTAAATAAAATAATTAGTTTTATTGTTATAGTGTATGAATTTAGTTATGTATATATATATAAGGATTTTTTATTGTGTAAAATACAATTTGGGGTTTATATTATTAATTAAAAATATAGTTTCAAAAAAATAAAAAATAAGATCAATTTGTTTAAATTGGGCTGGTGACCAATTTTACTATGGATATATATAAATACATTGGCTTTTACATAAATTCTAGATTTTTATAAATAAACTTTTAAGTGTAATTTTGTTCGAAAGGGAAGTTTAACAATTATTGTTCAAATAATTTTGAAATGATTTATATATGTAAATACGTATTCTAGTATATGTAATTAATTTGGTATCTATGTATATATATTTTTAGTATATGTATATATGTATGTATATTTTGGTATAATTATACATATATTTAATTGGTATAATTTCATATAGTATATGTGTAATAAAACATATTTTTAATATATGAATTAATTGGCATCTGTATATAAATATATAGTATAAATTTGAATTGGTAATTTAATATTAGTATATTCTAATAATGATGGTGACAATATATATATATATATATATATATGTATATCCTAAAAATGTACTTCGCACACATATGATATGTACGTATTTTGAGATGTGTTAATATATAAATGTACGTATTTTAGTAAATATACAACTATAGCTAGTAATTTATATTGGTATATATTTTAGATATATACATATATTAGGTTAAACTCTTTTTAGTATGTATACAAGTATTATTTATTTTAAAGTATATATATTTACATATTTACTATTGTAGTTGATGGAAATTATATATGGTTAATTGGTAAACCTACTAGGTGATCCTAGGTGACCAGTAGCATACCTAGAGAAGTCCCGAACTCAGTATTTTTAGACTGTGTTAGTGTAGCACCTGATACAAATGTTGTATTTGATATATTTTTAGGACTGTTGGTTCCTCCAGACGATACTCTGGGACAGGACATTGGTTTTACCAGCTAAGGACCCAAGGCGAGTACATTCTTTGATTAGTTTCTAATTTATGATATCTCCTATGTTCACTGTATCTAGTGCAAATATCCATGCTCTTGACACGCTGGTTACACGGATTGGTATACACGGATCTCGTCATGAGATGTTATTCCTTATTCATGGTGTAGCTTGTACAAGACTTGTTTCCTTGATATCTTGTGCATGTACAGACACTGAGACCCGGGGAGATTTGCTACCTCCCTAGGGAATCCCGTGCCATAGCGTACCATGATTAGATCTACTATACCAGTCGGGGGTTTGGGGAGTACTTTAGTGTAGATATGTGATCATACCCAACTTTATATGCACCATAGCTCACCCCACATCTCACGTCGGGTGCAGCCTGACCATTTACATGCTCCATAGCTGTTACGTGTGATTAGCCTGACCTCTACATGCATCATAGCTAACCAACGGTTAGCCTGACTTTATATGAACCATAGCTAATCACATGTAACCAGCCTGATCAAGTTCCCAAGCCGATCACATATTAAAGCTAGTACTCACACACTTAGTCATAGGATTCTTGCTCAGTGACATATTGTTCTTTTCCTGCATTTACTTACAATATTTCCAGTATTTCTCTTATTGTACATTTCTTGTACCTATACATGCATCTGGTATGTTTCCATCTAGAACTGCTACATAGCTTATGTCATTAATATAGAACTGCTATTTAGAGATGTACTTTGCTCCTTCCTGATTGGAAAATATTTTTCCAGACTGTGACCTTAGTAGACTGGTTTCTGATACACTTGGGGATTGGATGTTACAGATTGCAGGTATGATTATTTTGTCATTAGACTTGTGTTGTAATCTTTATTCTTCAAATTCCTATCGTGCTGTAGTTGTGATTGAGTATGTTGTTAATATTTTATAGTGTTATCCGAGTCTCCTTATGGAATTGGATACTAGCGTGAGATTGTTTAGATAGTACTTGACCTAGACAGCGTTCTACCGCCAATGCTGCGGCGTAGGCTGGACGTACCCACGCACTCATGCCCCTAAAACGGGTGCGGGTCATGATACGTTTTTAGTGGTGGCCCATGCAGGTCAGACTTCGCGAGTTGTGCGATGTCGTAGTAGTGTGACATCCTTGTTATACTACTGCGTGCCTGCTATAGGACATAGGACATAAGATACTAGGATGAGAGAGGATACTCAATCACAATTTATTTGAGAGATTCCTGGGACGACCCTTGAGAATCTCATTATAAATTCCAATTTAAATCCTTCCCCCTTGTTTCCGTCTGTTCTCGCTTGTTGTTAATGAACTTGATCCTTATTGATCAGTTATTAAATTGAAATCTTGGTATCATTGTTGAGTTTGATTCTTGTTGACCAGTTATTAACTTTAATTCCTGGTATCGTTGTTGAGTTGATTTCAAATTAAGATGAATTTTACGGACTAAAATTTACGGTATCATCTGATGACATATATTGATGAGGACAGTAAGAAAGGTAAAAATGTCTACTTTGGTTATGGAACCTAGAGTTTATCGCAGCCATATTAGCTGTCGTGACGAGAACGTAGGAACCTAACTTGGATGTACATACTTTAGTTATGAGATTTAGAGTTTCTCGCAGCCATACCGGTTGGCATGGCGAGTATTCTAGATGACATGATTATAGGGTTGCATACCTTAGTTACGGAACCTGTCGTTTATCGCATCTATGCTTACTGGCGTGGCGAGGATTCTGTGTGTCATGATTTCTGACGGACGTGTATGATTATCAGGTTGTATCTTAAATTGGTTCTTAAAGTATCATCTCAAGACTTATCTATTTATGTTGTTCCAGGACTTTGTTCCATCGCTTCTTTTCTTTACTAGCAGTAAAGATACCTTCCGTCCTTGATCCAGTTCCTTTTTGAGCTTTTATTCTTTGAGGATTCCTTATTAAGTATGATAATTAGTGACTTGCAATTTTGGTTGTGTCTTGTATTGGTATTGACTGAGTGTTGCTTGTGAGTTGTAAGTGTTTCCTAGTTGGACATGTGAGCAGTAGGCCTTGATCTAGAATTAACCCATAGCATAGTAAATAATGGTTCTAGGATAAGGTCATTAGAGACTGTGAGTAGAAGGAGAGTATAGAGTATCAGTGATAGTTCAAGAGTTAGTATCAGAGCCAACATACCCGTCCTGGAAAATCATGGTTATGTAATTAAGTGATCTATGTAAACAATTAGATATCAAGGAATTGTGTTAAGGATTAATGGAGCATGACGCCCAATCTGATGATTGATATTGGGCGTGTTAAAGGTAAAGAAATTTATATGCATGAGGAGTTATAATGAGGTGTCATATCAGAATTGGTAATGAAAATGGTGAAGCGTATCACGGATTAGTTTAACAGGCTATAAAAGGTTAAAGGAAAATACCTATACATCAATCGGGATGAAGAACCATACACATGCCCATGAGGGTAAAGAAACATGAGTATTATAGAGGATACAGGTGATCATGAGTTCTAAGGACTTGATGAGATAATCCATTAATAAAGCTAGTGATATAATACCAAGAGTGCTAATGATTCTATATCGAGGATTAGTCGAGGATGACGTTAATAACAGTAAGCACTCTATATGATGATAATTAGATGATATACCAGTTGACATAAATTGAAAATCATGAAAGAAATTACAGGTAATGATAACTTTGATCAATGGAGATAATGGTGCAAGTGATTCAGGCAGTACAATTTTAGTACACAGCTATAGACACTAGATGCATTGAGTGCACCTTGAGTATCAGAGACCGTGAGCACTGATATGTACATTGTGGAGTTATAAATTAAAAGGTGGAAATAAAATTTTATTTTTAGAATAATTGAGGAGTTGAGATTACGTCATTAAATTTTTGAGGATTTCAAATATGAATTCAATAAACATGGTTAAGGCTACAAAGATTTTTGGAGTGATTAAATTTTATTTCGATGTTGAGTATCTGATTATGAGAAAGTATATACAATTTATTTTAAGTTGATCGAGAAGTTAAACCTTGACGATTATTTTGAGGATTAATTTTATGGTAGATGAGAGATATGAATATTAATATATGAGTAGATGACATACATGTGTTAGGATCTGTTGACTTGAGCATGATGGAGACAGCACCGCAGACTGACTTGGGTGTCCACCTAGAGTTGTATTGGGGAGAGCAGTACTTAGTATGGTGTTACACTTGGTGTGCACTGGAGTGATGAGAACAAATAGTATGGAGTAGTATGGACAATTGTAGTAGGAATGAGAACTGACAGAGAATGTGGTACTAAAGAGGTAGAGGTATCAAACTTAGATGCATTATTAAACCATGGTTATATTAGAGAATCTTGGTATCAGATTTAAGTATTAATAAGCAGGTGTATGCAATGCGGATGTAATCATGGATGTTGTGAACTAAAGGTTAGTTGATAGGGATATCAGTGTACAGGAATAGGAATTAGTTAGTGAATGTGCTAGAGTTAAGTGTTTGTTAGAGATAGCAGATACCGCAAGAAATATGTTAGCAGGTTCTTTCTTTCCCTCCTAATGATTCCTTCTTCCATCTTTCGACTGATTGTTTTTCCTAATACTGTAGTTCGTATTCATGATTTTCTTGTTAAAATATAACTAGTAGTACACCTTAACAGAGACTGAAATACCATGACAAAAGATACATGACTTATATATTTTCTTAAATTGCATGGCTGTAGGTGAAATTTTCTTAAACCATGATCATTAGGATTTTGACCATAGCAAAAGATCTGTGACAAGGTTATGACCGACAAAAGGGACAAGAGGATTAAATTATGGATGAGCATTAATTTAAATAAAGAATTTAGGGGATTGTTATAACAGAGTAGATGGATCATTGATTTTGCGAAAATCGAGGTATAATGGAAATTCGAGAATAAACATTAACTTAAATGGAGAGTTAAGAAATTCACAGGACAAAATTGAGGATTTATTAATTTTAAGGAGGTCTTGATATGATTAATTTGATTATTAAAATTTGAGAGATTATCATTTTACCTATTGATTGCAAGATAGAAATTTTATATTTTATGAATGTTGCATTGAAGATTCTGCAAGTATCGCATCGTTGAGTATTTGAGGAAAAAAAAATCAGGAAATAAAATCGTTAACGGAATAGTGTCGAATCCAATTCTCGGGAGGAGGATTATATTTGAATAAGCATCAATTGAATTTGGGTTAGAGGAGTAAGATGAATGATGGATTAGTGTTTAAAATTTAAATTTGGGATACAGATTTTTAAATGTTATAAATATACATTGATTGGAATTCAATTGGAGGATTGGATATTAAAATCCTTGAGTAATTAGATACGAACTTAAATTTTGGAGGAGATTATGAAAAAAAAAATTAAATTTGATTTTTAAAACTTGAAGATTTTCCGGAATATGATGATATGGAATCTTGAAGGTTGTGAGATAACAACATGGAATTACTTCATGATTATTGGGTTAAAATTTAATTTTTGATAGAAATAATATGATGAGTAAAGGCAATTATTGAGGATCTTAAATTTCGAGGACGAAATTTTTCTAAGGTGGATAGACTTGTAACCTCCGATTTCCAATTTCCGAAATAATTAGATTTTTAATTTATTTTAAATACCAAGTTTATAAAATATTTTTCTCCTTGAATTCTTGTATTTGATTTTTGAACAATGTTTGAATTTTAGAAGGTGATTTAAAATCTTTTATAAAAATCATTTTTTATAAATGTCGCTTTCTTATAAATTAATTAAATAGATAAATAATGATATATATATATAATGCTCTAGTTTCGAATATTGTTGGCTTGAAATCATAAAATTATTTATTTGATAAAATTAATTAAAGGACTAGTTGTTTTCTTCATAATAAATTTTCATATCCATTTTGGAAATAGTAAATAAATAAATTACATATTTTCTAAGATTTTGAAATATGAGATTAATTTGTAGCAAATTAATCAGTAGCCTTGGAAGCCCTTAAAAATATTTTCTTAAATTATAATATTTTCTATTAATTTATAAGGTTACCATCTTCCATTTACACCCTCATTTTTCCCACATAAAAAACCCATTTATATATGATCTGGGCCATTCATTATTGGGCCAATCCGCACCCTTTATCCCACACCTCTCTCCCTATTTAAAGTCTCTCACACCATTCCCAAGAAACCCTAACTAGCCCTCACAAATTCTCACAAGCCAACAACCATCACCATTTTTGTGTGCTCGTGTCCGTGTGTCCAGCATTGCCGTGTCAGCCGTGTTGGCCTCGGGTCCGACCCCGGGTGTCCTACCGTATCCATTCATTTTCTGTGTCCAGATTTACATCCTTACAATGAGATTGTGTCCGACACCATCTGGACACATCCACCTCCACCAGTACACCCAACCCTGTGTCCGACAGACCCGGACACGTCCCCCACAGTACAAATCCGTCGTGTCCAGCCCCGGACACGACCCAACCCCGACACAGCAAACCCTAACCTAGATCTGTCGACCCACCGACGTCGACCGCCACAGCAGATCCGGAACGCCGCCTGGAACCGACAACACCCGCCGCTCTCGAAGTTTCCGCCGCGGCTCCCCTCCACGTCGTCGAACACCCGCAGCAGACCTCATCCGGAGCCGACGTCATCGAGCTCCGCTGTCGCCGAGAACACCCGCAGCAGACCTCATCCGGAGCCGACGTCGTCGAGCTCCGCTGTCGCCGAGAACACCCGCCGGTGACCGTCTCAAATCCGTCGAACCCAGATCTAGCCGCCTCGGATCTCCTCGAGCCGAACACCCGAGCGCCGCCTCCTCGAACCGAGCGCCGTTTCGAGCCGAGTTCGACCGCCGCCTCAGGACCAGAGCCGACGCCGCCGCCGAGTTCCACCGCTGACCACCGCGCCGGCGACAGAAAATCCCCCAATGTGAGCTCTCCCCCTTTCGTTGATTCAGAGTCTGAATAGATTAGTTTATGCAAATTTATTAGTTTATGCAAATTGCAATTAGTTAGTTTATGCAAATTGATTAGTTTATGCAAATTGCAATTGGTTAATTATGCAATTAGGTTAGTTTATGCAATTAGGTTAATATATGATTAGTTAATTAATTAATCAGTAGTTAATTATTATTATAATTAGTTTAGTAATATATGTAATTGATTAGTAAATAAATATAATTAGTTTAGTATTTTCATGTAATTAGTTTAGTAAATAAAATAATTAGTTTTATTGTTATAGTGTATGAATTTAGTTATGTATATATATATAAAGATTTTTGATTATGTAAAATACAATTTGGGGTTTATATTATTAATTAAAAATATAGTTTCAAAAAAATAAAAAATAAGATCAATTTGTTTAAATTGGGCTGGTGACCAATTTTACTATGGATATATATAAATACATTGGCTTTTACATAAATTCTAGATTTTTATAAATAAACTTTTAAGTGTAATTTTGTTCGAAAGGGAAGTTTAACAATTATTGTTCAAATAATTTCGAAATGATTTATATATGTAAATACGTATTCTAGTATATGTAATTAATTTGGTATCTATGTATATATATTTTTAGTATATGTATATATGTATGTATATTTTGGTATAATTATACATATATTTAATTGGTATAATTTCATATAGTATATGTGTAATAAAATGTATTTTTAATTTATGAATTAATTGGCATCTGTATATAAATATATAGTATAAATTTGAATTGGTAATTTAATATTAGTATATTCTAATAATGATGGTGACAATATATATATATATATGTATATCCTAAAAATGTACTTCGCACACATATGATATGTACGTATTTTGAGATGTGTTAATATATAAATATACGTATTTTAGTAAATATACAACTATAGCTAGTAATTTGTATTGGTATATATTTTAGATATATACATATATTAGGTTAAACTCTTTTTAGTATGTATACAAGTATTATTTATTTTAAAGTATATATATTTACATATTTACTATTGTAGTTGATGGAAATTATATATGGTTAATTGGTAAACCTACTAGGTGATCCTAGGTGACCAGTAGCCTACCTAGAGAAGTCCCGAACTCAGTGTTTTTAGACTGTGTTAGTGTAGCACCTGATACAAATGTTGTATTTGATATATTTTTAGGACTGTTGGTTCCTCCAGACGATACTCTGGGACAGGACATTGGTTTTACCAGCTAAGGACCCAAGGCGAGTACATTCTCTGATTAGTTTCTAATTTATGATATCTCCTATGTTCACTGTATCTAGTGCAAATATCCATGCTCTTGACACGCTGGTTACACGGATTGGTATACACGGATCTCGTCATGAGATATTATTCCTTATTCATGGTGTAGCTTGTACAAGACTTGTTTCCTTGATATCTTGTGCATGTACAGACACTGAGACCCGGGGAGATTTGCTACCTCCCTAGGGAATCCCGTGCCATAGCGTACCATGATTGGATCTACTATACCAGTCGGGGGTTTGGGGAGTACTTTAGTGTAGATATGTGATCATACCCAACTTTATATGCACCATAGCTCACCCCACATCTCACGTCGGGTGCGGCCTGACCATTTACATGCTCCATAGCTGTTACGTGTGATTAGCCTGACCTCTACATGCATCATAGCTAACCAACGGTTAGCCTGACTTTATATGAACCATAGCTAATCACATGTAACCAGCCTGATCAAGTTCCCAAGCCGATCACATATTAAAGCTAGTACTCACACACTTAGTCATAGGATTCTTGCTCAGTGACATATTGTTCTTTTCCTGCATTTACTTACAGTATTTCCAGTATTTCTCTCATTGTACATTTCTCGTACCTATACATGCATCTGGTATGTTTCCATCTAGAACTTCAAATTCCTATCGTGCTGTAGTTATGATTGAGTATGTTGTTAATATTTTATAGTGTTATCCGAGCCTCCTTATGGAATTGGATACTAGCGTGAGATTGTTTAGATAGTACTTGACCTAGACAGCGTTCTACCGCCGATGCTGCGGCGTAGGCTGGACGTACCCACGCACTCGTGCCCCTAAAACGGGTGTGGGTCGTGACAGGTCGGATCCGAGTCAAACCCGACCCGGACCCGTTAACCCTAACTGAACCCTAATCCCAATACCATCGGGATTACTGTAGCGCCTATTTAATGTCCTCGAACTCTGTGCCCCGCCGCCGCCGCAACCCTATCTCAGACTCCCGCTCCGCCGCCGCAGTAACGTTTCTCGCCTGACCCTCGCTGTCTCCGGTCGACCAGCCCTCGACTTTATCGCCTCCCTCCTCAGCCCGCAGCCATCCACAGCCCAACCGACGAGACCTCGACCTCGCCTCATCCCCACCGTCTTCTCCGACGTCCCCTCTCCACCGTCTCCTCCCCCGTCTCCTCTCCCCTCCGGCCCGCCTGGAGCACCACCACCAACGACCTCCTCTCGCCTCTTCCTCGTCGACCTCATCTTCCTCCTCCCCTCGCCGTGCCCAGCCCCGCCTTCTTCGTCGATCTCGCCAACCTCCTCCTCCTTCTACCCCGAGCCCCTCAACCACAGTGCCCTAGCCCCTCGGCTTCGTCCCCGTCAATCTCCTCCTTCCCCGGTTCCTCCGCCCTGTCCCTTGCCTTCCCCGATCCACAGAACCCGCCGCAGTCGACTCTCCCCCAGCCATCGACTACCACCCTCCAGTCCCCGCTCGACGAAACCCTAGCTGCCCCGAGCCCCTTCTCCTCCTTCCTCCGCCTCGGCCACAACATAACCCGCAGCCCTGACTTTTCCCCCATCTCCAGCACTGCCCCTCGCCAGAACCGTCTGGATCCCGAGCACCATCGTCGTCGACTTTCACCTCCGGCCGGACACCCCCGCTGCGACCTCGACGAACCTGACCCCGCTGCACCCCGATGCTACAACAGCCTCCATCACCACGTTGACCCCCACCAGAGCTGCAACCTCTGCCACCCCCTTCCGTTCATCTCCGACTTCCTGTTCAAACCGATCCTGACCCGCTGACCTAGCCCGGACAAGGCAAACCCTAGCCGTGGACACAGCAGACCCTAGAGCACAGTGGACACACGACTTGGACACGTGTCGGACGTGAGAAAACACAATTTCTCGAGCCCTGTTCAGTTATCGTTTTCTTCCTCCTCATAACTTCGTTTCTGATTTTGTCAGTTACAACGCGTAGACTGTATAACCCTCTTGGTGTTCGTGCAACTCGTTCGGTGCATCGCGTCATGTGGTGATCGCAAATCGCGATCCAAAAACAGGAAAAATAATATCCTATTTTACCCCGAAACTGAGTACGCCTTGCCAAACAGGATGACTTGGTCGCACGCGATCTCCACCAAAACGTGCGCGATGTTGATACGGATGTGTGGGATTTCGCAGAAGTTAATTCGGATGTGCGTGCACACCGAAACCAACGCATATCCGCCGACAATGCCCCATATCCGTCGATTCTAAAACACGTCGTAACTTCATATACACACGTCGGATCGAGACAAAACTTGTGCCATCGGACTCATAGCGATACGCTGGTCCTGTGACCCAAGTTTGGTTCGATTCTGAGAACGTTGACAAAATCGCGTATCGTGGGCCCCACAAGCTCCACTTGACGGGTAATTTTGTGATCGGCTCATCGGAATCTAATTCTGGAAGTTTTGTTGGGTCTGTATCATCGTTCCTGACTTGTTGACACTAAGTTGGACAAATTTGGAGACCCTTGACCCTGATACGATTTTCGGTACAAAGTGGCCCATATGTAGACCCCGCTTTGACCCGAAAATATTATTTTTGCCCCTGTGTCCAAATTGGACTTAAGGACAGGCATTTCTAGCTATTTGATATTTTCTGAATATATTGGTGATGTTTATTTCAGCAACCGGAGTAGTACCTGCACATCACACGGAGACCAGAGCTACAGTTGGAGCCAGGACCCTAGGCAAGTATACCTTACCAAACTTTACAGTCTTGTTACATATTTTCCTTGGTTCTTTTACATTGTTGTGCATGCTTAACCTAGGACCGTGTGACTTACTTAGCATTCGATTATAGTCGGGTGCTAACATCGTACGCGGTATTGTGTATTATCATCTAGAGATGGACATTCATGACCCTTTACATCCTCGTACTTGTCTTATCAAGTACATTATACCCAGGACACTTGATACTATTCATGAAACAGGATCTTCCTGAGATATTCATGGTGATTCTGTATAGGATACAGGTTTATGTCATACACAGTTTACATGCTTAGATTATATCCTTACTTGTTGCATTAGTTTTGATCCTGCGTGTCATGGACATGAGACGTGAGATTTCATTGGGTGGAGAGAGTATTACCATATCAAAGGCTGATTATATTATATATATTGACATCTGGATGTGTCTTAGTCTCTGACACAGAGCTATGGCACCAGTTCTGGCCCTTCGAGAAAATACTGCTATGGGTTTCTCCGACACTGATCCTGTAGTAGTCTCAGCCCGAGTATGACTGACACTCTCACTTGCATATCACTTAGCTGGTTATATACTTACCCTATTGTTCATTCATTGCTGCACTGCATTTATTTTGGCTTGTATTTTCTGTACCTTGTTATGTCCCCTGAGGACCTGGAATGGACTATGTCCCCAGTATTAGCTGACGAGATCTATCCCGAGGTATACGGGACCGGAGCATTAGCATTAGCAGAAGCAGGAGCAGGTGCATACTTTGGAGCAGAATCAGGATCTGAGGACGAGATCGTACCAGAGGACTTCTCCTGAGTATTGGCTTAAGATACTCATTTATTTCTATTCTAATTATTTTTATTTCCAGTCTATTATTGTTGTATCAGACTTGTTCTTGGATTGTTCTCCGAGACACTTTTATTGAGATATGCTAGTTTATTTTTATTTGCATTATTCTGGCTTTGATCTGTGTTTTGTCTGTGGTGGATGAGATTAGTATAGACTGTGACTTGTATCATTGGACCTACTTATAGTTATATTACAGCTTAAGCATGCCCCGATGGATCCATTAAATTGGGTTTGTCCATCGGTGTGTGCTGCTGGCCATTATCACGCTTTCGGTCCCTCGGTATTTTAGGACTGGGGCGTGACTTGGTTTTTGTGGTGGCCCATACAGGTCTACGACTAAACTGTTCGGTTTTAACTTAGGGACCGAGCAAGCCTGCAATAAGAATAGGATAAGTTTTTAGGATCTCATCCACTGCTTGAAAATATTCTTGATATCTATATCGTATTTGAATTAAATTTTCTTGCATCATGCCTTGATTCCTGTGTGCCTCTTATTGTTTATTTTTGATGCAGAGTAATAGATTCAAGAGAAAACGATGAAACTCCAGCAAACACACTAATAGGTGTGGTAGCCACCTACGGAGAAGATGAAGTGGCGCCATTGAGTGGAGATCACTCTACTCATCGAAGCAGCCAAGCAGATCAGCATGCTTCTAGATTTCGGCGTGATGACATCCCGCCGCCTCCGCAGTTCGTTCTACCAATGCCTGTATTCCCATCAGGATAGCCTATGGACGGGCAGCAGATGTTCCAAATGATCTACGCGATGTTGCAAGCTCAACAGTAGATTCAATAAGAGACTTCGAGTCGCAGCATAGCACTTGTACTGGAGCAGGCCAACCTACCAACTCGACGACAACCGACGGGCTCTATCACCGACTTCCGCCAGCTGAAGCCCCGCACCTTCTCAGGCAAGTAGGAGCCCACAGAAGTTCATGAGTGGCTCACCAACATACGACATTAATTAGAAGCACCTGAGCTTCCAAGGGAACGTTGGATGACTGCCGTCAGAATGTAATTGACGGACAATGCACATCACTGGTGGCTATCCGAGGAGATCCGACTCGGACCAGATCGAGTCACCTGGGAGGAGTTCTCCAGACTCTTTCAGAAAATGTACATTCCAGCTACCGCTCGATCAGAACTCAGAGACAAGTTCAACCGCCTTATCCAAGGCAATATGATAGTGGAAGAGTACAACGCAGAATTTATTCGTCTGAGTCGCTTCGCCCCTACCTTGATTTCGACAGAAGAAGAGAAGGCCGAGAAGTTCTTCGATGGACTAAACTTCGAGCTACATAAACTAATTGGGTCCATTGCGCCCACATCTTACTCGGACGTCCTTGCTGCAGCTCGGCGCATGGAGCGCATCACCAGGAGAAAAACCAGTCTGAAGCGGCCTTCCACATCAGCAACAACCAGAGCACCACAAGAAGAAGCTACAAAGAGACCTCACCTACACCAACAACAGAAAGCATCTACACCACAAGTAATAGTCCTCTCTACTTGTCACTACTGTGGCAAAGCAGGCCATCTCGCCAGGGAATGCCGACGCAGGTTAGGACTATGCTTAGGTTGCGGATCCAGACAGCATGCAGTAAAGGACTGCCATGAGCGTAGAGAAGGAGCCCCAAGGGCAAACCAACAAGCTCTACCAGCACCAGGAGGATATCAAGCAAGGCCACCTTTGGCACTATGACCAGCACCTTTCCAGAAGGTCGAGCAACAGCAGAGGGCACCCCCTCATGAACGCGGATAAGCTTTCGCGATGACTTTGGAGGATGCGCAGATTCATGGAGTAGCTAATGCACGTAAGTTTTCATAGTTTTTCGGTTTCTAATATTGTTTTATCTCGTGCCTGTTGGTTCATAACCCTAGCCTTGACCTAGTAGTTTTGAACTTGCTAATAACCTAGTATGCTTTAGATAACCTAGAATGTTTTATAATTGATAACCTAGTGATAACCTACTTTTCTAAACTGTAGTCTTCTAAATCTCCTTTATAAGGGAGATTGCATAACTTTTAATGCTTAGGGAAATAATTTTCCCTTTGTATTACTCTTACACCCTCAACCTTGATTTTCCTTGATCATGCTATGCTCCGAACAATGTTGCAACCGTGTCATCTCTGTTGACCGGTTATTCTTTGATTGCGAGGACGCAATCCTCTTAAGGGGGTAGATTGTAAACCCCCTGATTTTCAAGAATTTTTAAATTCTGATTTTTATAATTTTCTGGAATTTTCTGGGAATTTTTTGTAATTAAATTCAAGTATTTTAATTATTAAATGATTTCTAAATGATAATGAATAATATTAAAATATTATGAAAATAATATTTTATGGGGTAAAATAAAAAACCGGACATAGGATAATTTTTCGTGAATTTATTGGACTCCGGAAATATTTTTTAAAGCCCAAAAAACTATTAATAAATAAACCGATTTAAACCTAGAAATAAACCGGGTTTATTCCAAATAAACCAAACTGCAGTGAACCAAACCGAACCATTGACTGAACCGAACCAACCCAGCTTAACGGGTCGGGTCGGGTCGGGTCGGATCTGAGTCAAACCCGACCTGGACCCGTTAACCCTAACTGAACCCTAATCCCAATACCATCGGGATTACTGTAGCGCCTATTTAATGTCCTCGACCTCTGTGCCCCGCCGCCGCCGCAACCCTATCTCAGACTCTAGCTCCGCCGCCGCAGCAACGTTCCTCGCCTGACCCTCGCCGTCTCCGGTCGACCAGCCCTCGACTTTACCGCCTCCCTCCTCAGCCCGCAGCCATCCGCAGCCCAACCGACGAGCCCTCGACCTCGCCTCATCCCCACCGTCTTCTCCGATGTCCCCTCTCCACCGTCTCCTCCCCCGTCTCATCTCCCCTCCGGCCCGCCTGGAGCACCACCACCAACGACCTCCTCTCCCCTCTTCCACGTCGACCTCATCTTCCTCCTCCCTTCGCCGTGCCCAACCCCGCCTCCTTCGTCGATCTCGCCAACCTCCTCCTTCTTCTACCCCGAGCCCCTCAGCCACCGTGCCCTAGCCCCTCGGCTTCGTCCCCGTCGATCTTCTCCTTCCCCGGTTCCTCCGCCCTGTCCCTCGTCTTCCCCGATCCACAGAACCCGCCACACTCGACTCTCCCCCAGCCATCGACCACCACCCGCCAGTCCCCGCTCGACGAAACCCTAGCTGCCCCGAGCCCTTTCCTTCTCCTTCCTCCGCCTCGGCCACAACAGAACCAGCAGCCCTGACTTTTCCCCCATCTCCAGCACCGTCCCTCGCCAGAACCGTCTGGATCCCGAGCACCATCATCGTCGACTTCCACCTCCGGCCGGACACCCTCGCTGCGACCTCAACGAACCTGACCCCGCTGCACCCCGACGCTACAACAGCCTCCACCACCACGTTGACCCCCACCGGAGCTGCAACCTCCGACCATACCCTTCCGTTTATCTTCGACTTCCTGTTCAAACCGATCCCAACCAGCTGACCTAGCCCGGACACGGCAAACCCTAGCCGTGGACACAGCAGCCCCTAGAGCACAGTGGACACACAACTCGGACACGTGTCGGACGCGAGAAAATACAGTTTCTCGAGCCCTGTTCAGGTACCGTTTTCTCCCTCCTCATAACTCCATTTTTGATTCTGTCAGTTGCAACGCGTAGACTGTATAATCCTCTCGGTACCCGTGCAACTCGCTCGGTTCATCGCGTCCTGTGGTGATCGCAAACCGTGATCCAAAAACAGAAAAAATAATGCCCTATTTCACCCCGGAACTGAGTACGCCCCGCTAAACGGGACGACTTGGTCGCACGCGGTCTTCACCGAAACGTATGCAACGTTGATATGGACTTGTGGGATTTCTCAGAAGTTGATTCGGATGTGCGTGCACACCGGAATCAACGCGTATCCGCCGACAACGCCCCGTATCCGTCGGTTCTGGAATATGCCGTAACTTCGTGTACACATGTCGGATTGAGACGAAACTTGCGTCATCGGACTCGTAGCGATACGCTGGTCCTGTGACCCAAGTTTGGTACGATTCTGAGAACGTTAACAAAATCGCGTATCGTGGGCCCCACAGGCTCCACTTGACGGACGATTTTGTGGTCGGCTCATCGGAATTCAATTCTGAAAGTTCTGTTGGGTCCGTATCATCGTTCCTGAATTGTTGACACTAAGTTGGATGAATTTGGAGACCCTTGACCCAGACACGCTTTTCGATGCAAAGTGGCCCACATGTGGACCCCGCTTTGACCCAAAAATGTCATTTTTGCCCCTGTGTCCAAATTGGACTTAAGGACAGGCGTTTCTAGCTATTTGATATTTTCTGAATCTAATGGTGATGTTTATTTCAGCAACCGGAGTAGTACCTGCACATCACACGGAGACCAGAGCTACAGTTGGAGCCAGGACCCTAGGCAAGTGTACCTTGCCAAACTTTGCAGTCTTGTTATATATTTTCCTTGGTTCTTTTACATTTTTGTGCATGATTAACCTAGGACCGTGTGACTTACTTAACGTTCGATTATAGTCGGGTGCCAACATCGTACGCGGTGTTGTGTATTATCATCTAGAGATGGACATTCGTGACCCTTTACATCCTCGTACTTGTCTTATCAAGTACATTATACCCAGGACACTTGACACTATTCATGAGACAGGATCTTCCTGAGATATTCATGGTGATTCTGTATAGGATATAGGTTTATGACATACACAGTTTACATGCTTAGATTATATCCTGACTTGTTGCATTAGTTTTGATCCTGCGTGTCATGGACATGAGACGTGAGATTTTATTGGGTGGGGAGAGTATTACCATATCAAAGGCTGATTATATTATATATATTGACATCTGGATGTGTCTTAGTCTCTGACACAGAGCTATGGCACCAGTTCTGGCCCTTCGAGAAAATACTGCTATGGGTTTCTCCGACACTGATCCTGTAGTAGTCTCAGCCCGAGTATGACTAACACTCTCACTTGCATATCACTTAGCTGGTTATATACTTACCCTATTGTTCATTCATTGCTGCACTGCATTTATTTTGACTTGTATTTTATGTACCTTGTTATGTCCCCTGAGGACCTGGAATGGACTATGTCCCCAGGATTAGCCGACGAGATCTATCCCGAGGTATACGGGACCGGAGCATTAGCATTAGCAGAAGCAGGAGCAGGTGCATACTTTGGAGCAGAATCAGGATCTGAGGACGAGATCGTACCAGAGGACTTCTCCTGAATATTGGCTTGAGATACTCATTTATTTCTGTTCTAGTTATTTTTATTTCCAGTCTATTATTGATGTATCAGACTTGTTCTTGGATTGTTCTCCGAGACACTTTTATTGAGATATGCTAGTTTATTTTTATTTGCATTATTCTGGCTTTGATCTGTGTTTTGTCTGTTGTGGATGAGATTAGTATAGACTGTGACTTGTATCATTGGACCTACTTATAGTTATATTACAGCTTAAGCATGCCCCGATGGATCCATTAAATTGGGTTTGTCCATCGGTGTGTGCTGCTAGCCATTATCACGCGTCCAGTCCCTCGGTATTTTGGGGCTGGGACGTGACATTATGTGTCAGAAGATTTAATTATATGATTTGATTCAATATCAAAAAACCTCTGAATCACTATTTTTAGCATATCCTAATAATATGGTCTTTGTAGTCTTTGTTCCCAACTTATGAACCTTCATATATGTAATCTACACATACGCCAGATACCCCCACACTCGTATTCAATTCAAGTTAGGTCTGACATTAAACCAGATTTTATGAGGAGTAATATCAAAAGTTGCGTACGACACTCTATTAAATATAAAAGTATCCGTGAGCGCAGCTTCTCCCCATAAGCAGTTTGGAAGTCTTGCAGTCAACAACATAGAGTTCATCATTTTTTTCAACGTTCTGTTCTTCCTTTTTGCAACTCCATTTAAATGAGGAGAATACGAAGTACTTTTCTTATTGATAATTCTATGTTTTTTTGGAATAATTTGAATTCAAGAGAACAATACTCTATACTTCTTATTCTTTGAGTTGTAGTATGGTTTGACGCTTGGCTTCAGCCTTGAAGTCCTTGAACTTTTCAAATTCTTCGTCTTTCGATTTAAGAAGATTGATGAATATGTACTTGGAGAAGTCATCGATGAATATAATAAAATACTTTATTCTGACCTTTGTGGAGAATTGCTTGAAGTCACAGATATATGTGTGCACCAACTCCAGAAGATCAGTACTTCAATAAACCCTTTTAAACAATTTTTTGATTGTCTTAATTGGATCTTGATTTGAGTTTGTTAGTCTCTCAGTAGATCAAAGATGGATCACTGAGGCCAAGAATAGAGATTCAAACAAACTTTACAATCTCCTCTATGTTTGTTCCTGAATATATCATCGAGATTTAGAGATACATACAAACTCAGTTTACTCTCTTAAGAAACTGAACTTCAATAAAATTCCTTTATAAATTAGATTACAAACTGACTTAATATCAAATCTCGTTCTTCCTTGTAAACGCAGTTGTAATTGAGATATAACGTTACAAATAAGAAGAAGAAGAAGAAGAAGAAGAAGAAGAAGAAGAAGAAGGTGAAGAGGACAAAATAAAAATGTATTCTTGCTGGGGTGATGAAGAACATCGTTACTCAAATTAAGATTCACTCTCTATTGATGATTTGCTCCCAGGTTGCAGCAAGTTCATAAGTGAACTTCTAAAATGCTCGCAGTTACCTCTGTGTATGACTCAAATGGACTCACTAGAACACTTTTTACTTTTCGCCTATCTCCAATAGGAGGCATGAAGAGTATATTTATAGGGAAGGTTCGAAAATCCAACTCTAACCCAGGTCGATTTCCAGCAATCTACGCAAGATTTTCTCAGCCCACGAATATGCACTTGAACTCACCCGTATAACAGCATAGCAGCTTTGTTGCCCATGCACACAGCAGTGTAGTAGTCCATGCACGCAACAACATAATAGTCCATGTGCACAGCGACGCATATACCGTACAGGCCCGCTCATGCACCCGCTCATTCAACTCGCACATAGAATAAGTGCAAAAAATATGCACAAGGGCCATCAAAGTGCAAAGTTTGCCATCAAATGTCCGATTTCGAGTCGCTAAGCCCCTATATGGCTTAGCTCCTATGAAATTTTTTCCAAAGAGAGTGACAAAAACCAATATTGATCCTTTGAGGTTTAAACTTAAACCCTCTAGCAAAATCACCCCACAAGGGGTATTACACCCCATGTGCATATGCCAATAGAAATTATAGTTATATATTGGGATATACACTTTGGTGGTTTTCCAAAGTAGGACTAAAGTTTCCAAAGCCAAGTTAGAAAATACCAACAATATAGAGAAAATTATTGTAGCTGATGTCGACTCTGCATCATGAGAAGCCGAAGAAACCTCCAGGAGTTGGAAGAGTTGTTGGAGTCCAGTTTGGATTTGGTAAGTACAAATTTTGTAATCCAAATATGGTAAAAACTTTGATTTGATATAATTTAATAATTCACATTAAGTTAATTAGATTTTAAACTTGTATCAAATATTTAATTTGGCCATATTACGTCCATAATTATTGTTTCCTATTTTAGATAATGAGTTTTCTAATTAAGAATTCCTATGACCTAAACTAGGATTTTTTTATCATATTTATATGGGTGAGGATAGAGGCACAAAGAAGATAGAACAAAGGTAGAGATTCAGGGTACTCGTCCACAAGAAATCTAAGAAAAAGTCAGTGCTTTACTCTTTAGGACTCGTCATCCAAGACAGAAGGAAGAGGAGATCTGATCGAGGAGTCGTCGCCTTCGTTCAAGAAAATTGCTATGGGATTTGGTTAGCGATTTCAATTATAATCTCTTTCTTTTCTTCTTGAGTGTCATGCCCCAATCCCAGAATACAACTAACCGAGTTTGTAACATCATCCCCAGGCTACACGACATAGAAAAACTCCAGTATCCATACTTGTGATTATCGCTTATAAGGTTTTAGGATAGGCTTATCACAGGTCACAATTTGCATAATTCAATGATTAAAATTCTTGATTAAAGATATTCTAAATCTATAAATAGAAATGGACTATTCTACCCAATTACAACTTTTATCCCAAATATACATATAACACATTAATACCTTAATACATGATGGAAATAAATTTTGGTTCCAACTCAATCGCCTTCCGTTGTAACATATTGTCATTACTCTCCAGCTCCTTGTCAACATACAAAAGTATCTTTCTTGAAAATATTTTTACAAATCTAGTGAACAAAACTAGGTTGTAAAACTACATGCAAGCCCTCGGTCATAGACGAGAAAATAAATAAAACAAAATAAGAATCTGTAAATGATTGCATTCTCGAATTTATGATGAAGGAATGGAATAATAAATTCTTTAGACACAATTTAAAATAATCATAAAGCAGGATATTTCATCTCTTATAATGAAATCTTGGGACAAGACATTCCAACTCTTAACGAAGCCTACTCTACTTGGTGTCCAATACACAAACTACAATTACATTCACAATTACAAATAATTTTCCTATATGCAAATGCAATTTAGAGAACGTTTTTAAATATTACAACTATTATCTCATAAGCATTTGGATTTGATTTCCAATAAAAGCTTCCTACACATGCTTTATATTCACAAATGCACTTAAGTCATAATATATATATATATATATATATATATATATATATATATATATATATATATATATATATATATATATATATATATATTTATTTATTTATTTATTTATTTATTTGTGTATGCGTAGGCTTTTTACTTCCACAACTTTGTGTAATTATTATTTTAAGAGTATATATATCTATAGACATAGATACTTGCACAACTATGACACTTAGCTCTATGATAGGTATTCTATCTTCTTGGTTTCGGTTGCCCATACTTATCACTTTAGATAATAATTATAAACTTTATCAACCAAGTCAAGAATCTATGCGTAGTTTTCACTTGTTGGAGCTTAATATAATCTATATTATGTTCAAAAACCTAACTGAGTCAATCCTATAAAATCCTACTAGGACTCTTCACATGTTTCTCCTTCATTTATGCTAAAAACCTTTGATTTAGCCCAAATTATAACAAAGGATGACAAGATATATTTTTAGGAAATAATGAAATTGGATATAAAACTTATGTTTCTTGATAATGGTAATAATCCTCTTTCATGCATATGTAAGTACTACATATCCACACAAGTCATGGTACTTAGCAAATCCAAAATCTTGTTTAATTTAAGGACAATATTCGACCATTCCTCTCAAGTATGTAATTACCTCCACTTATACGTCATATATAGACATATATCTTAATCATTCCAATCTACTCAAAATATTAAGACAAATTTATTTACATCTTCATTCCATAGTACATATTGAATAGTATGCAAATTCCTATATTCTTAATATATCAATATATTTATATATACCATGTATATGTTTATCAAGTGTCACGACCCACACCCGATGTAAGGGTACTAGTCGAAAACAACGCCCAGCCTACGCCGCAGAATCGGCGGTAGAATGCTGTCTAGATAATATATCTAACAATATAATGAACCACCAATAATGATACTATACTCAATCACATAACTAAGATAGAAAGCATGAATCAGATAAAGAATAGAATAGTCACAATACAACTCATGAGTCTAAAATAATACATCAATGAGTCTGAAGAAATACAGAAAAGTTGGAGACAAATCCAGTACAAAAGAACACTATGAAGCTACAACTCCAGGGTCAACTGGCTCAGTTGGGATAAGTCCCTCCTGAGCCAGGGTCTCAGAATCTAAACCCACAATATCCTGGGGTCCATAATAGGTAGGGTACCACTCCTCAGTGTCATCTGGAAAAATATATCCTGTCAGGAAAGGAGCAAAGTACATCTCTAATAGCAGTTCTAATCAATGATAAAAACTATGTAACAGTAAATAGCTGTGGATAAACAAGATGCACAATAGAACAAGAGATATATATACAATAAGGAAATACTGGAAATAAATATAATAATGAACAATATGCCAATGAAACAAGAATACTAAATGACTAAGTGTGTGAGTACTAGCTTAACATGTGATCGGCTTGGACAAGATGCAATGCGGCCTGGCTAATCATACGTGCGGTGTATGATCAACACTATTCAGTAATCAGTACTTGATATAATAGGGATATTGATCACATATCTATACTAATACTCCCCACCCCCGACTGGTATAATAGATCCAACCACGGTATGCTATGGCATGAGACTCCCCAAGAAGATAGCTAGTCTTCCCGAGAATCAGTGTCTGTACATGTACAAGATAACCAATGAAACAATACTTGCACCATATACACCATAGACCAAGGAATAATATCTCATGACGAGATCCGGATATACCAATCCCTGTAACCATAGTGTCAAGTGAACATGGATATCTACACTAGATACAATGAACATAGAGAATATCATAAATGAGAAACTATCAGAGAATGTACTCGCCAGAAGTCAAAAAAAATAGTCTCACAGATGTCTGACTCGGTGCCTCGAAGACCTAGATATGGAACACAACATCAATACATGGTTCCGAAAAGAGAACAAGTTAAACTAGTCAACTTCTAGGTCAATAAATCAATTCTAAGTCAAAAGTCACCAATGGTCAACTCTAAGTCAATTATGGTCAAACCAAGGTCAACTATCTATTTCTAGGTGGCACAAGTCTAACACAAAAATCTTGGGTCAAGATATAAAAATCTAAGTCATAAAAACCACATCCTAAAATATTAGGATACCGTATCTCCGGATACGTAATTTCCAAGGTAAACATCATAATACATATATATCAACCAAATATGTATAATAATATAGAATATTAAATTACACATCAAATAGGTACCATGGTTTCGAACCAACTTGGTATCTCCACAAAAATCATAAACTTGATACCTAAACCCCGGATCTTGAGTATCCCACTTACCTTGGTTTCCACAAGGTAATACCCAATACCTTGATATAGTAATTACCCTCATATATAATATATAATATATAAATATATACTAATATTATACAAAGAAGAATTATAGCAATAATAGTATTATATCTTAATATTAATACATATATATATACATATATATATATAAATATAAGATATAAACACAATATAATAATAATCTGCCTAACTGTCACTGAAAGCAGTGTTGGAAAACACTGATACTCTGATACGCAGCTTTTAGTGACAGTTCTGGCTATCACTGAACTACCGTCGCTACTGCTGTCTGAAATCTGCACTACTGCTGCTGTTTAGGTGACGGTTTACAACCGTCACCATTCTCCTCGTCGCTGCTGATGCATTAATATTCCCGCTTCTGCTGCATTAATGACAGTCGGCTGCTGTCATTAATAGCCCGCCACTACTACAGCGGCTGCTGCTATATTAATGACAGCGGCTGCTGTCATGAATAGCCCCATCGCTAAAAACCTAAAAAAAAAATATAATATATAAAACATATATATATATATATATATATATATATATATAACATATATATATATATATTCCAATTAAATATAAATATATATATAAATATATATATATATATAATAACTATGCACCCTCTTATAATATTATGTACATAATAATATAGCAACAACACACACATACAACATATATAATAATAATTATACATCCATACACATATAAATAAATAATCATATAATAACTATAAATAATCTAATTACTTAATTAAACATACGTATATATTTTATAAAACATATTCATATATTTTATATTCCTAACATATATTATAACATGTATATTAATGCATGTAGAAGAAAGCTACATATAATTTATTCTATTGGTACATATATAATACATAGATCTATGCTACAATAAACATCATAATAAATACACTATAATACATATATAATATCTACATATATATACATAATTATAATTCAAGAATTAAAGCATAATTAATTAGATCTACATATAAACACACAACAAATGAAGAGTATCACCGTATCCCACTAGATCTAGGATACACATGCGACACGAGTCCACCACACATCTAATTGTACCCCGAAGGACACAAGCAAGTCACATATAATATTTATGAACAAAACAAAGTGTTAAATATAAATCTACGTGTCCGTGTCAAAATACGACATGTACAAAGTCCCGTGTTGGAGGGAAAACCCCCAAATTAACACGTATTACCAAATTATTGGGATACGACCTACACGTACCCAATTATGGACACGACACTAGCCCCAAACACATAAACATAATTGACACAAAAAGTACCACAACTAGTGATCTATAGGATTAATTGACACACACAACAAAAGTTATTTTCGGAATTCCCCCAAAATTGACACAAAAAGCACCATAACTTTCTCCATAGGTCTCATATGAACACAAAACCAAATCTTATGGGTAGTACATACATATGGGTTGATTATTCATGATTAAATCTCATATTTAGAAGCTATTTTAAGAGGAAAACTGAATTATACCTATTGGGAGATGGATTCCCAATGAAACCTCCAATTGAGATGAAATTGCCTCCAAATTGTAGATCATTACTCCTCTTTGTAGATCCTTGCTTCATCCTTCCAAATCCTTGCTTCTCAAGTCTCTAATGGCAATTTAGGAAGGAATTGGAATGAATTTGGTAGGAAAATGAAATGGGAATGAAGAAAATTTGGAAGTGGGAAATTCTAGATTTAGATTTAGAATGAAAATGAGGAGAGAGAATTTTTCCCCTCTTTTAATTAGGCCGGCCCTTTCCTCTCCCTCAAATAATTATGAAATGTCCATTATACCCCTTGGGGCCTCTCATGAAGAAATAATTAAGGAAGGAAGCTTCTAGTCTAATGATTTAATTAATTTAAATCCATCTCCTTAACAATGGGCTTTCTAAATGGGCTAAGTTTAACTAATTAATTCATGTTGGTCCATGGGTCCAAACTAAACTAGTTAGGTCCACTAACACAAGTCCAAATTAAATAAATAATATCTAACAATAATTAAATAATACAACAAATAATTATTTACCATACACAATATTTAATTAAATATGAAATGACTAAAATACCCTTCCCAAGAAAATGTGGTAGTGACAAGTCTACCCTCCTTAAAATAATTTCGTCCTCAAAATTCAAAGACGAAAACTACCCCCAGAAATAACAGAACAGAACTAAAGAATCACAACTAACTTTGGAAGAACATAACAATGAACAGAACATAACTAGAAAATAACATACCTCAAGGCACAAACAAATATGGATAACACTCTCGCATTTCATACTCTCTCTCCCTGGTAGACTCCCCCGGAGAGTGATGCCTCCATGCGACGCGCACCAAAGGAATAGTCTGGTTCCTCAGCACTTTCTCTCTCCGATCCAGAATCTCAACTGGCTGCTCTGGATAACTAAGAGTAGGGCCCACCTCTATCTCCGAGTGATCCAATACATGACTAAGATCTGCCACGTATCGTCTCAACTGCGATACATGAAACACGTTATGCACTCCCTCCAATGCAGGTGGCAAGTCTAGTCTATAAGCAACAGCACTGACCCTCTCTAGAATAGTGAAAGGTCTGATGAATCACGGACTAAGCTTTCTGCCTCCACCGAAGCGAATCGTGCCTCGTGTCGGAGAAATCCTCGGAAACACCAAACCACCCACCTAGAACAAAATACCACCTTAAGAACTTAATCTATAACAACCAAGAATAAACACAAAACAAAATCTAAACTATACCTCGAACTCCAAAGGTCTCCGATGGCAATCGGCCCAATGCCGCTGTCTGTCCTGCGCCACACGAAGTCTGTCTCTGATCAACTGAACCTTCTCTGCTGCATCCACGACCATCTCTGGCCCAAGCAAAACTCTTTCTCCAACATCCTCCCAAGACAAAGGAGTACGACACCTCCGACCATACAGAGCTTCAAAAGATGACATCTCTATACTGGCCTGGTAACTGTTGTTGTAAGGAAACTCTACCAAATGGAGATGGTCCTCCCAAAAACCTCTAAAATCTAGTACACAAGTGCACAACATATCCTCGAGAGTCTGAATAGTCCTCTCTGACTACCCATCTTTCTGGGGATGATATGCAGTACTGAACTTGAGCTGAGTGCCCAAACTCTCCTACAAACTCCTCCAAAAATGAGAAGTGAAATAACTATCTCGATCTGAGACTATGCTGACGGAAACTCCATATATCCTAACGATCTGCCTCACATACATCTCTGCCAGCTTCTCCGTAGACAAACCCACCTTGAAAGGCAAGAAGTGGGCCGACTTGGTCAATCTATCAACAATGACCCAAATCGCGTCCTTCCCTCCTTGAGAACGTGGAAGTCCGGACACAAAATTCATAGTAATGTGTTCCCACTTTCACTCTGGAATGGGTAATGGCTGAAGTAAACCTCCTGGCCTCTGCCTCTCGGCTTTTATCTGCTGGCACACTAAGCATCTGGATACAAACTATGCCACTTTCCTCTTCATGCCATACCACCACACACACTCTCGCATATCCCGATACATCTTGTTAGCACCTGGATGCATGGAATACTGAGAGCGATGTGCTTCCTGCAATACCTGCTCACGTAGCTCCCCACTAGGCACACGCAATCTAATTCCATGCCTCAAAGATCCATCCTCTGCAATAATAAAATCATCTTCCAATCCTGCTCTCACCTGAGCTCTGATACTCCTCAGAGATACATCATCATACTGTGCTGCCTTGATCATGTCCATCAAATCTGAGTGTATCTGCAATCCCCACATCTGCATAGCACTACCAGGAACAATCACCTCAATGTCCAAGCTTTCCAAGTCCTCCAACAAATATCGATCCTGTGTCAAGAGCATAGCTACCGGATACCTGCTCAAAGCATCGGCAACTACATTAGCTTTCCCAGGATGATATTACAAAAAGATATCAAAATCCTTCATCAGTTCCAACTACCGACACTGCCTCATGTTCAACTCCTTCTGTGTGAAAACATACTTCAAGCTTGTGTGGTCTGTGAAGATCTCCACACGCTCTCCGTACAAATAATGTTTCCATAACTTCAGGGCGAAGATGACTGCTGCCAACTCCAAATCATGGGTAAGATAGTTCTTTTCATGAGGATGCAATTGCCTGGATGCATAGGCAATCACTTTCCCATGCTGTTGAAGAACACAACCCAAACCCTTCCCCAATGTATCACTATAAATAGTGAAACCTCCGGACCCTGATGGCAACATCAAAATAGGAGCAGACGTCAGCCTCTTCTTCAACTCCTCAAAAGCAACCTGGCAATCCTCCGTCCAAATAAACTCTACATCCTTCTTTGTGAGTCTGGTCATCGGCTCGGCAATCCTCAAAAAATCTTACACAAACTTCCTGTAGTAGCCTGCCAATCCCAAGAAAATTCTGATCTCTGCTACCGAACTCAGAGTCTTCCAAGATTCTACTGCTGAAATCTTCTTCGGATCCACTGAAATACCATCACCAGTCACAACATGCCCCAAGAACTCCACTTTGTCCAAGAAAAACTTACACTTGGACAACTTCCCATACAGCTTCTCCTTCCTCAGCACATCTAACACAATCCTCAAATGCTCCTCATGCTCCTCCGGTGTCCTCGAGTATATGAGTATGTCGTCGATGAATACCACCACGAACTTGATAAGGTACTGGTGGAACACCTTGTTCATCAAGTTCATAAATACCGCCGACATATTAGTTAAACCAAACGGCCTCACCATAAACTCGTACTGACCATACCGAGTTCTAAAAGCAGTCTTCGGTATGTCCTCCGGCTTCACCTTCACCTGATGGTAGCCTGATCTCAAATCTATCTTAGAAAACACCTTAGCTCCACTCAACTGATCAAACAGATCATCATTCCGTGGCAAAGGATATTTATTCTTGATAGTGAGATTATTCAAAGCCCTGTAATTAATGCACATGCGCACCGATCCATCCTTCTTCGGTACAAACAATACCGGGGCTCCCCATGGTGAAGAACTCGATCTAATAAACCCCTTATCCTGTAATTTGTCCACCTGCTTCTTAAACTCGACCAGCTCACTGTTGTTTACTCTATAGACATGCTGCAAAATTGATTCTGCACCTGGCACCAAGTCTATAGAAAATTCAACATCTCGATCTGGCGGCAATCCTGGCAATTCCTCAGGAAATACATCCAAGAACTCTGCTATCAACGAATGTGGTAACTCCTTGTCTTCCACCATAACTCCACAAATAATGCCTTCTCCTTGCTCTGTAGCTCCTATAGCAAACTCGAACTCTGGCTCTCCTGGTAAACCAAACAAAACTCTACCTCCTCTATAATCTATGCTAGCACGGTGCCTACTCAACCAATCCATCCCGAGTAGAATATCGTAGCTCAGAAGTGGCATTACAAGTAGACACGTACTCAACTCTCGGCCTCCCAAAGTAACTCTTCGATCCTTGCAAATATCATTAACCAGGATAATGCCTCCCCCGGTCATGATCTGGCAAGTCCTAAGCAAAGACTCAGCTACCAAACCATGCTTTAGAGCAAAAGAAACAGATATAAAACTATGGAAAGCACCACTATCAAACAAAGCTAAAGCTGGAATGGAATCAAGAAGAATAGAACCTGCGATGACATCTCCGGTGGGTTCATCCTCCTCGACGGTCATAGCAAACGCTCGTCCCTGCCGAGCACCTCCCTGCTGCTGATGCTGGATAAAATGCTGCTGCTGTGTCGGAAGCGGTCCCCTCGACTGTGCTGCAGGTGGTCTCGTCTGTGCCCTCGGAGCTGGAGCTGCTCCCTGAACTGCACAACAAGGAGACTCCCTCGATTGATGCCCTTCAGTACCATAATACAAACAGACTCCTAGCCTTCTCCTGTAAATTTCCCAGATATGGCCGGGCTTCTTGCAGTAGTTGCATGGAGCTTGCTGTAACTGTCTCTGCTGCTGAGGTGCCTGGTGAAAAGGTGCTCTAGCTGGAGTCTGGTTTTGCTGTGGCTGTTGGAAAGATCTGGACTGGAAATGAGGATGTTTGGCAGATATTGCACTACCGTTGGCCCCCAGAAAAGAATTATGGTCCCTCTTGGGCTTCAAACCCAACTCTCGCTCAACCTTGCGTGCCTCCGTAAGTATCTCCGAGTATGTCTCATAAAAAGACGGAATGAGAATCTTTACTTCCCAGTTTAGACCCTCACGGAAACGAATGGCTCGAAACTCCGGCTCCCTCACCAGATACTCCACAAATCAGCTCAACCTACCGAACTCCGTAGCGTATTCCTCCACAGACATTCTCCCCTGAATGAGACTCTCAAACTGTCTCCCCATGTCTAGCCTGTCTGCCCGGGCAAAAAACTTCTTCTTGAAAAGGTCTTTGAATACCTCCCAAGATTGTCCTGCGTCAACCAGAACTGGCTCATTCCTGAACCAAGTATGAACGACGTTGAACAGTTAAAGTCCTACCGCCTCAACCTTCAGATCCTCAGAAAGATGGGACACCCTCATAAGATGCTCAATGTTCTCGAGCCAATCATCAGCATAGACTATGCCCTCTGTCCCCTTGAAAAACCTAGGCTCCAGTTTCTTGAAGTCCTGAATATTGCCTGGCTGAAGCTGAGCAACCTGAGAAACATCCTGCTGCTGGATCGGAACTCCTTTCTCAACTACAGCACGAGCGAGCTGATGAGCACTCTTAATGCCCTTCCGTAGAACGTCGGTCTGCCTCTGATGTGCCTCTGACTGAGCCTTCTGTGCCTCGAGCATCTCACAAAATAGTGTAAACATCTGTGACGCCTCTGCTGGCACAGGAGGTGGAGGTGGAAGCCCCTCAGATACAGCTGGCACAGTCCTCTAAGTAGGTGGTGGACCTCCGAAAGCAGCTGACACTCCAATCACCGGAGAAGTGACTGGGGCAGGCCCTCGGGAAGTCACAGACCTCTCAGAAACTGCTCTCCCCTACTGCAATCTAGTCTTAGGCGGCATCCTGAGATAAAGCGAAAGAAAGAATCAATATGTCACAAGATGTAAGATATCAAGGAAAGGATATTTTAATAGATCAAGTATCAATACCAAAGGAGAATAGTTGAATCAAAAGAATTTTCCTAGATGTGATTGAGTATCTCAGCCTATTTCCTATATCCTATTGCAGGCTCGCAGTAGTACAACTAAATTGTCGCACTACCACGATATCGCATACTTTGTGAAGCTAGACCTCCATGGGCCACCACCAAAAATGGGTCACGACCCACACCCGATGTAAGGGTACTAGTCGAAAACAACGCCCAGCCTACGCCACAGAATCGGCGGTAGAACGCTGTCTAGATAATCTATCTAACAATATAATGAACCACCAATAATGATAGTATACTCAATCAAAGAACTAAGATAGAAAGCACGAATCAGATAAAGAATAGAATAGTCACAATACAACTCATGAGTCTAAAATAATACATCAATGAGTTTGAAGAAATACAGAAAAGCTGGAGACAAATCCAGTACAAAAGAATACTATGAAGCTACAACTCCAGGGTCAACTGTCTCAGTTGGGATAAGTCCCTCCTGAGCCAGGGTCTCAGAATCTAAACCCACAACATCCTGGGGTCCATAATAGGTAGGGTACCACTCCTCAGTGTCATCTGGAAAAATATATCCAGTCAGGAAAGGAGCAAAGTACATCTCTAACAACAGTTCTAATCAATGATAAAAACTATGTAACAGTAAATAGTTGTGGATAAACAAGATGCATAATAGATACAAGAGATATATATACAATAAGGAAATACTGGAAATAAATACAATAATGAACAATATGCCAATGAAACAAGAATACTAAATGACTAAGTGTGTGAGTACTAGCTTAACATGTGATCGGCTTGGGCAAGATGCAATGCGGTCTGGCTAATCATACGTGCGGTGTATGATCAACACTATTCAGTAATCAGTTTTTGATACAATGGGGATATTGATCACATATCTATACTAATACTCCCTACCCCCGACTGGTATAATAGATCCAACCACGGTATGCTATGGCACGAGATTCCCCAAGAAGATAACTAGTCTTTCCGAGAATCAGTGTCTGTACATATACAAGATAACCAATGAAATAATACTTGCACTATATACACCATATACCAAGGAATAATATCTCATGACGAGATCCGGATATACCAATCCGTGTAACCATAGTGTCAAGAGAACATGGAAATCTACACTAGATACAATGAACATAAAGGATATCATAAATGAGAAACTATCAGAGAATGTACTCGCCTGAAGTCCAAAAAATAGTCTCACAGATATCTGACTCGGTGCCTCAAAGACCTAGATATGGAACACAACATCAATACAAGATTCCGAAAAGAGAACAAGTTAAACTAGTCAACTTCTAGGTCAATAAGTCAATTCTAAGTCAAAAGTCACCTATGGTCAACTCTAAGTCAATTATAGTGAACTATGGTCAAACCAAGGTCAACTATCTATTTCTAGATTGCACAAGTCTAACACAAAAATCTTGGGTCAAGATATAAAAATCTAAGTCATAAAAACCACATCGTAAAATATTAGGATTCCGTATCTCCGGATACGTAATTTCCAAGGTAAATATCATAATACATATATATCAACCAAATATGTATAATAATATAGAATATTAAATTACACATCAAATAGGTACCATGATTTTGAACCAACTTGGTATCTCCACAAAAATCACAAACTTGATACCCAAACTCCGGATCTTGAGTATCCCACTTACCTTGGTTTCCACAAGGTAATACCCAATACCTTTATATAGTAATTACCCTCATATATAATATATAAATATATACTAATATTATACAAATAAGAATTATAGCAATAATAGTATTATATCTCAATATTAATACATATATATATACATATATTTATAAATATAAGATATAAACACAATATAATAATAATCTGCCTAACTGTCACTGAAAGTAGTGTTAAAAAACACTAATACTCTGATACGCAGCTTTTAGTGACAGTTATGGCTGTCACTGAACTGCCGTCGCTACTGCTGTCTGAAATCTGCACTACTGCTTCTATTTTGGTGACGGTTTACAACCGTCACCATTCTCGTCGTTGCTGCTGCTGCATTAATGTTCCCACTTATGCTGCATTAAAGACAGTCAGCTGCTGTCATTAATAGCCCGCCACTGCTACAGCGGCTGCTGCTATTTTAATGACAGCGGCTGCTGTCATTAATATCCCCGTCGCTAAAAACCTGAAAAATATATATATAATATATAAAACATATATATATATATATAACATATATATATATATATATATCATCCAATTAAATATAAATATATCTATATATATAATAACTATACACCCTCTCATAATATTTTGTACATAATAATATAGCAACAACACACACATACAACATATATAATAATAATTATACATCCATACACATATATATAAATAATCATATAATAACTATAAATAATCTAATTACTTAATTAAACATACATATATATTTTATAAAACATATTCATATATTTTATATTCCTAACATATATTATAACATGTATATTAATGCATGTAGAAGAAAGCTACATATAATTTATTATTTTGGTACATATATAATACATAGATCTATGTTACAATAAACATCATAATAAATACACTATAATACATATATAATATCTACATATATATACATAATTATAATTCAAGAATTAAAGCATAATTAATTAGATCTACACATAAACACACAACAAATGGAGAGTATCACCGTATCCCACTAGATCTAGGATACACATGCGACACGAGTCCACCACACATCCAATTGTACCCCGAAGGACACAAGCAAGTCACATATAATATTTATGAACAAAACAAAGTGTCAAATATAGATCTACGTGTCCGTGTCAAAATACGACATGTACAAAGTACCGTGTCGGAGGAAAAATCCCAAAAATAACACGTATCACCAAATTATTGGGATACGACCTACACGTACCCAATTGTCGATACGACACTAGCCCCAAATACATAAACATATACCAAAGTGATCTATAGGATCAATTGACACACACAACAAAAGTCATTTTCGGAATTCTCTCAAAATTGACACAAAAAGTACCATAACTTTCTCCATAGGTCTCATATGAACACAAAACCAAATCCTATGGGTAGTACATACCTATAGGTTGATTATTCATGATTAAATCTCAGATTTAGAAGCTATTTTAAAGGGAAAAACTGAATTATACCTATTTGGAGATGGATTCCCAATGAAACCTCTAATTGAGATAAAATTGCCTCCAAATTATAGATCCTTGCTCCTCTTTGTAGATCCTTGTTTTCTCCTTCTAGATCCTTGCTTCTCAAGTCTCTAATGGTGATTTGGGAAGGAATTGGAATGAATTTGGTAGGGAAAAGAAATAAGAATGAAGGAAATTTGGTAGTGGAAAATTCTAGATCTAGATTTAGAATAAAAAGAGGAGAGAGAATTTTCCCCCTCTTTTTATATAGGCCGGCCCTTTTCTCTCCCTCAAGTAATTATGAAATATCCATTATACCCCTTGGGGCCTCTCATGAAGAAATAATTAAGGAAGGAAGCTTCTAGTCTAATGATTTAATTAATTTAAATCCATCTACTTAACAATGGGCTTTCTAAATGGGCTAAGTTTAACTAATTAATTCATGTTGGTCCATGGGTTCAAACTAAACTAGTTAGGTCCACTAACACAAGTCCAAATTAAATAAATAATATCTAACAACAATTAAATAATACAACAAATAATTATTTACCATGCACAATATTTAATTAAATAGGAAATGACTAAAATACCCTTTCCTAAAAAATATGGTAGTGACATCAAGACTGTCTTTATATGTTTGAAAACATATAAATGTATTTATACATATATACAATCACGTATTTGTATTTGTTTATCACATAGCATACATAAACAATCATTTTATCATTTTCTATTTGAGTCCATATGCCGATATCGTATCCAAATTTTTTGTGTAGCAGTGTCATAATTCTAGGATGTATAATTTCCTTTTCAAATACTAGAATATCACAAGTATATCTTTACCCATAATCTTAATAAGTTCCTAAACATCAAACTACTAAGGATTATACAAATGTTTACTCAAATTGAAAAAAATGAAGAATTTAAGACTCAAATATGAGAGAATGGTTGAGGGCTTGCCTTGATTGATTTATATTAGAAATTTTGGGACTAGAGCTTGCATCTTCTTCCCCTTTCATTTTTTTCTTCATCATCTTTTTTTTTTCTTGTTCTTCTTATAATTTTTCTTCTTTTTCTTTGAAGAAAGGGCTTAAGGTTAGGGTTTAGTTTTGTGATTTTAATGGATGATGAAGGTGATGATAAAAATGGTAGTGAAGAAGATGATGGTGATGTTGGAGGTGGTGGTGGAGACGGCCAGGAGGGGCATCGGTCAACGGTGAGGGGTCTGGCGACCGCGGGTCTGGCTGCACGAAGATTGAGAGATGGAGGTAAGAGAGATTGAAAGGAAAAGGGGAAGAAGATTGAGAGTATATGGAAGAGAGGGAGACATGGAGAAAAAGGGGGAGAGAGACCGCGAGAGAGAGGATGGGAGTTGGGGTGCTGCTCTTCTCTCTCTCTCTCGCTCTCTCTCTCTCTCTCTCTCTCTCTCTCTTTCTCTCAGTCTCTCTCTCTCTCTCTCTCTCTCTCTCTCTCTCTTTTCTTTTCTTTTTTTTGTTTTGGTTGATGACTAATGATTGTTAGGAGAAGCCGTTGTGGCTTTAGGAGTATGAGATTTTAAGATTTTGACACCAAGTCTCTAAGATGTCCATTAATATTTATAATTGCAAAAAAAAAAAATCCATAGATCTTATGCAAATTATTCATATGAATTAATAATACATACAATTTATTTTATTTAATATATTTCTTCATCATAAAACGTTAAGATTTCTTAGTAACACAAGTTTTATTATTAAGAAATATTTTAAATAAATAAATAAAATTTATTGAATAATTTCGTATATGGGATACAGCTGTGACATTTAGTGTGGTAAGGGGTTGAACCTATTAGGGCAAAGAGTTTATTATTGGTTTTATCCATCTTGTAATTTCACCTAAGTTATATAGATTAGAATTTGTCCCGGTGACATAGTCACCGCCATATACATTATCTTTATCTATGCTTGGTGTTCGTTAGACAGGGGTTGGTTATCTCAGGTGGGTTGGCCTAAGTTTCTGTTGCGGTCAATCTCAAACACGGTATCAGAATGCTTACATGGCGTGTTCGATCACAATATTTGGTATCAGAGCTACTGGTTTTGGTTCTGGCAACTATATCTATGGAGCAAAAAAATACTCGTATGATCGTGCTCACAAGGAGAAGATGGACGATTTGGAAGCCAAGGATGGGTAATCTAATCTAGTGTAAGGATTTGTATGGTCCATTGAGGGCGACAGCGCAAAACCATCGGACAAAGTTGTTGACGACTGGAAATAACTGGATCGGAAGGCTGTTGGATTCATCCTCTAATGGCTGGACGACTCGGTATTTCACCACGTATCCATGGAGAGTTCAGTAAAATAATTGTGGGAGAAGCTGCATTCGTTGTACGAAAGGATGACGGCTAGCAACAAGGCATTTCTTATTCGCCAACTCATCAACTCGAAGTACATAGAGGATGCCCTGGTGGCACAACATCTGAACAAGATTCAGGGTGTCATCAATCATCTGTCTACGATAAAGATGGTGATTGATGATTAGCTTCAGTCCCTTCTGATTTTGAGTTCTCTGTCGAAAAGCTAGGAGACGTTGGTGGTGTCGTTAAGAAACTCTACGCCCAATGGAGTTGACACAATGGAGGAAGTCAATAGTAGTTTGTTATATGAGGAGGTCCGGCATAAGCAAATGGAATAATCACATGAGTCTACTCTGGTGGCTTCCTACGGGAAGGAAAGACCCAAGTCACAGGCGAGGACAAGGAGAGTTATAGGGATCTTGCAACTATGGACCACAATAAGGGCTGATATCACTATGGTGAAAGGGGTCATATCATGAGGAACTGCATGAAGCTCAAAGCTTGTAAGGCCAAAGGCAAGGACGATCAGGAGGATCTTACGGCATTAGAAGATATCATCATAGCAGCAACCGACGTAAAGGAACCTCGTGACATATGTCATGATGGAGATTGGGTCATGAAAATAGGGGCATCATATCATGCCACTCTATATAGGAGGATCTTTACATCATACCATGACGACATGTTTGGACATGTAAAGATAGGCAACAAGGGGACCCCCGCAGTTATAGACAATGATATTCTGCACTTGACAATGGAGTTTGGTAAAAATTTTGTTCTCAAGGGTGTGCGACATGTACCGAGTTTGTTCTATAACTTGGTTTCAGTAGGAAGGCTGTTGATGATGGCGGTCGCAATTTTTTGGGGACAAAGATTGGGTGCTTATGAAGGGTTCCTAACAAGTGGTCGAGAAGATTTATGTTATGGCACGTACAGACTCAAGCCGCTGAGTTGTACCGGTAGGCCACAAACAAAGAATGGAGGCTCTAGGGGTGTTCAACAGGAGTTAGTGGATCATCGAAAACTTGTCTTAAAGTGTATTCCAGATACTTTAAGAATTATGAAGGATTCAGTTAGTCGAGACAAAGTGACGAATGGTGATGAGTCAAAGATTGAGAGTCAGTCTATAGGTCCCATGACAGCTGGTCAGTCTCCTGGTGGGGGTTACTCCATGAATCTGGTTTTGGCGACTAGTAGTTTGCCAAAACTTTGTGAAGCAACATCGGTTTCAGCAGTTCAAAGCCAGGAAAGAGTTTTGCAACAAACTCAATCTGAGGAAGGGGCATCTCCATTCTCACAGTTTCGGGGGAGCTATGGTTCATCGACGGCATGCACAGTGTATGATATTCTGCTCAAGGATGTATGTGTACAGGGGAGCTTCAGTATCGGACAAGAAGGTATGCAATTTCAAGAGTCCAAATATCGAGGGAACTGCACCGTCCGCTTGGTTGGGCCTGCCAAGGGCGAAGAAGCTCGTCAGAATGGTAGTACGTTCTAATGGAAGACGGAAGTCAGGGATAGGCAGCCAAGACTCACGGTGAGGCTGATCGTTAGAGACTTCGGTCTTAGCCATGTCAATTATGTTGGCAGGATCCCAGTGGTGCAGGAGGTGCTACGCATGGCAGTTAGCGTCGATGTGACGGTCGAGGAGCTGAAGACAAAGAAAGATATAAAGCAGTTCGGGGATCATAGATCGGTGGCATAGGGGAGTGGGAACTCTATCACGGGGTAACAGGCATGGAGTCCATTGAGGAGCCATGGGGTCAATAACCTCTCATCCGACTGGAGGTTGAGATTGTTGGAGTCCATTCTCGAATTGGTAAGAGCAAATTTTTGAGCCCAAAGATGATAAAAGATTTGATTTGATATAATTTAAAAAACTATATTAATTTAATTAGATTTCAAACTTGTATCAAGTATTTAATTTGACCATATTTGGATGTCCATAATTGGTATTTTCTAATTTAGATAATAGTTTTCTATTTAAAAATTCCTATGAACTAAATTAGGATCATATTTATATGGGTTAGGGTGGAAGCACAAAGAAGATAGCAGAAAAATGGAGATTCAGGGTGCTCGTTCACAGAAAATCTATGAGAAAGTTCATACTTTGCTCTTAGGACCCGACATGCAAGACAGAAGGAAGAGGAGATCTAATCAAGGAGTCGTCGCCTTCGTTCAGGGAAATTGCTATTGGGTTTTGTGAGCGAATTCAATTATAATCTTTTTTCTTTTTTTCATGAGTGTGGTGAGGGGGTTGAACCTATTAGGGCAAAGGGTTCTACATTGACTTTATCAATCTTGTGAAACCATCCCTTCGCGTAACATCGATTATGTTTCATCCCAGGCTATCTTCTGAACTAGATTCAAAATTGACTCATCCAATTTCAAGATCACTCTTGCATTCGCCTATCTTATATCATCGAACAACACAATTCCTTCACATATATCAATCCAAACTATCTACCAAGCGTCGATATCGTATCAACTTATCTAAGTCCAAAATTTGATCAACTATCACCTATCCTCCATTCCTCAACCGATGTAAATTCTCAATCCTCAGCATTATCCTCATATTTTCAAATTAAAATTTTAGTCGCTATCTTCTAATTGTGCAATCGTCCAATTACGCTAACTATGATTGCATCATCGAGCCTTCAATATCAATACTAAATTTTATCCTATTTGATTCAATTCGAAATACGTACAAGGTCCATAACATTTTCTCGGACCAAGCCATTAATTACATTACTCTGAATCCCTATCCAATATACCCTTAGCATTCACTCTACTTATTCCAAATCGTCCAAACCAATCTCATAAGAGACCTTCAAAATCACGACTAACTTGGCAACACTCATTCCAAGGCTTTGCACGATCACATTACTTGCTGATAGACTCATTGATACCCTAAAATCCTTAATCCATCGAACATCTCTATGACTACCCCCATCATACACCACTCAGGGTTCAAGTTATTTGGAAAATTCTCAAAATCGAATTCATACCGTCAACTTAAAAATCCAATCGATTCATTTCTTAACATCCAATTACGATCCTCTATATTCACATCAACAGTATCAACTTCCGACGATACCTCTATCGATAGCTATCCAACATTCAATAAACTGAACCCAACTAATTCTCATCCGAAAATATTCTAATCTCGAACAAAAACTAGCTAATATCAATATCATTCTAGGTATGCAATGCCCAACATAACTCAGCCAATAAGGACTTCTGCCTAGCTATCCCTTGTCCATAAAATAACCTTATGAGATTCATAAAATATCTAGACTTATTATACGGAACATCCAATGAAAAAATTAAGAGAGAGCGTCAATAATATTGATAAAGAATGAAACTCAAAAATAAAAAAAATTGATAAGGGTCCAGAACCGAACGTCCTCGTTGGACGTGATGTCATGTGAGCCTACGATGCACTCGCATAAGGCAAGCACCGAACGACCGATCGGACAACTATATTATAGAGTCACACATAAATCCCTAAGCAAAAAAGTTGAATCAACACATTATAGATAATAAAATAATTCTCTTTATTAATATTGAAATAGAGGTTACAATGGCACGAAGCCAAGATCACAAGCTCTCTCTCTCTCTCTCTCTCTCTCTCTTATAATAAACTATACCATGAGGCTTACAACTTGAGAATGACTACAATGGATGATGTTTCATACATTATGTCCCATATACAAGTGCTTCCAGCTACGGCCGCTACGCTCTAAGGTGCCATAACGAACTCCATGCCTTAGTGTACACGAAAGAAAATCCACATCGAATGAGTTACTTCTCGCAACTTGCAGACATTCTAGTGGGGTGTGAGTACATAAAAATGCACTAGTGGAGAAGCCTCTCACCCACTCAAGAAAACTAGCATGTCTGTTGTGTTATTTGTACTCAATTATTATGTTCTCTTTCTAGTCATGCCTTAGGATCGGTTTTATGGCATACCCTAAGAAATGTACTCATGTCGTAGGCATGAATAAGTGTCACACAATGATCAAGTAACATGAACTTAACTTTACTTACCATCCATCCATCCCTGCCAAAAGATACATCAAGTTATCCAAATATATGCAATGAATCAAGCGACATCTATAAAAACTCTGAGTGTCTCGAACGTGTCTTGACAGAATATGTACTATGCTTCATAAACTTGTGGCATGCTGTGCATCCAATCGTGTTCAACTCATAACCTTCACACGGATTTTTGCTAGCAAGCCAACTTAGTCAATATGAAAGGGGTCACTGGTACCATAAGTCATGTTGGACTTCTAGTAAGACGGACAGCCGAGTATGGGTGTGAACTACACGGGTCCCAAAATACTGTGGCATTGCAATGCACCCTTTAGGCGTGGTTATCATGCCGCATAACTGAAGGTCCCACAATACCTCGTTCCTCCAAGGCCAACATGATCCCAGTGCCTCAGGATTCATTCAGGAACGTAAACCTTGTGCACAAGTTTTTTACGACATTACAATTATCTTCTTCTTCAACTTTACTCGGCTCTTTGAGCCATCTCTTCTAAACATGCTATGCTCCCTGAGCTATCTCTTCTAAACATGTTATGCTCCCTGAGTTATCCCTTCTCTCAAATCTTCTATCTTTAAGCAGGTCCCAATTTGGGAACTGCCTTGGCGACCTAACAGTCCATAAAACTTTCTATATTTTATCTCGATCGGACCTGGAATGACTACTCGATAGTCTTACAAACTAAACTGAATGAACCATATTTCGTAACGTGCTCCAAAATAGTGGCATAATCTACTTGACAAGCATTTCAACCATGCGATGATATATACTATGATGCATAAGAAAGTATGAATGACAGATAAGAAAACTCAACTTGCATAAAGTGAAACACATACAAAAAATATTATCTCTAGAAGCAAGTTATTATCTCTATTATCTCCATGTTCTATAACAATATGATATAAGATGGGATTATTCCATTAGTTATGCTGGTTTCTCTCTTTTATTAGCGTGCTTCAAGTTAGTGTCTAGCGACTAGCATGTATCGTCAATTTTATTAAGTATGAAGGCAAGCTGAACAGGTTCACCGAAGCTACACACCTGAGCAAGGACTTACCTCGGCTGAGCGAAACTCCGAGTATATGTCTGAATAATCTATCTCTGAACATCGTTGCATGAATGCTTAATCTTGCTGAGCTGAGCGTAGCAGTAGTTACAATAAGTGATTCCAAAGAAGATGTAATCAAAGATGAAGTTGTCGTTGAGGAGACAATATTTAAACCATAACTCGTTGAGCCTTCGACCAAGCTAGTGAGGATGTATAAGGATTTCGGAGATAATTTTGTTACCTATCATGTGGAAGCAGATCTAGTTACCTATGTTAAGGCAATAAAGACAAAATATACGATGTTCTAGAACGAGGGTGTCAATAATGAGTTTGACTCTATAACCTCCAATAATACTTAGTTGTTTATCGATCTGCCGAAAAGACCAAAACCTAGAGGATGTAAATAAATCTTTAAGAAGAAGATGGAGGATGACGAAACTGTTGACAAGTTCAAGGCCAAGCTGGTAGACAAAGGGTTTTCTTAGAAGCAGGAGATCAATTACTTCGGCACATATACTCTAGTTGTGCGGATGACAACTATCAAAATACTTATTGCTTTGATTGTAATTCACAAACTAGTTATACATCAGATAGATGTGAAATCATCATTCCTAAATAGAGATCTAATTGAAGAGATTTACGTCCAACAACCGGAAGGATTTGTTATTAAGGGTCGTGAAGAAAAAGTCTACAAGTTGAGGAAATTATTGTACTATCTGATGCAAGCTCTCTAGAGCAGTATAAGAAGTTTGATAAAGTCATTAGATCAAACGAATAAAGGGTCAGCGAGACGGATAAATATGTTTACACTAAGTTCAGTACTACAAGAAAAATGACCTTTCTTGACAATCAATTTCTTGACGTATAGCCAAAACCGTCAATGAAAGTCGTAATTATGACGGTTTCATACATACGTCAAGAAAATACCCTTTTGTGTTATTTTTAAAAAAATGGTCATAATACTTGACGGTTTTAAAGGAACCGTCAAGAAAAACTATTGTATTACTTGACGGTTTGTTAATAACCGTCAAGTAATGCAAGTGCGCAAAAATTGCTGGAAATATTTCAGCTGCCATTTTCGTAAAAAAAAAATTGGGTTCTATATTGACGGTTTCGTGGTTAATTTAATCGATGAACCTTCTATTCTTTTTTTTTCTACTGAGCCTTTCCACTTTCCATCCTCTCCATTTCTCCATGGCTAGAGATCTTCTCCATATGATTCTATCTGCTCTCCTCGGTGACCTCCTCTCCCTCCTCCCCAAACTCTCTACCGAAATCCTAGCTCCATCGACCTCCAGTCCTAGCCGCAAACTCTAAATACCTGTAGGAGACCCATCTTCCTTAGCCTCTTAATCATCTTCTTCGTAGGATTCTTTCTCCAATAGAGACTGCTCTCTTCCTATGGAGCACCCGGCGTCGACGTTTAGGATTAGGATTTTGCCATAGCAATCTTGCGATCGTCATTAGAACCAAAGAAATTTAGGGTTTTGATTCGAGGAGGATGGCTCAGGCCATGGACGAATGGTACAAGCAGATACCGATCATCACCAGGTCATACCTAACGGCTAACGGCCGTCGTTGTCACTACCATCAACTTCTTTCTTGAGGTTAGGGTTCCCTTTTCTAAATTCGATCTTTTCCCCAAAAAGAAATCATAATTTTTATTTTTATTTCTTTTTTTATTATTAACACAAGGTGTCATCGACCACGATGAGTCATCTGTGGAAGAAGCTAGCACGCTAGCGTCGATGGTGTCTTCAGAAGCCTGAGGAATGTAGGAGCGAAGTTTTGTCGTCATCTTACTTTCTAGTAAGATGAGCAGAGGTCTCATACCCTTGAGCATCCAAATGGACTTCCAAATTTTGGGTCTCTGCGTGCAATCTGAAGCTGTAGACGTTTGTCTTTTCGGTTTCCACATCCATACTGGTGTACTTTGGTGCCAGGTTCCCTATCTTCCCAGTTGTTCATCATTGTGTAGTCACTTGCCGCAGCGCCCAGTGATTTTTATTGTTCAGCGCGAGTTCTAGGTCCCCAATCTTGGCATTGAGGTCTGCATCGAGTAGTATGTTGCATGTACTAACATCTCGGTCGATGATCTTCTTCCAGCACTCTTCGTAAAAGAATAAAAATGTATCGGCTACTCCAAGGACGATGTTGAAGCTCATGTCCCATGAAAGCTTCATCTTCCTCACTAGTGCCACAGAGAGGCTCCAGTTGGGCACGAACACGTACACCAGCAGGAGCTTGTCCTTTTCGCTACACCAGCCCTTGAACAGGACTAAGTACGGGTGGGGTGAACTGTCCATGAGAAGCCCAAGCTCCATTTTTAAGGTGTCAGTGAACTACTCCGCTTGGCCGAACTTCTTGATGACAACCTTGCATCTAGAGGACACCTTCATATGTAGTTCTGGAGCCGCCATGGCCCTCGTATGTAATTTTTTTTCAAATTTACTAGAAATATTAATGTTCTATTAATTTTCCTTGTAGATTATATCTTGTATCATTTGTATCTAAATCAGACGCTCGTGGTTCAGCATTACGAGATATGTCACCTCATAATCAACTTCTTCTATTTCTAGAAAATAGGTAATTTGGAGCACTAATCTTGTGATTTTTTTATTCTTGATTAATCTGGCCTATTACTGATGTGTACATAGTTATTGCTTAAGGCTTTTTGGTAATCTTTAGTTGTATTGGTAGAAGAATATTGGCATTGATAATGAAGTACTTCTGACCTGTGAACAAAAATAAAAAAAATCTTTGAGAAAAAAGATAGTGTTAGGTCAATTAGATTTCAGTGTAGTATGGTCTTCTCGAATGTTGGCTCCAAAGCAGCTGCATGATGCTAGCATTTTATAAATTTGGTTAGGTTATTCCAATTTGTTTCTATCTATTTATGAGGAAGTATACAAATATAGTGAATAAGTGGTATAGAGAAAGTATTATGGTTACTCAATTATTGTATCCCTATCGTACCTATCATTGTTTCTCAAAATGTCTATCATCATATTTGTATCATGTATTATTTATCTGCAGGTATCTATTATGTATCATAACTCAGGTTCTTGCATCTCATATTATTACATACAGTAAATTATTTTTAAATTTTGTTCTTTTGATGCTTATTAAATCTACCTTATCCAAAACCTTTACAGTGTAATATATAAAGGAAGACAAAGCATTTTGGAGGTTGCACTTTTAGGAAAAAATGCATTTAGGTTCTTTTATTTGAAACCAATAGAGGGGAATAACTTAATATCTAAGTTTTGGGGGTCATGAATGTAATATAAATAAGCAATTTTTCTCATTGTAAATGCTCATTAACCTATTTCAACATTATTTCTATATGCTCTTTCTCTAGGATGATTACCTTAACTGCTTTAGTGATCCTGAAGTAATTGTTAAGGTAGGTGCATTGCAAACCACCTTTATAATTTGTTAAATGTATATGATGAGACAATTGCATACTTTCTTTGCTAATGTTGTGAACATAATATCGGCATGAAACCTACATTTTTTTATGTTTTCGTTGTTGTAGATAGGGACTGATATTGAAGTGTTCTTGTCTTGTTGTACAAGCCCTAGAATATGTTAACGAAGACCAAATAAAACTTTAATGGTAAGAATGTTTTCTTCTCTTTTGTTACTTTTTACATTTATTTTGTTACTTTGTACATCTGAATGTTCGAAAACAGTAGTCCTTAAAAGAAAAACTAGTCGATTTGCCTTAGGTGGGTGTCCCGACTTTGACAAAATAAATCTAATATTTTATTAAGAAAAGAAAAACAACCATTATGTAAGAAATAGGGTGGATGAAATATAAGCCCAGATGATAATACTTGTAACTTATCAAAAAATCATATGGAGATCTACAACATAGTTGTCCAACTTTTTTTGAACAACAAAAGCCCTAAAGTCCATGAAATTCTAGTTGTTGTTTTTTACTTTTCTTCCCTAAGATATGATGAGCACGCACAATAGTAGAACTTTGGTTTTGATACATTACCGCTTAAAGATAAATATATTGAAGCATGTTGACTTCTATTGGTGGCTTGCTCTGATGGGGGAATCATTACCACTTAAAAATTCTAGGCTTGGTTTTTTTCCTATTGAGAATTATCCCTATTCCAGTAATACACCAATACCATTAGGGAAAGATCCCAATGTGCTTCAACATATCCTTCTTACCTTGACTGCTTTACCAGTTTGCTTCTCGGTACTTGTTATTGAAACTTTCCAGTAATAAGCGTTCCCTAAAAAATAATTTGCAATATTTTCTGTCTAGGCTCTTCTTGGGCAAGGTCATAAGTATTGTTTGAAGCCACCAAAATTGCTACTTAGGATTTAAAATAACTGAAAAAGCAAGGTATTAAGTATAGTCACATACCTTTTGGAGGGTCCAAAGTCGCCAAAACAACAAAAATGACTAGTTGAAACCAATGAAACTCTAAACTTCTGAAACCAAATATGAAATCAAATATGAAATATTGTTTAATTTTTCAGTCAATTTATACAATTAGCTAGCCTGAACATGACATGTGCTAAAATACATTGCATTTTTTCTATTACATATAAAAAACTTGTTATTAAATTGCTAATTGAATTAAATATGATACCATAATATTAGATATCTTGGGATACATGCTGAAAAGTTTGGCTTATTGTATACAGAGAAACTTAGGCAACTTCACAAATGAATTGTTTGGTATCAACTTGTTGGTTTAGACCTTAAAATTTGGGACCCTATTAGACTTAAAAGATTTTTTCTAAGAACACAAAGGGAGGAGAACCTTCATCTGAACATGCTTGCACTTAAGTAAATTTTTAGCTAGGAAAAGGTTATAGATTCTTTGTATGTAGGGTGATTGTTGTTGCCTCAGAAGTATCTGGTTATATGATCAAGGTAATCCTATTTACCCCGTCTACTAGATTGAATCTAAATTTTTCCAAGGAGCCTCATGGATTTGGATTTATTCAATACATTGACCATGTTGATGCAGCTGAAGCTAACTATCAAATGGATGGTCAAATCCTTCTCGGGCATGAATTAATTGTTGTATTTGTAAAGGAGAACAGGAAGAAGCCAGCTGACATGAGGGCAAGGGAGAGCATGAGGAAAAATTCGTAGAGCTTCATTTTCTTATAGTACTCTAATTACTGTAGGCTATCAGTTATCCTTCTGTTCATTTTTGCAGCTCGATAGTTTCATCACTCAATGTATAGTAGAACAATTTTGGGCTAAATATTTCTTAATTGTCTACGACTTACAACATTATTAGATATAGTTGTATTTGGACTGGTAGTTTTTTTCCTTAATAAATTTAAACAATACTTAATGAAAGTAGGGTGCATGTGAACATGCCTCATGTGAACTCACTTGCAGGTGACCCAGGTGGATCAGGTACGGTGCATGCAGGTCTTGGACCATATCTTAGCTCACCTGTCAACAAGACCCTCTCTGAATGTTCACATGGAGGGCATTTAAATAAAATATCTCTTTAGGATTTTCTGACTCATCATTAATAGTACGAATGTTTTAACAAAAGAATGTACAAATCATCTTTCACCAAGTGGTGATTGAAGTTATAATATTATGCACTAGAGAAATATTATCGGATTTTTTCGTTTTAAGTAATAATTTATTATATAATTATATAAAACGGGATAAGTTTCGGGGAATTGCGGGGGGGGACCACTCGCCAACTCAGTTGGCGAGTTGCTGAGTTGGCGAGGGGCTCGCCAACTGAGTTGGCGGGGCTCACTCCTCGAGGGCCCGCTCGCCAACTGAGTTGGCGGGCCGCATGCTGAGTTGGCTTAGACCCGTTGCACAACGCTCGTTTGCTCGCCAACTGAGTTGGCGAGTAAGGATCCGTTTCACAACCACTATTAACAACAACGGCTATTACAATCTCCCTCTATAAATTACCTATCTCAACCCATTCATCTCACACTCAATCTACTTCCTCTATTTTCTCTCTTCCCTCTAGCAAAGTCTCCAACACTCTCTCTGTCTCTCTGCCCGCAACTAAAGTTCATTTGAGGTTTTCTGTAGCCAAAGTTCTCAACCGTCATGGATCGTAGCGTAAGAATTGTATGCTCGCACGGCGGTACAGTAAATGGGTTAAATTACGAAGGAGGAGAAAGTATAATTTTTTCAACTTATCCGAATATTAGTTTTGAAAATATACATAATCATATTATTGAACGTTGTTCTATTCATTATGATTTTATTTTGAAGTCTATTTTTGGTTCTAATTATTTTTTGATAGATAGTGAAGATGCATGGAATTATATTCTTGAGATTAATTCACAATCACGGTATATAAAAATATATGTTATTAAAGTGGCAGCAACCTTAGATAGTAGAAATAATGAATATTTTTCTGAATATCAGCATGTTAGTTCAGGTGCTAGTTCTTCTCAACAAATAGTTTCATTTATCCAAGAAGGTCATTCATCAGATGAATCTAACCATGATGATGATAGTGACAACGACGAAGGAAATAGTGATGATTTAGTTGAAAATATAGATTATAGGATAGATGATGATGTTGTAAAAGCTATCACTGATGAATTATTTAAGGGACAATCATTTCCTAGTCGTTCTCACTTTAGAAGCTTTATCAGTAATTTAGCAATTAAATATAATTTTAGTTGTTCAGCTAGTGATATGAATAATGCTCGTGGAATTATATATAGTTGTGATCAACCGAATTGTAATTGGAGAGTATATGTAAAATCTTTTGGAAATGGCGATATAGTTAAAGTTAGTACATTAGAAAATCGTCATTCTTGTTTAGGAAGACTTAGTACAGGACGTCATCGACTAGCTACCGCTTCATGGATTAAGACCATGATAATTGACATTATTAGAGATAACCAGTCATACAGTCCATCACAAATTATTAAAGATATATATAGGGAGCACCGTATACAAGTTAGTTATTCCAAAGCATGGAGAGCCCGAGAGACAGCATTAGCTGAAATTAATGGTAGTTATGATGAGGCATACGCTAGTCTTGAGGAGTATTGTTATAGAATTATGGAGACAAATCCAGGTAGTACATGTTTTATTAAAACTACCAAAAATAATAGCTTCCAACGAATTTTTATTTGTTTTAAAGCATGTATTGATGGATTTTTAAGTGGATGTTTACCAATTATTAGTACTGATGCTACATTTCTTTCGTCAAAATATCAAGGTATCTTATTTATTGCTTGTGCTCACGATCCTAACTATCAATTATATCCTATAGCTTATGCTGTTGCTGAAGGTGAGAATAGTGATTCTTGGTCTTGGTTTTTAAATTCTCTTAAAATATCTTTTGAAAGTTGTTTTAATGATTGGAGTTCAATTTCATTTATATCTGACAAGCAAAAGGGTTTAATAAATGTTGTTCGTGCTATTTTTCCTGTATCTTCTCATTTTTTTTGTATTCAACATTTTAAACAAAACATGAAAAAAGTTACAAAAGAACCAGTATTTCAACGCTTGTTAGACTCGCTTGCTAGATCATATAATAAAACGGATGCAGAGAGTGTGTTTGATATAATTAAAGCCGAGAACATAGTGTTGTACGATTGGCTTCTTGGTGTAAACGATGAAAGTCGTCGATTTGAACATTGGATAACAGCGTATGCTAGTTGTCCTAGATTAGATATTAACACTTCTAATCTTGCTGAATGTTTCAACAGCTGGATTAAGAAATTACGAGATAAGCCAATAACAACACTTCTCGATGGTATTAGAGCCAAGATTATTACACTTCATGACAATCGTAGAAATTTTGCTGAAAATATTGACACAGATTATTGTCCGAAGATGTTAAAAAATATGGCTTCTATTATCAAAGAGAAGAACCACCTAGAAATATTAGCTATTGATAGTTATAGGTTTGAAATAATAGACCGGGCAACAAGTAGAACCTATATTGTTAATCTAACTGACAGATCTTGTACATGTTTAAGATGGTACCATACTTATATACCATGTATACATGCATGTTTTGTTTGTAGATATTGCAATATTAGTATTGATAGTTTTTATCCTGCAGTATTTTCGACGGCTACCTTGAGGAGTGTATACGTGCAAAATATGGAGCCAATTCTAGTTCCCTACGAGATCCAAGGTCCTTTGGTAAGAGGACAAATTGGGGTGCCAGATGTAAGATGCAAAGCCGGAAGACCAAAGAAGAACCGCATCAAACCCCGGGAATCATCGACAAGAGATCTACGATGCAGTAATTGTGGTGCTATGGGACACAACCGAAGAAGATGTACTAGTCAACCGAGAGAGTAAAATATAATTGTTCAATACCCAAATATTTATGTAAAAATCCATTACAAATCATACAAAAATTACAATAATACAATGTTAAAAAATTTCTACTATTCCTCGTCCTGGTCTTGTTGAGTTTTGGTAGGCAGCGGTGCTGATGGAGTCGAAAAAAATTGTGTGAATATCTGGTAGCTTTCATCTCCAGCTGTCTCGTAACTCGGTCCGGCTCCAGGAGTCTCGTAACTCGGTCCCGCTCCAGGAGTCTCGTAAGTCGGGTAGGCTCCAGCATACTGGTAACTCGGGCCCGCTCCAGGATACTGGTAACTCGGGGTCGCTCCAGCATACTGGTAACTCGGGCCCGCTCCAGCAGTATCCCGTCGACGACGACGAGAGTGTCTCTGTCGTACTAAGCCGGTCGGATAGTCCGGTGGAAGACGGGATTGTACCGGAGGCATTTACGGTTCCGGTCCAATACCCAGATGCCGAACACGAGTAACAAGCTCCCCCATAAGACGACGAGTCACATGTTCCTCCATATGAGGTTGTTGTAAATGTTGCTGGTATACCCCACTCTGAAATTTGAAACATGTAGATTAAAATATTTATCATATCTATGTATATGTATTTTTTAAAGTATAATGAAGTTAAAGTATAATGAAGTCATACCAAATCATTCATTCCATCAATAAAAGCACGCATAGTAGAATCGTCTAGGGATCTAGTCTTGAACCTGGGCTCCTCATAGTGGTATACTCGGTTGCTCATAAGAGGGCATCCCCACCATTGTCTGTAGTCCAGGCTACCTATGTCTGCAAAATATAAACAAAATTTTAGCAAACTATTTACACTAAATCAATACGAATAATGAGTAACTTATAACTTACATTCCTCAGCAGAATTTAGTCTAGGAGACATGTCCCTCACACTATAATTCTCGAACCGATTATTTCAGTCAGCAACGAGACTAATGATTCGTTGGAATGCATTTGATGTCTGATAACCGACTGTCGGTGGAGCATCGGGAATTATTGGGGCCATTCCGAATTGCCGAAGAACACGGTCTGCCGGATGGTACATGGTGAACCGATCATATATAATATGACATCTGTGTAAACTAAATGCACAGGATGTCATCTTGATTTCTGGAGCATCGGGTTCACATATGTACGGTAACCAGGTTACCTATTTCAAGATATTCTAAGAGATTAGATGTGATGTTTATCTACGATCAAAACTTAAATAATTTAAAGATATTTATTGCATATTTAAAAATTACCTCATTAGACCGCAGTGTATCAAATTGGCTTCGATATAGTGATACAGTCCTGTATTGGTAGTGTTGATAATCCACGACATCTGTAGGCCAGCGCATAGCAACTGGAAATACTCCAACATCACTGAGAACGCTGGTAACAGGCCTACCAATATAGAAGTGCTTGTAGGACCAGAACTATAAAACAAAAATATGACATTAGTACAAACAAAATTTGCGTATAAAATTACTCTAACTTTTTAAGGTCTTTTATTCATACCTGTATCAGTGAAATACATCCACAAATACTCTTGCGATTGCATCTCACAAATTATGTCAGCTGGGCGTACAAAAATACAAGAGTAGCAGCTCCCCACGCATGCTCGGTAGGTTTGGTCAGATCATCCAAGAATGGTAAAAGCTGCACATTTACCATATTTCCCGATGCATCGGGAAATAGAATTGCACCACATAAACAGAGCAGATACGCTCTAGTACAACGAATGACCTGGATTTATTAAGTGTTAAACAAATTTATTAAATTGTACCACTAAATTAAGTAATAAACAAATTTACTAATAAAAATACATACCCGATTTTTATCTACATCAACCACCCCATCAATAGTTTGATGTAGGTCTATAAAGTTGCCACGGAGCCATAAAAATTTCACATAATTGCCATCTTTTAGACCAAGAGGAGGGCTAACACCGAGATAACTCTGGATCAGATCAGATCCCTTTAAGTGCGGATCAAAATATATAGCGTTACCTTTAATAGGTAACCCTAGTATATTCGCCACATCAAAAAGGGTGATCGTCATCTCGCCAAATGGGAGTTGAAAAGTGTTGCGTTCTGGCCACCAACGCTCCGCATGGCTTACAACTAAATGAAGATCGTGAATTAAATATCTAACACGATCTATATAGTGGAATCCAAAGGATTCCACCAAAGCCTTTTGAGCTGGATTAAGCTCCCACGTACGATAATTCCTTTCAGACCGCCAATGTACGTGGATCCGGGTTCGTAAAGCATTATCATGGTCGTATAACTATAAAAATTATATGCATTAATAAAGTAAACATAGGTATTCTAAAAAATATATACATTAATAAAGTTAGCAACTTGTAATTTCAAAAAATACCTCGCCAGTAAAAATCTGAGTAGAAATGTGCTCTTCACGTTGCTTAAGAATCAGCTCGGTAGTCGGTCCGCCAGGAATACGACCGTCATTGCGGGTAGCCATCGCCAGTAAATATCAAGAGGAGGAGAATTTGGTGTAAGGAGTGTTTGGGGTAGGAGGAGAATGTGAATGTTGTGAGAGGAGTGTTGGGTGGGGGGTGTTTATAGGAATGTGGGGATTATAGCCGTTGGCCAACGGCTGAAAATGCAACGTTGCATTGCTCGCCAACTCAGTTGGCGAGCGGCCCCTCGAGGAGGGTGCCCCGCCAACTCAGTTGGCGAGCCCCTCGCCAACTCAGCAACTCGCCAACTGAGTTGGCGAGTGGTCCCCTCCCCCCCGCAATTAACCATAACTTATCCCGTTTTATATAATTATATAATAAATTATTACTTAAAACGAAAAAATCCGAAATATTATGATTGGGATGGAAAAGAATCTTTACTTGTGGTGATTGGACTTATGATATTATTAACTCAAGAAATCTTGTGCTTGGGTTGGGTTAGTTTTTTATATATATTTATATGTGGATAGTTTCCTTAAATTGATGATGGGGACTATGCTTTCTAACTCTATGAATCATGTGATCCATTCACCGGGTTACCTAGTAGCCTATTCCTAGATACTTAGATATTGTATCTGAATTTTCATAACTTTATTTGTGTATCATGATATAAACTGAGCTTTTCAATCTAATAATTTTGTGTACTAGTGCAATTAATTATTAGAGAAATTACTTATATTTGACAGTATTTTTCATTCTTCAATTCTATTTGTTATGATTTCAGTTTATCTTCATCTCCTATGATACCATGGAAGTGGATTTTTCATTAATTTTTTGCTGGGATTCCTTGAGATCTGATCCTATTCCTCTACTACTTTCAGTCAAACGTTCAAGCTTTCCTGGAATCCTATTTCCTCTGTTTCCATAAGGTTATTAGGATAACAACTATTAGGTTTGGAAGCATTCTTTCAGATAACCTTCTTCTCAAAGTGTCTTCTTTAATTTCTTGCTAACCTGACTTATTTGACTCTTGTTCCTGGAAAGCCCACTCTTTGGGTTCTTACGCAGTTCATTCTTCTTATAAGTTATTATTCTCTCACTCCCATTAGACCAATTTTGATGCATCCTACTGTGATTCTGGTGTCCATTTTAGTGAATTTGTGTTCTTTACTACATGGAAACATGGGTTGTTGTATCGACCTTTATGTGCTCTAGTGTATTTTGGAGCATCCACTGTCGAAAAATCACCTTTCAAGGTTTTTTTCCAAATTTCTTTTTTTACATTAGTTTTGTTATGTATGTTATCTCCTAAATTTCTGCGATGATTTCTATTCATCTCTAACTTCTGATTTTGAAAGCCCTTCATCATAATCATAGCATGTTTATCTGTGGTTGCTAAAAAATTATGGAAAGGGGGGTTCTACGTACAGTCCAGTTCATATCTCTACCCTTTTGGAGAGCTTTTGGAAGTGTTACATCACTCTAAAACTACGAGCGAGGTGAACACGGTCATATTTGATGGTAAAGGCATTACATATCAAGTATAAAAAACCTTTCCATCGAGTATAGGTTAGGTTATAACTAATACAGATTTGGAAATGCATGTTATAAGGTCTCTAGAAAAGATTATATGTAGTAAAAAAATTTAACATTTAGTTTGTAGGATCTGTTTTTGTTGTAATTTCAAATTCCTATATAAGGTATTAGGCACCCTTCCTAAAAGACTCGGCAGAGTTGGTGTAGTACGAGAATTAGACATGAGAATAGAAAGATATATGATAAAAATGACACAAATTGAGGTAGAATATAGGGTTTTATTGAGAAAAGATTTAGAACAAAGTAAGAATAAACAACAACAAAAAGATTAATTACACAGACCACTCTTTTCTTTCCTTTACTTATAGTCAGTATTAGTAACCAATTTATACTTTAGTGTGGGTAAATCAACGTGGATAATGGTATGCTATGTATAACATATCATTGATGATGGTATGGTATGTATAATATATCATTTTATACTATTTAAGGACTGGCCAGTATATACCTAATCCAGTTTGGTAGAATTATAAGACAAATTTGGCATTAGGTCTTTTGATATCCAGATGCATGAAGTTTCTACAATTACTAATATTCTACAGGGTACAATACACCTACCATTTTATAGATCAAGCTCATGTTTATTGAGATCTCAACTGCAGGAGTCAATTCTAAGTTGGGCGATGATACATTTAGAGTAAAGAACTAGGTGCAACATACATGTTCAAGTATTAATTTGCTAAATTAACAAACTAATCACATATAGCTTCAACTAAAAGCAGCAATTATAGGGTCCATTAGGAAGATTTTTAGTATTGCAATGCATAATTGTAGAATGGACCTATCCATTAGAAATGTCCTTGCCTTGTATAATCAACGTGGGATAGAGTATACGCTTTTCACTTCTTGTGATAGTTTTTTTATATATATTCATTTGACTGTTGTTATGTTTCTATTTTGGAATCCCTTTTGTAAGTATGCTCCTTGGAGACTAACTAGAAAATCTTCTACTCTTTTTAGGAAGAAGAGATCAAGTTGAAGCATGTCATTGGCTTTGATGTTGGTATGGATTTGTCCTCTGATACATTTTATGCTATAAGTTTTCATGACCAAGGCTTTCTAGTATCAAAACTTGTATATTAATTTTTGGGGATAGATACCTTGCCCTTTTCTTTTCATCCAACCACTGTTAGCTCGTACCAAACCTTGACCAGGAACAGAGAAGTTTGCTTCATAAAGAATATGTATATATAAAGGATATAGGTAGAATGTGTGACTATCCAAGTAATATTATGAAGGGCACATCATTTAAATCTAGGAGTGTGGGTGAAAAGATTACCTAACAACGCATTTGATATGTTATAATTTCTTACATATTAGTTGATTCAGTACGATACAAATAGGCTGATAGGTAGTAGGATTTTTCAGTTGAATTATTTAATGTATACTTGAATCTGGATTTTGAAACTATATAGACTTGTAAATACGAAACAAAGAAAAATTCATGAGAATTATATTATACAATATTCCTATATAAACTTAGAACTATATACCTCAATTCCATATGATACATGGAATAAGCCATTGAAGGCATAATCGAATAGTAAAGCTTTCACTCAGGACTAAGAATATGAGCTCGTCAGCTTTTTCCATATCTTCTTCTAAAATAGAAGTGTTTACACGATATGATATGTGATACACGATAAGAAACATGAGTTGGCGACCTAGAATAAAATTATAAAAAATTACCAATGCCCGAAGTTTGCTACTTAAAATATTTTTTCATAAGTAGAAACCATAAAATGAATTTGAAATAAACTTGGTTTAAATAAAGGAAAAACTTTAATAAGGAATTGCTTCAAACCTACCTACTAAAATGGATTGGGTTTGAATAAAAAACTAAAATAGAAGAAATTTGATTTGTGCAACCAAGCAACAAACATAAAATGTCTTGAGATCTAAAATTGACTTTTATTTTTCTTACGAATATGCAAGTGGAGGCGGTATTGGATATTTTTTTCATTTTTAGCAATTATTTGACTGAACCCTTGTACGTGTATCAAATATCTTATATTTTTTATGCTTTTTCTTTTAGAAAATGTTCATTTCCGTTAGCAGTTAACTATTTGAGGTCAGACTGCACCACTTCTATTAATATGTTTATATCTTCCACTAGGTCTTGTCAATTTGAATACACACATAACCTGAATTTAGTGTGTAACCTAGGTTTTGTCTGTATATTACTTGTAGTGCTGGAAGGATTTTATATTGTACAATGTCATGGTACATTTACCAAAAATTGATTGAGTTCCATACTAGTTTCCTTTACTACTAGGAATATTTGTAATATATAATTCAAAAAACTATAGGGAATGCATAGCTCGGTAGTGTTATATGGAGAAACAAGCGTCTTTAACCTTAAATATAGTTCAAAATATGGAAAGATGTGATAATTGGTCATATTAGATAATTTTTTGGTCTATTATTAATGATGCTAACTCGATTATGACATTGACATTCAGGGCATTTGTTGTTAAATAATTTGTTTTACCACACATCCAGATAATGGTGATTTTAACCATCTTGACTTAAGTTGGGTTATTAATTGTTTCTATTTTAGGGTGGAATATTTATTTCTACTGGTATTTAAAGATACAAACTTCTGACAGTATTAGTTGTTTGCCTATGGTCACTTTGATAGAAAACTTTATATTTTCAGTTACTTGCACCATTAATTACATAATCTGCATACCTTTTAACTATTTTCTTAGTTACTAGTAATGTAATGAGATCGAAAACATTAACTTCTGGTCAAAATTTTATCATGCACAACCTTAACCCTTTCTTACATAATGATAAAACTTCAAAGCTTTCCTCACTAGTCAGATAATATCCTCTTATCAAATAAAGATGTATGTTATATAGTCTTCTATTAATTCTTATGTATAATCTATATTATAAATACTTCTTATGCCCTCTGGGTTGTTTTCTTCTATTCCAGGTGCTGTTACTTTGGATAAATATAAGCATCCAGTGGAACATATGTGACAAAGTACTACTTATGAAAGAAAAAATAAGGGGAAAACTATTACAACAACGGTTACATCGGTTACATTGACCTATTCATCACTAGAAAAGAGCAAAGACATTGCATATATCTCATGGATCCCTTTTGTAGGTTGTTTGCTCTTTTTTTATTCCTTGTCATGTTAGGTTGCAGATGCTCATCATAGTACAACATCATCTCCATGCAAGAGAAGGAAAAAAAAAGGTTATTTTATGATCATACTCTTGATATGCTTGTAGTTAATTTATTTCAATTTCGCCAGTTCCAATATAGATACTATGTTATGTGAAATTTTTAAGAACAAAATAGTTTTCCCTTACACTTCTTTACTGAGACTTATAGGAACAATCGTATATCATTTGAGTTATCCAGCAAAATAGCTACCAGGCATGCTTCATAGCCTACAGGTGTTGTAAATAATCCTTTTAGTTTTCTATACCAGAATATGGACCTCCTTTCTCCCACTTACTTATGTATGTTTCTTTCTTTGTTATATCTACTTAAACCTTCTTTATGATACTTATTACTCTTATTATTTTTTATTTTTCTTAGTCTCCAAAAGGATGCTGGAGAAAAAAATTAAGAAGCAGCTCATAAGAGTGAATCAAGGGAGGGCTAGTGATGAGAAGCAGCTTCATCCAATCCTGAGAAGACTTAAAGGAACTTAAGCTCAGCTTATCACCTTGAGGATCATCATCATAATTATGGTTTTCCTTATAATTTTTTGTACTCTTCTTCCTCTAATCTTGAAAGACTTTTTTTACACTTTGTATATATCATTCTTGGATGTTTTCGATGTACAAATTGTGTATTTATGATCAATAAAAAAATTGTATATTATAATATTATATGTGTGTTTGTTATTTGGCAAATTGAAGCATATAATTATAAATAAAATTTTATAAAACAAAATTATTCTCATGACGGTTATAAAATATCAACAAAAATTTGAATTTTTTCTAAAAACATCATCTCATGACGATTTTTAAGTATCAAGAAAAGGATTTTTTTTTTGACAATTTTTTCTCGTCAAAAAAGAGTTTTCTTGACATTCATTACCCGTCATCTAGGTCAGAGTCAAAAAAAGTTTATGCTCATCTTGATGATTTTTTTGCTATGTTTTCTTAATGATTTAAAACCATCGAGACAGTTTTTTTACATAACAGTTTAAAACCGTCAAGATAATTAAACCAGAAACTGTCAAGAAAAATAGGGACTTTTCTTGAATCTGGGCTAGATGATGAATCCAGAACCATCAAGAAAATCCTTTCTTGACGGGAAAAATTTGTTAAGTTATTTTTCTTGTAGTGAGGTGATGGAAGAGGAGTCATAGTTCGTCTTTATGTAGACAATATGATAATACTTGGGTACGAATTTAGAATGTGACAAAGACAAAGAAGCTTCTCTCGTCTAAGTTTAGTATAAAGGACATTGGGGATGTTGATTTTATTCTGAGAATAAAGATCATTTGGATAGAAGCGGAGCTTGTGTTGTCACAAGCTCACTATATTGAGAAGATTCTTATATGCTACGAATATTCGGATCTTCCAAAGATTGATACTTCATACAGGTGTGACAAGAAGCTGAAACCAAATCCAAGGGAAAGTATCAAGCAGTTGGAGTAATCAAGCATCATCGAAAGTTTGATGTATTCTACGAGTGCCACTAGGCCTGATATAGCTTTTATCGTAAGGATGATGACTTAGTTCACGAGCAAGCCATGTGTTGAATATTGAAAATATGTGAAAAAAGTCATGAGATATCTTAAGAGGAATCATAAGTAAGTACTACACTACAACGGTTATTTTGTAGTAGTATAAGGCTTCAGTGATGCAAGTTGGTGCTCAGAAGAAAAGATTTAAAGGTCCACAGGAGGATACGTCTTCTTCATGGGTGGGGCTGCTATATCGTAAAAGTTAAAGAAGCAGATATGCTCTCTCATTCATCTATGGATTCTTAGTTCATTGTACTGAAAGCTATAGCAGATAAAGCAGAATGGCTTCGGGAGTTCATGTATGATATTTTTCTAGTTTGTCCGTAGATTTTGATGGTACCGATCTACTATGATAACCATATGATTGCAGCTATAGCATCTAATGATCTCTTCAATGGTAAGAAGAGGACTATGCAGCTTCGACACAGAGCACTGAATAAGCACATCAAAGATGGCATCATTATAGTGGTTAATTTTTGAAGCCAAGATAATCTGGTCGATGACACCGCAAGAAAATGGGCTTAAAGGCATAATGATATTATTTTTTTTAATTCTACCATAAAGTTTTATGTTATTAGTTCAAAGATAAATATACTAGTGTCACTACCATATTCCAAAAATAGGGGTATTTTTGACTTTTTTATACATTATTAATATTATGGTATTTATATTAAATGATTTCATGATATGTGTATTTAAATTAAATAATTATGTGAGATGTGTAATTAAATATATTATTATATACAGTGTTCATTAATGTTTGAGCTGGTAGACTTGACCTAGAAGCCCACTAGACGAACACCTGACCGAATAATGGGATTATGTATTTAATTGTTTTATTTAGAATTTAATTATTGGAGGTAGTAATTAATTACCGTAATTTATTTAATTGTTGCGCCTTACTGTTGCTTCGATATTTGGAGCGCTACCCTAGCTTTTGCCTTCCAACGAATTTCACAACCTTGCCCTAGACGTGCCCGCCTTTCATTCTGACCTTTTTGCAACTCATAATTATGCTCTCTTGTGCTTCATTTTAGCCGCACAATACTCGTCGTGGACGTTTATTTAATTTCTAAATAAATTCTAACTTTGTATCGTTGTGCGTTCCAATCGAAATTGGAGGCAATCTTGACCCATTTTTCGTGCAACCCAAATTAGGGTAATATTCTGTTCTGAGTCTTCTTCACTAATGATATTAGGGACCCAACCTAATTTTGGCCCCATGTACCCCTAATTAATTTTAGAACACAGCTTGCATTTATTTCTAATTAAATTGGGGATACCTTTTTGACTAATTCCGTTTAATCCCAATTTAATTCCAATATCCCATTAATTAGGCCCATACCACACAATACCCCCCTCACCCTACAAAACACCAAACACCAAATCGCCCACGAAATTTTTATTATTTCATGTGTCTGTGCAAATACCCAAATTTAAGGGGACTAATTTGCAAATATTGCATTAGGTGTCAACACCCTATTGGTTCAAACCAATGGAGAAGCCCAAATATTTGACTAGTCAACAACCCTCATCCTTGCATGAAGGAATCCTCCATGTCAAAACATGACCACCCATTCAAAATGGGTGCATCATCACCTTTCATTCCCACACACTCTATCCTATTTAATGTCCCATCACACCCTCTTCCCAACCTAGACCTAATCCCCAAACCTAGGGAAGCCCCCATCATCCTCCCTCCTCACAAGCCTCAAACATAGCTTCCTCCTTCATTTCTTCATTTTCCTTTCTTCTTCTCTTCTTCTTCTTCCTTTCTTCTTCTTCTCCTCCTTTGATTTTGAATTGGAAAAAAGGGGGGAAACAAACCCATACACCAACTGTTCAGCCCATCTCTCCCCAGCGGCTCCCTGCTCTGCACTCCGACTGGCCAAGCTCAGCCGAGCTCCTCCCTGTTTTCCCTCACTCAACCACCCTCGACATCCCGGAGTCCCCTCCCCCCCCCCCCCGCTGCAACTCTTCTCGACATCCTACTCTTCTTCCCCGACTGAGCCACCCGACTCCCTCATCTCCGGTCCGGCAAGCCCAGGCCAGTGCCATCACCCCTTCCTGCATCTCGGCCGACTCCCTGCTCCGACGTCCCAAGCTCCGGCTCACCCGACCGCAGCTCCTCCCACTCAGTCTCCCGACATCCTCAACCATCACCGTCACTCCACCACTGCACCCCAGCCGAAGCTCCACCACCACCTCTTCCCGCTGCTCTCCTCCCCCAGCCCGAGTCTTCCCCGACAACTCCCTGCATCACCTCTCCGGCCTACAACCGACTGCCCCTACGCACGATCATCTTCTCCGGCGACTGTGCAGTCCCCCACGGCGGCTGTGCACCACCACACTTAACCTCGACTCCACCACGAGCACCACCACTCTCTACCCCATCAACTCCCTGCACCCCCATCCCGAGCTCCGACCTCCAGCTGCTGTCCCCTACTCCGACAGCATCAACCTCGGCCACTGTCCACTTCCCACCGATCGAGCCGGCCACCCCACGAGCTCTAGGGTGCCCATCGCCATTACTAGCTGCTCTGGCCATCCCTACACCCGGCCAGACGGACCACCACCACCTTGGCCGAGCCACCAGCAACACCACCTATGAGTCTCCCTCTTCCCTCCTTCTTTAGTAGAGAAATTGATTCATATAGTGTATAGAATTGTATTGGTATATATGTAAAGTATATATGTATTCCTACATAATAGTATATATATGTATTCATATACATACATATGTATATTTATGTATATTATTTTATTTTCATATAGTATATATGTATCATACGTAATAGTATATATGTCTTCACATATATACAAATGTATATGCATGTGTGTTGGGTTATTTTCATATAGTATATATTTGATAAAATGTATATAGTATAAACTCATTTGGTGTATTAGTATTAGTATGTTTTAATATTAATGTTGATAATATATATATATATACATATGTATATATAGTATATGTATTTATCTGGTATATGTACTAATATATATTTTTAATGTGTTTTGGGCATACATATGATGTATATATATATATATATATATATATATATATATATATATATATATATATATATATTGGTAAGTAGGTTTTGTTCAATTGGTATGGTAAGCATGTACATATTTTTAGTATGTGTACATTATTCAATATGATGTGTATATATATATATTGTTCAACTAATATATATATTATATATGTAATTAATTGGTATATATATATATATATATATATATATATATATATATATATATATATATATATATATATATATATATATATATATATATATATATATATATATATATATATATATATATATATATATATATATATATTTAATTTGGTATGTGTATATACTGTAAGTATTAATGCTAGTTATTAATAAAATGTATATTGTATATATACTAGGTGACCGTAGTTATATTATCCTGTGCCCAGACTGCCATATGTACACTGACGCGCTGGCGAGCCCCACATCATTTTGACCGTCTGTCTTGTACAGCAATCATAGACACGACGCCCGTGCAACTTGACGCACTTGACCCTAGTTGACTAATTGCCATACCTGGCATAGCCCCTGAGTTCGATGTATTTTCGATTGTGTGTTAGTGTAGCATCTGATGAAAATGTTGTATTATTTTATGATATGTCTATAGGACTGTTGGATCATCCAGGCGATGCACTGGAACAGGATATGGGTATTAACAGCTAAGGACCCAAGGCGAGTACATTCTCTGATAATTTTTCTAATTATTTGATAATATCTATAATTCCAGTATCTAGAAATATTACATCTAATTCTTGACACTGTGCTACCCGGACTAGTATATAGCTTGGACCTGCAAATCATGAGATGTTACATTGATGATATATTGGATATTGCTCGTGTATCGTGACGTGTCGTGATTGGATCCACTGTACTAGTTGGGGGCGGGAGAAATATTAGTAGATTATATGATCATACCCAACTCTACATGCATCATAGCTCACCCCACATCTCACGTCGGGTGCGGCCTGACCATTACATGCCTCATAGCTGTTATATATGATTAGCCTGACCTTTACATGCATCATAGCTAACCAAATGGTTAGCCTGACCTTACATGAATCATAGCTAATCATATGTAGCCAGCCTGATTTTGTCCCAAGCCGATCACATGATAGACTGATATTCCAAAAACTTAGAATAGTTAAAGTTCTCTACTTTAGATCATATACTACATCACCCGTATATGATATTGTACCTCATTCTCTTCGTTTTAGATGAGCATTGACTATTTCATATTGTCTATATTGCATGTCTCTTTAATTTGCTATTGCATTTATTCACTGTCTTCTCTCAGTATATAGCATTATCTGTTTATTGCTTTATAGCCCTTATCAAATTAAATGGAAATGTTATTTGAGATGTACTTTGCTCCTTCCTGACTGGAAAATATTTTCCAGACTATGCCTAGAGGACTGGTGTCCGACATTTATGGATCTCAGGGTGAGTAGCTGCAGTCTTGGATTTAGTAGTTCAGTCATGATTTCGGGAGGTTTAGCCGGAATCACTAGTTATCTAGTTAGTTCTTTTAGCATTATTTTTGGTACCGGATTTGTCTCCGGCAATCTTATTTGAGACGTGGATTATATTCTTGAGTTAGACTATTTCTATTTTAGACTTGTGTTACATCTTACTTGTTCCTTTGAGATCTTATCATGATGTAGTTATGTGATTGAGTATGTTGTTCATATTATACTGTGATATCCATGTCTCCTCATGGAGTTGGATATACATGTGAGATTGATTAGATAGTTACATGACCGAGACAACGTTCTACCGCCGATGCTGCGGCATAGGCTGGACGTACACACGTTCTCGTGCCCCTATACCGGGTGCGGGTCGTGACAACTAGGCATCTAGCCTTTGGTTCAAGGGAGGATCATTGACTGGTAAAAATATCAAGGACAGTAGTTAGCCCTTCGGGAGTTGGGATATTATTCCTCCACTGTGGTCTACTAATTATTCTTTGTATAGAACATATCATGTGGGAGGATGGCCATGAGCCAAAATGATCTTTTGGGTATTTTTAATATTTGACATGCTTTACAAAAATTACGGGTAGCATGACACTACGATGAGGTAGAGCCTCAGCTTTGGGACCATGTCATAGTGGTAGTAGCACCGCTTATAGGAAAGTAGCCTAATACTAAAGAGGTAGAGATTGGTAGTATAGCACTACAAATAGTCTTGTGACCTCATGCTATAATAGGGTAACAGCATCAAGAGCTTGCGAACCTCGACTTTGGGCCATGTCATAGCGGCGTAGCACAGCAAAGAAGCGTAAGGCTTTACGCTGGGATATGTTGAACTCCCTGAAAGAACTCTCTTAGGTGTATGGATAGAGGTATAGGTCGTCTCTTGGGCAAGCTTGCAGACACCCAAGATATATACACCGAGACCAGGTCAGCATAGACTTTTAATGTGAGATCAGAGGCACAATTGATATCATTATGTAAATGAGAAGAATAACAGCAATGGTACTAAATTCAAGGCTCAGTCCATTCATATATCATATAATTGTTTGAAACATGTAGGAAGATTTGAGTCATCGATGCAATCTATCCTAATGCATGATGGACAGTCATTGTAGGGAACGCTCAACCATATATTGTGATATATGTGAGAGATTATTGGGATTTTCTAACTTGACTTTGGGAACTTTAGTCCCAAATTAGAAAACCACAAAAGTATATATCCCAAATTAAAAAAGAGGTCCAGTGAGTCCGTTCGAGTCATACATATCATACATAGAGGTGACTATGAGCATTCCAAAAGTTCTCTCATGAACTTCTTTGTTCTTAGGAGTAGATTGTGTTACAGGACAAATCTTGTTTTGAGCAACAATAATCTTCATCACCTCAGCTAGAAAAAAAAATTGTATTTTGTCTTCGTCTCCTTCTTCTTCTTCTTCTTACTTGTAAAAATTGGAACTACTTTTGAAATGAAGAACAATATTTGATATTAAGTCAGTTTGTAATATGATTTATAAAGGAATTTTGTTGGAGTTGAGTTTTTTCATAGAGAAAACTTGGTTTTTGTGAATATCAAAATCTCGACAGCTACAAAATATTAATACAGATTATTTCATATGTTTTGTTGTAACTTTAATTTATCTTCTTATTTCTACAGCAATATTACTTGTTGTGAGATAAATAAACATTATTTATTTTATTATACCTTGTACAAGTATAATTTAGACTCTTACGGCATCACGCCCAATGGAAACTTTTTGGTTATATAGAATCGAGATGTGACAATTGCCTCCTCCAAAGAGAAGGTGGATACCTTGTTATAACCCTGCTAGGCTCCTCGCTATGGTAGGTTGGCCTATTTCAGCCTCTGACCCTGGCCATATTGCTATGGCCTTTAATATTGACTTTACTACTACAGCCTCTATTGTTGATACATTTGTGATGCTACATCGGCAAGAAATGTTAAAGCCATGGTCGAACTGCCAATGATGATCCTTTATAAGATGATGCCCTGGTGTCGACAAGGCAAAAAACTGTTATATTGGCATACGTGCCCTCTAAATCAAGGGAATGGTAGATATCAAGTGGTTTGGACTTCCATGACTCAAGCACTGTATGTTGACCAATCTATACACATCCTATGTGTGTCCTTCCGTTCTATAGAAGGTATATTCCACTTGCGCCCCCTAGCACTGCTACTAAAACCTCTTTGTTGTAGAAATGATGTCATTGTTGATACTGTTGACCGATTCAATACTCCAGAATCATGGATCCTAATCCCAAGCGCTGGTGTTGACGTCCAAGGAATAGTGCCTCAAATATGAGCATGGGACCTCTTTTGGTCCCCAGTCCTTGTTGTCGTCAAAAGTGCGTCAAAAATCTGATGATCATGTCCCTCCACTAGCGATATAATCTCCAAATAAAGTCCCTGTTAGAAATATATAACCCATACTGGCTTCTTTAGGTTGATAAGCCTCTGGTGTAGCTCATATCAGTCCACCACACTAAAGAAGTTGGTCTAAAATTGGATCTGTAGCATTCCCAAGAGATAGGATGCTTAAGACCACTCTCAGATGATGTCTGCCAATCTCGGGCAAGGCCATGCATCTACAGCCTTATCTGGTACCTTAGTTGCCGTTAGGATATCTCAATATCATGTAGCCAAGCATCTAAAGTAATGGCATCCTCCGGGCCATAAAAGTAATGAGGTTAAGCCAACAGAATCAAACTAACACCTCAGAATATAATCTTTCATCTCTTTCCAAGTTTATCTGCAAACCCTAGTTGAGAAGAACATTATGCTCCTATTATTAGTATTGTTGATGTTATTGAGTAGTAAATAACCCTTGGTAATCTCCAATAAGATATGTGTGTCGACTACTGGTGGAACTGTCAGGGTCACTGTAACCTGCGAATCTTATTACCCATACTTCTTTCCCTCTCACTCTACTAGAACACGACCTAGAGAAGGTGAAGTCTCCTATTGATGGTCGGTCGAACCCTGGTCTACAGACCTTCTCGCCATCTATATCGTACTGACTAAAGAGGAAAAAGTATCCCTGAAAGAAAAGGATACAAAATATTAATAAATGGAAGAGAAAGATTAAGAATACAATCAATTTAATAATTCAAGCATGGTATAATAGAGTGCAAATTGTTATATCAAGGAGAACATGTTTTATTGAGACTCCTATATATTACAACACCTCATATGTTTAAAAAGCGGTGATGCATTGGACATCACTAAAACCTTTTCAAGCTCTTGTATCGAAATATGAAGATTAGGGGTATGACATGGCCAGCTATGCACTGTAGAACATACCAGTACCCCGTAATACGATCATAGATATCCTGGGATGTAGGGCTATATACTAAAAAATAAGTCACCTATGATCTCACAGAACATGTTATGTCTCAGTTAGTCAAACAAGAATAGAAATATAAAACATATACGATAAAGAAGTAAGGCATCACAGACGCTCTATCAAAATGATTATGAAGCTCGTTATATAAAATATAAAGCTAGCATAGTATCCAATAATACATAATTATATTATCAGATGTATTCAAAATGTATACAATCATGAGATGGAAACAGCCTCCCATAATATCAGGTTAAACATGTGCCGATCAGATAAATGCTCAAAAGAATCAAAATAATAACATGAGTAGTGAACTAGAAGCCCACTCCAAATCCTCAACAACCATCCTACGGGTGTGCACCATCAGAATAGTAGAATGTTGGATCGTTGGGCTCAACTACTAGACCTGGCCAAATAAAACCAGAGGGTTTAATACCCTAATAGCAAGTATAACTTGAAAGCATGAGTGAATGAAAAGAAAACTCAACGACTATACATCAAGGATAATATATAACATATTCCATAGCATAGACATGTATTCCATCATCGAGGCAGTAATCCATACCTACACCAAACAAGGAGATGGGTATAGTACAACGTCGAGACAGAGTACAACTCTAGACTATGGACAAGTGGTAGAGTACACAATCAATCATTAAATCAATTGGCCAATAGTTCCTACATCTTGCTAAATTAATACATAGGTTGTCCCAGAATACAATAAAGGGATCCTCATATGTGTGATGTTGAGGCGGGACTAGTCAAAACATATAACTATGTATTAATCAATAAGAGTCTACGGTGCCCCTCTCAAGCAGCCACCCAGTTGATAACTATCTTAATAACGATCCTAACACACATATATAGTAGATATTGGGTCGATAACAAAAATAATTTCGGATAATGTATTCCATCAATTTGAATGATATATCACAGTATGTAATTGTTGATCTACAAATGCATAATATCGAGATTATGTTCCCTCCAATGATTCTATGTGCTTCAAGTTACCTAATTAACCGTAGTAATTATGTTTACATGTCATGGTGACACGATCATCCATCGTAGATATCATGACGTAGTACGGGTATGCTTGATGTGAATTCGTATTGGTCCTCGGAGGTTCCAACTGAGATTGATCTTGAACAAAGACTTTAATATTCAATGCACAGATTCTCAATCTAGCCACCCTACGGTTACTGAACAACTATGAGGGTACTATAATATAATATATAACATAATATGATATAACACCTCATCATACTGGAAATATAAAATAGCACATAGTGCACAAGTGAACAGGAGCATCTCGGTACGATAACAGGGCCAATACCTCAAAAGGTAGGCTGGTGATCATAATAGCATGGATACAGTATAGCCAAACTAGGAACATAGACAGTTAGGTAGTAAATCGATCTAGTGATTTATTCATATCAATAGTTCCTTATTTTGCTAGTCGTCATGGGTATGAAGTCAAGAATACGATCACTAAACATTATACTACCCAACACAATACAGTAATAGCACCAACTGGTTTAAAGGAAATATATCGAATAACTACTCGAATTTATAAATTAGAAATCCAATAACACTAAGGGCATGACATTAGATATCACCTATTCTAAGCAAATTAGCTATCAAGTAGAGGGCTATGAATCGGTAGAAAGTAGGCAAGGTTGAATAAAAACAAAATACCCCCATCGTAATTCGATACAATGAACCAAGCTCTATCCTAAATAAGGGTAGGCCAACGGTATAGTGGCAGTATACAGGTAGCAGCATACCGACAATATGCTAAAAAATTATCAATTCTAAACAGAACCAAAACTATAAGATAAAACAATCAGCGTGGTATACTAGCGGTAAGCCAAAAAGTTACTCATTTGGGACTCACAAGACAAAATCCTATAGGACTGGTACACCAACGAAACAACTACAATGGTATATCGGTTGTATACTGCATGCATAGAACTATACAAACATGGCCCGACAAACATAACTACCATTAATTTTAGATAAAGCAAATTCTTTGGCTCTCCAAGCTTTAGAATATGTATTATGTACTTGATGATCTCTAAGTATATCATTTACAATGTGTGATGCACTATTAGAGTTGTTATCTTTTGAATTAATTTATTTCTAATCCACACAGTAGTAGCTTGTGGATGACGTCCTCTTGTTAATACACCTGAATATGAATATTGAGATTCAAATGTACGAATCACAATGGTTCTGCCATTACCAAATGCTCTAGTGTATACTCTCCAACAATAATTTGGAGAGTCATAATTATATATAATTCTTTGAAAACTATTCAATTTGACTGAACAACTAAAATTATATTACTAAATCACTAATAAAGTTTTAAATACATAAGAAGAAGCAGACACTTTTCCAGTAAATAATTCGAGAGTGCTAACATCTAAATTATCATCATTATTATATAAATAATAATCTAAATTTTCAACTTAGTCATGATTATTATCATCATCATCAACGTTCTCTTTAACTAAATTAATTTCGTTTGATAAACTAGGACCAACATTATAATTTTTGTTATTATAATAAGGTTGACTACTTGAAATGATATATGTGTGTCAATGGATTAATATAATTTTTTATATATTATGCACCTAAATTACTTTGAACAACAAATTTCCATGCTTCTTCACTATCTATTATTAAAAAGTATTTGTAAAAACCATATTATTATGAATTCATATCTAATAAAAAAATATTCACCAATAATCTTTCATAAATTATATAATGTTATATTCTTATACATGGAAGGAAGATAACTTATACCTCCTTCGTAAGATGATTCATTTACTGTACCTTTATGGTAGCAAATTAGAGTTAGCATTTGATACATGACTAAAAACTTGGGGTATTAGAATAAAAAGTATACGGCTAAGAGCTTCTAAAAAGAAATAACTTTTGTTGTGGCTAAAAGCTTATGGAAAGAAATAGCTTATATGGCTAAGAGCTTCACTGGAAAAAAAATCTGGAGTTAAGGTGATCTGTTCTGTTGTGAAGTTAGGAAGAATAAGAATAATAGCTTCAGATATTGTCACGTTCCGCTCCCAAAATTCGGTAAGTCGAGTACGTAACATCATCCCTAGGCTACACTATATACGAATACTCCAATATTCATACTCATGATTGTCGCCTGTAAGGTTATAGGATTGGTGTATTGCAGGTCACAACTTGCTTAATACAATAAATAATATTCTTAATAATGATATTCTAAATCTATAAATAGGAAATGGGCTATTCTACCTAATTACAGCATTTATGCCATTATACATATAACACCTTAATACCTTATTACATGATGAAATTAAAATTCTGCTACCAATTCAATCGCCTTTCGTTGAGACATATTGTACTTGTTCTCTAGCTCCTCATTAAGGCATAGCGGTCTCTTCTTTAAAGATGTTCTCTATAAAATCTAGTGAACAATACTAGGTCGTCAGCCCTCAGTCAAGGACGGAGAAAATAAGTAAAATGAGAATATGGAAATAATTTGATTCTCGAATTTCATGATAGAAAAAATGAAATAGTAAATTCCTTATATACAATTTAGCGAATCACCCAGAGCAGCCCTTAGATACAAATTATTATCTCTAGAATTTCTTGAAAATTTTGGCAGTCTCCTTTGTATTTTGGATCCCAAAATTTTTACAATTTATAATTTACACCCGGAGCAGCCTTCCGTAGAATTTCGCGGTTATGTCGACCCCTACGGTGGAAAAACTCAACACCGGCAACCACACAATTATAATAACAGTCACTACCAAATTTTGCGCTTTTAGCGACATTTTTAGGGACTCCAGATATTGTCGTCACTATTTTTTGTAATATTAGCAACTACAATAAAATATGTCACTAAACGTTGCTATTTGCGACGTTTAGCGACATTCATCGACAATAATTTGATTATAAAAATATACGTCGATGCAGGTTACTGAACGTCGCTAAAGTTTTAATATAAAACAACATTTTTGTGAAATTCAACGACATCATTTCATTGTAAAAAAAATATACGCCGACAAAGATCGTTGAACGTCGCTAATTTGTTTATCTGCGGCAATTAACGACGTATATTTTAGACGTCGCTAAATTTTTTAATATAGGGTTTGGGCTTCTAATTTCCCCCAATTCGATCGATCACCCAAAATTTTGAACCGAGCTCCCCCACCCCTCGCACGGCTGTCCCATGACGCAGTTCCCCTCCCCCCGAGCGTGCCCCTCGGCACAGCTCCTCTCCTTCGACGACATCTGCACAGCTCCAGCCACCTCTAGGTAAACCCTAAACCTATGTCTCTCTCTCTATCTCTCTATCTATCTCACAGACACAGACACAACACGACATACACAGAAATGATACTGTGGATGATGGGTGTAGAGACACGACACTCAACACACACACAGACAATTATCCTAAATTGTTTCATGGATTTCCCTATTTTTTGGGGTTTACTATAATACTAAAATTTAGATTTTTCTAGCATTAATTAATGAACTAGTAATTAGTATTTAATTATCATTTTTAATATATTTTTAATTTTTACTTGGTTTAGATGTTAGTATAGTAAAAAAAATATTAATTTTTATACTTAGAATTGGACTTATGTTGCATGACCACGAATGTAAGTATATGGTTATGTTTCAGAGGATAAGATGTGTATCAAGGTAGGGTATCTTGGAGTGTAATATCAATTTCAAGTTAGGGGAAGTATGAGTATTTAAGTATCAGATATTGCATAAAAATACGTGTTCTATGGATATATACATAATGTAAGTTAGTATATGTTATCTTTTAGTTATCATTTAGATACATCAGTGTGAGTGTTGAGTGTTTGCACCATAGTGTATCATTCTTTGGGTGTTCAAGAGTAGGTTTGTTTGTGTGACTTAGTGTCAAGTAGTATAGGAATGAGGGTTGGTATCAGATCATGTTCAGTAAGGGTGTGCTCAGTACAAGGACTGTTAGTGTATGTTAGAATTTGGTTTGTGTATATGTGTGGTAGGTAAAGAGGGGAAAGCTCGGGTATAGGCATTGCAGGCAATTAAGGGAAAGGTGCTTAGTATTTTATTTAGTATGTGTATAGATATTTCTTGGTGAGTGTTTATATGTGTTTAGTTTGAGAGTGTATATAGTGAGTGGATGTAGAAGTGTTCAAACCAAGTATTAGTGAGTGTCTTAGTGTCTGTGCTTTAGGGGTATATATATAAGTTTATCACTTAGTATATATATATATATATATATATATATATATATATATATATATATATATATATATATATATATATATATATATATATATATATATATATATATATATATATATATAGTGCTTATACATATAGTATGTAAGTTATGTATCTAGATAACTTGGAAGTAATTGATAGTAATGTGATACCAAGTCATCAGTGTAGTATCACAATATACGATATGGGTAGGTTAGTACCAAGGCTATAGTACTAGCTTTGTGATATTAGATATTAGTATATTGATACTAATGTAACTCTAGTATCAGCTAACTTGTATGAGATGTCTATTTACTGGAGTTTAAAATCTTTGGCTCTACTTTTTGCTCTGGTATCGGAAGCCATGAGACATAAGTCTTCTCTTCACCTTCATATTTCAGTCTCATGGCTTTAGGCACCAGAGGTAAGGTAGAGCCAAAGATCTTATTGCTTATAGGTTCATTTACCTATTTCTTATTAGGTATCTAGCTAGGTCAAGATACAAGTGAGTATATTGAGTATGTGAGTGTCCATGTGTTCATATCTCTGAAAAGAAATTTTACTTCTGCAAGTCTTTTCAGGCTATTATAGTTTGCAAATGTATTTCCAGATAATTTTTTGAGAGGAGTAAATAAATGCCTCAAATTCATATTTGCCTCCATTTGAATAATATATACTTGAACGATGTATATTCATCTTTTCAGAAGCATCTAAAGATGAATTACTACATATGTCATCGTTTATGGATGCACAACCGTCATCCTGATGACATGTGTGGTATACGGGTTGAATTCATAGAGGGTGTACAGCAGTTCCTGCAATTCGCGAAGACGTTCCCTCAGTTCATGGACGGCACCAAAATAAGTGTCCGTGTGTGAGATATCGTAACTTAAAATATCACTTAGAATGAAGACTCCAGTTATGTTCCTAACCATTATTATCCCTGGTCCAAATAATCCAAAGAGAAACATCGATGTGTATTTACAGTCGTTGATAGATGAGTAGAATCAGCTGTGGGAAGTAGGTGCCAACACGTACGATATTTCTAGAACACAAAATTTTCATATGAGGGCAGCACTTATATGGACCATAAATAACTTTTTTGTCTATTGAATATTATCGGGATAGAGCACTCATGGCCGTCTCTCATATCCGTATTGCTTGGACCGCACTAAGGCTTTCTGTTTGAAATACGGAGGTAAATCGTGCTTCTTCGATTATCATCGACAATTTATGCCGAAGGATCATCCGTACCGGAGGAACATGAATGCTTTTCGTGCCGGTATTATAGAGAAGACCAATCCACTACCAAGGTGGCCCATATACATGATATGAGAAGAGGTAAAAGATTTACCAAGTGCTATCAAAATGCCTGCTAAGGGGTACAAGTGTGAAAGATTTGGTCGCACTCATAACTGGACAAAGATGAGTATATTCTGGGATCTTTCATATTGGAGCACTAATCTGATCAGACATAACCTTGATGTCATGCATATTGAGAAGAATTTGTTTGACAACATAATTAATACTGTAATGGACGTAAAGGGGAAGGCGAAAGACAATCTGAAGGCCATATTGGACTTAAAAGAAATATGTAGACGTCTTGCGTTGTATTTGATAGAGGAGGAAAATAGAAATTTAAAGCAACCTAAGGCAATTTTCTCACTGGAGAAAGAGGATAATGGAAGACTTTGTAGGTGGATTCAAGGCCTAAAATTTTCAAATGGGTATATGTCGAACTTGAGAAGATGCGTCAACCTCATGGAGAACAAACTAACAGGTATGAAGAGTCATGATTGTTATGTATTCATCAAGAGGTTAATTTCGATTGTATTTCAGAAATTCTTACCGCAGGTTATTTGGGATCCATTGACAGAGCACAGCATATTATTTAGAGAACTTTGTTCTACTAAGTTGGTCGTCGATCTTCTAGAAAAGCAAAAGAAGGACATTGCGGTAACACTGTGAAAGCTCGAGAAGGTATTTTCTCCTAGATTCTTCGACTCCATGGAGCATTTGCCAATTCATCTTTCCTATGAGGCACGCGTTGGTGGGCTAGTCGGTTATCGGTAGATGTACCCATTTTAACGGCATCTGAACCACCTAAAGAGAAAGTTAAAAAAATAAGGCATTGGTTGAGGGTCTATTTGTGAAGCTTATGTGCTCGAAGAGATTACAAACTTTTGCTTGGCGTATTTTAAACATCATGTTACTACTAATCGAACAAGAGCTCCGAGAAACGATAAAGGATATCAAGAATCTAATGATGCAATACTGAAAGTATTCAATTCATCCGGAAAGCCTTCGGAGAAAATAAAGAAAAGATATTTAAATGACGATGAGCTAAGGGCTGCTCAGTTGTATATATTACTCAATTGCGACGAGGATAAAGTGGAGAGGCTAGAGGGGTAAGTAGCTAATACGTCCATTTTTATGTCATCTCAATATAATGGTATAAGCTCGGTAATGTTATGCTACTAATCGGTGGTTGCTTCATTATTTTTTAGCACATATAATGACGAGCTGAGGTTAGTTAGACCCTACATAATAGACAAAGAAGTAGAATAAGAAATAAGATATCATTTTTATTCTAGGTTAAGAGCATATGTAAGAAGCTCGATAATTATTTTTTGTATATGCACTTTATACAATAATTAACAGAACATTGAACTTAATTTCTTATCTTATGGTATTTAGGTCGATCGTCCAAATGCAATACTTGAGAATGAATCTATTAGAACTCTAGCTAAGGGGCAAATTATGCTGCCAAAATCTGGCCAAGCTATTGTGTAAATGGGTTTAGGTTCAAGTCAATAACTGCCTTAATCAGAGACAACTTCCTAGATCTCGAGGACACCAAAAACTGTTGTTTGTGTGTCAAATAATTAAACTATAAAGATGTTGACATAGGCAATAATTTTTATAGCGTCTTACGGGAGATTGTGGAGCTGATATATAATTATGGAACAGAGCCTGCTAAGATCATGTTATTCAAGTATGAATGGTTCGATCCGATCCAAGATCAAGGGTAGAAAATAGACAAGCATGGTCTTGTGGATATAAACTACCGATGTCGATATCAAGGTTACGAACCATTTATCCTATCAAGTTAAGCTCAGCTCGTGTACTTTATAATTTATCCTAAACGAAAAATAACGAGGTCAGACTGGTAGGTAGTATGCAAGACCAAATTTAGAAATACCTTTGACATTAACGAAATAGCTTATCAGGAGGATGATCTACCTCTTGTAACAAATATTATAGAGGTGAACTCAACAAAAGTTCCTCATTACATGGCTAATCGTATTGAAGATGTAGAATTATCCAAAGAGGAAGACGAAGTAGATGAAAGTAAAGAAGAGGGGGATGAGGTCGAGGAAAACGAGGATGAGTAAAACGAAGAAGATAAATTTTCAGAAGAGGATAAAATTAAATTCATTTAGTCTTGTGACATGTACTATATTTTTCTGGATTAGACTTCTTGGATATTATTGCCAAAAATTTAGACTTTTTTGTTATCTAGATATTTTGTGTGCAATTCAATAGAGGTTTGCTCTGGGTCTATTTATACATTTTTCTGGATTAGACATTTTTGTGTGCAATTCCATTATGACTGTGAGATTTATTTTATTTTTCTTCTTTATTTAATTTTGTTCGTATTATATATATATATATATATATATATATATATATATATATATATATATATATATATATATTTATATTTGTTTTACCATCATATGTTGTTATCAGTTATGACAGGATGACACGGAGGGTTCGGACGTAAAGGAGCATCTAGAGGACACCGAGCTCCTAGCGGTAGCACTCCTTCGATACCGAGTACTAGGGCCGGACCACTTGCATCTCCTCATGGAAGTACTCCTGGGATAAGCATTCCTGGGACAAGCAGTACTCCACTCTTCCGAATACTTGTTGTCACTACCACATTTCTAGAATAGGATTATTTTAGTCATTTGTGCTTTTATATAAATAATTATATTATTTTATTTAATTAAAAGTGCATGTGTTATTTATTATATATAACTATAGTGATATGGTTAGTAGGTGGACTACATGGTTAGTCAAGACCCTAGTGGACCCAACCAACTTGACATGACTAACCCAATTAATTACTTTAGACAAGCCCAATTTGACCTTTAGTTAGACTAGTGCTTTAACTAAGGTTAGGCTAATCACCTATTAGGAAGAGAAGAAAATCCTAACTCTCTCTATGACAACCTAAGGGGCAACTTGGACATTCCAAAAAAACCCTAACCCTAACACAAAGTTTTCGGTCCCTTTATAAGGGTGTTCTCTCTCTCTCTCTCTCTCCTCCCCTCATTTCATTCTTTCCACCTTCCAAATTTAATATTTTCCCAAATTTCTCCATTCCACTATCAAATCTCCACCAAATTGACTACAATCTCTCTCATTCCTCTCACCTTAGAGTCTAGAAGCTAGTTTGGAGCAAGAACTTTGGAGAGAACCTTTGAAGCTAGGGTTGGAGCTAGTTGGTGTTATTTATGGCTTTGCCTTGGGATTCCAACTTCCAAGAGGTAGAATCTTAGTTAAACCTTTGTATTTACTTCTAAATAGTGTAATTAATTATTTAGAACCTACCCATGCCCTAGGGCTACCTATAGGGAGAATCTTAGGCTTCACTTGACACATTTAGACTTTTACTTAGGGTTTGTGTCAATTTTGGGGAAAATTCGAGATTGGCACAACAAGTATTTGTCAATAGGTTAGATAGAACTAAGTGGACTTGTTAGAGTGTTATGACGCTAGGTACATTTCCACAAATGCACACGAGTAGGTCGTATCGCGAGATTTTGGTGATATGAGCGATTTAGAATTATTTTCCTTCGACATGGGGTGCCATACACATGTAGAATTTCTCATGACCCTAGGATTGATGAGTTAGCACTTAGAATATGTTCTAATTGCTAATTAGAACTTGCGGGTAGGATTTAGGTTGAGTTGGATAGGCTTGGTGTACATAACGTGAGTGTATCATGAGACGCACACCAAGTGCTTGTTGAAATAATAATTTAGTCATTCTTTGCTTGTTTTCAGTTTTTGCACTTGAATAGCTATTGTTAATAATCATTAGAGTTTAGTTTTGAGTTCGTGTATGATTATATATATATATGTGTGTGTGTGTGTGTGTGTGTGTGTGTGTGTGTGTGTGTGTGTATGTGTGAGTGTTATTGTGTATATGTGTTTGTGTGTGTATGTGTCGATGTGAGCAAGAGGGGGGAGAATTAGAAGTAGTTCAGTAGCAGCTTTTGCCAGCAGCAGCAGCAGCATTTAGTAGTTGCATTAGAAGAGAGGGGGGAAGATAAGTATTGTATATGTATATTAGTTAGTTAGATATGTCACTACCATATTTTCTAGGAAAGGATATTTTGGTCATTTCATATTTAATTAAATATTATGCATGTTGAATATTTATTTATCGTACTATTTATTTATTGTTAGATGTTAGATTTTATTTTGGACTTGTGTTAGTAGACCTAACTAGTTTAGATTAGATCCATGGACTAACATTTAATTCTAGTTAGAATTGAGCCCAATAGTAAGCCCATTCATTAAGAGAATGAATTAATTAGTTAAACATTTTGGACTAGAACCTTCCCTCCTTAATTAATTTCTTCATGAAAAGACCCAAGGTGTATTGTGGATATTTCATAGTTCCTTGGAGAGGGGGCAAGGTCGGCTATTACATAAGGGGGTGGAGACTCTCTCTCTCTCTCTCCTCTTTTTGTCTTCATTCCAAATCTAGATCTAGAATTTCTCTCTTCCAAATTCATTCATCCCTACACCAATCTCTACCCATATTCTCTCTGAGTTCCTACCCTACTCATCATTAGAGTCCATTAAAACAAGAAGGAAGCAAGGATCTACAAGGAGAAAGCAAGAATCTACAAGGAGGAGCAAGGATCTACAAGTTGAAGGCTATTGACACTCAATTTAGAGATTTTATTGAGAATTCATCTTCCAATAGGTATAATTTAGTTTTTTCTCTCTAATTAGACTATAAATATATATAATTTAATTATTAAGAACCCTCTTATATACTAAGGCTACCCATAGGAATTGGAATTAGGTTCATAGGAGGCCTATAGAGAAAGTTATGTGGTATTTTGTGTCAATTTTGGAGGAATTTCGAGATTGGCACATCATGTGTTTGTCAATAGGTCAATTAGACCAAATTGATATATGTTTGGTTGTGTGTAACTAGTGTCGTATTCACAATTGGATACGTGTAGGTCGTATCCCGATAATTTGACGATACGGGTTGCTTTGGGAGTTTTCTTCCGACACGGGAGTTTGAGCATGTCAGATTTTGACATGGGCACGTAGATGAGTAGCTACCACTTCATGTTATTTCTAATTATAATTCTAGACTTGCTCGTGTCCTTCGGGGTACGTTTGGTGGTGTGGTGGACTAGTATCGCAAGCGTATCATAGATTGAGTGTGATACGGATGTGGTGTACTCCACGTGTTTGATACTTTGCATTCTAATTCAATTTGTCTTGGTTATAGCTATTAGAATATTATAATTATAATTGTTATATATATATATATATATATATATATATATATATGTATGTATGATTGTATGTATAGTTATATGTTTGTTCTATTTTCATTTGGGATATATTGGTGGTCATTGGAGAGTAGGAGGAAGTTCATGTGCACTATTATTGTTGATATGTAAAAGCATAGATATATAGGGATTTGTATGTATATATATGTATGAATGTATGTATGTATGTATATATATAGTTATATGTATGTTTCTAATTATAATTATGATGTGTTGGTGTGTGTGTGAGAGAGAGAGAGTAAATGTATGCGTATAGGTGGGTGTATGTGTGCGAGGGGGTGTTGAATAAGCAAAAACATCAATTAATAAGCAACAGCAGCAAAAAACAGCAATTAATAAGTAGCAGTAGCAAAAAACCAACAATTAATAAGCAGCAGCAACCGCAAAAGCAGTAGCAAAAGTAGCAACAAAAGCTGCAGCAACTGCGATAAGCAGAATCAGCAGCAATAAGCTGCAGTAGCTTGAGCGCTTATAGTTTAAGTTGTGGATAAGTTAGGATAAGCTAGTTAGTTTATATTGATAAGTTAGTAAGCTATGTATATATTGTTAGTAAGTTAGTGTATATATATATATATATATATATATATATATATATATATATATATATAAATATACACTTAACTTATTAACATTATATACATAACTTACTAACATATCAATATAAACTAACTATATATAGATACCTCAACTCTCATTACCTTGGTGTAACTCAAAGTAATCTAGAAATAATATAACCCATGCTAACTGGTGCTTATATATATATATATATATATATATATATATATATATATATATATATATATACATATACACTTAACTTAGTTAGTTAATGATAGATATTGGATTACCTAGTGATACCAAGGTAATGTTAAGGTATTGGTTTATATTCAAGGTATTGAGTTTGTATATCAAGATGGGTGTGTAGGTAGTGTGATACCATATTTGGTTCAAAGCCAAGGTATCCACTTAGCATTAGTTTAGCTAGGAGTACTCTATATTTTTTCTTGTATATATATATTATAGTATTTTTAAATCTAATAACTTACATATTTTATGATACGGTATTGTGTTGGTATCATAGTATCCTATCATAGCTAGTATAGCCTAGTTACATAGTGCATGGATCCAATATCCTAGAGATGGACTCATACAACCTAAAATCGCGTACTCATACAACCGATAACGCCCCATATCCGTCCTTTCTGGATCTCGCTGTAACTTAGTATACACACGTCGGATCGAAACGAAACTTGCGCCATCGGACTCGTAGCAATACGCTGATCCTGTGACCCAAATTTGGTTCAATTCTGTGAACGTTGACAAAATTGCGTATCGTGGGTCCCATAGGCTCCACTTGACGGGCGATTTTGTGATCGGCTCATCGGAATCCAATTCTGCAAGTTCCTTTGGGTTCGTATCATCGTTCTTGACCTGTTGACACTAAGTTTGATAGATTTGGAGACCTTTGTTCCTGATACATTTTTCGGTGCAAAGCGGCCAACATGTGGACCCCGCCTTGACCTGAAAATGTCATTTTTGCCCTCCTGTGTCCAAATTGGACTCAAGGACAGGCGTTTCTAGCTAATTGATATTTTCTGGATCTGATGGTGATATTTATTTTAGCAACCGGAGTACTCCCTACAATTTTTGCTGAAGTCAGAGCTACAGTTGGAGCCAGAACCCCAGGCAAGTGTACCTTGCCAAATCCTGCAGTTCTTGCTACATATTTCTTTGACTTAATACATTATTGTTATACATGCTTGACCTAGGACCGTGTGATTTTACTTAGCGTCCGATTAATAGTCGGGTGCCAACACTGTACGCAGAGTTGTGTAAATTCACCTAGAGATGGTTATCGAGACCTTATACTTCTCGAGCTTGCATTATCAAGTACGTTTTACCCAGGACACCAGACACTATTCATGATACATAATCGTCCTGAGATATTCATGGTGATTCTGTATAGGATACAGTTTTCATGACTTATTCCTTTGCTTAGATATTATATGACTGGTTGCATTAGAGATGATCCTGCGTGGCATGGACATGAGACGTTGTGGACGTGAGACGTATGATTACATTGGGTGGGAAGAGACACACAGGCTACAGGCTGATCATATATATATAAAACCCCTATTATTGCGGTGCTCAAGACTCTAAACCCGAGCTTGGTCCACTACGTGTTATCACTGCTACTGGCTCCCCGACACAGAGCTTGTAGTGGTTTCAGACTGAGTTTTAGTAATGCTCTCAACTTGCATATCACTTAGCTGGTTATCTAGTTTACCCTATTATTTTATTTATTGCTGCACTGCATTATTTTTGGCTTGTATTATCTGTACCTTGCTATGTCCCCTAAGGACCTGGATCCGGATTATGTCCTCAGGTTTAGCAGAGGAGATCCACTCTGAGGTTTACAGGACAGGTGCATTAGCAGAAGCAAAAGCAGGTTCAGGAGCAGGCACTAGAGCAGAACCAGGAACCGAGGACTAGGTGATTGCCATAGATTTTCCTGAGTATATATTCTTCCATACTCAGTCTGTGTTGTTATTTACTTTCTTGTTTAATGAACAATTGTATCAGACTTGAATATTGGGTTGTTTCCCAATTTAATTACTTGTGACTTGATGTTGATATTTTATTTCCTTTTGTTGACTTGTTATATTCCTTCTGTGGATGAGAATAGTAAACCCTGGTCATTGTAATACAGCTTAAGATGGATCCATTAAATTGGGTTTGTCCATCGGTGCGTTCTGCTGGCCATTGCCACGTGTCCAGTTCCTCGATATTTTGGGACTGGGGCGTGACATAGTTTTTGTGATGGCCCATGCAGGTCTATGACTAAATTGTTCGATTTCAACTTAGGGACCAAACTGGCCTGCAATAAGAATATGATAAGTTTTTAAGGATCTCATCCACTTGCTTGAAACGTTCTTGATATCTATATCGGACTCGAATTTATTTCTTGACTTGCATCCTGCCTTGATTCCTTTGCGCTTCTTATAGTTTATTTTGGTTACAGAATTATGGATCCACAAGCGGGCGACGAGACTCATCCAGCAGCACCACAAGGTGTTGTGGTTACCCACGAAGATGAAGTGATACTAGTGGATGAAGGTCAATCAACACAACAAATCAGTCCAGCAAGTCAGCATGCCTCGAGAATCCAGGAAGATGACGTTCCACCATCGACGCAGTTTGCTCCACCGATGCCTACCGTTCCACAAGGGCATGCTATGGACGAACAAAAAATGTTTTGAATGTTCTACGCAATGATGCAAGCCCATCAGAAGGTTCATCAAGAAGCTCAGCAAAACCAAGCGGAGAAGTTCATCGACAGATTTAGCTCGGAGTTACGGAGATTAATCAGTTCAAATGCAACTACCTTAGACGAGGACGTTCTTGCTGCAGCACGACCCATGGAGTGCAACACAAGGATCGAGTCCATCCAAAAGCGGCCGTATGCAACAGCACCAGACCAAGCAAAACAAGAAAGAGTTGCAAATCGACCACAGATGAATCCACCACTTGTACTAGTCCTTCCTACTTGTCACTACTGTGGAAAGGTAGGCCATTTAGCTAAAGAATACCGACATAGACTAGGACGATGTTTATCTTGCGGATCCAAAAAGCATTCGATAAGGGATTACCCTGAACGTCGAGAGAAAGCAGCGATGATTCATCAATCAGCCACATCAGCACCAACCGGAGCACCACAGGAAGAAATTGCAAAGAAGTCTCACATGCACCAACCACCAGAAGCATCTCCGCAAGTACTGTCTATCTGTCAAAATTGTCGCAAGAGAGGCCACATTGAGAACGAGTACAGACGTAAATTGGGATTATGCTTAATTTGCGCGTCCAACCAACACTTAGCCAAAGATTGTCCTCAACATCGAAAGAGAGCACCAATGGTTAACCGACAAGCACTACCATCACTAAGGCCAGCCGCTCCAGCATTGGAAATACTGCAAACGGAAGTTGAAGGAGTTCTACCACATGCCCCAGGAGAATATCTGCCGAGGCCACCCTTGGCACCACAAGCAGCACTCTTCCAACAGGCTCAACAGCAGTCAAGGAATCATCTGCATGAACGCGGACAAGCTCCAGTAATGACTTTGGAAGACGCTCAGATTCATGGAGTAGCTAATGCGAGTAAGTTTTATAGTTAACTGCCTCTAGATTTGCTATAGTTCGTGCCTGCTGGTTCGTGACCTTAGACTTGACTTGACAGTTTTAAACTTGCTAATAATTAATAACTTAGAATGCTTTATAAATGTTAACCTGATATGTTTTTAAAGGATAACCTGGTTTTCTAAAAAAAATTCTAGATTTCCTTCATCCAGGAAACTTCATAACTTCTATCGCTTAGGGACATGATTTTTTTTATGTGTTATTCTTACACCCTCAACCTTGATTCTCCTTGATTGTGATATACTTTAAAAAATGTTTGTAACCGTGTCATCTCTGTTAATCGGTTATTCTTTGATTGCGAGGACGCAATCCTCTTAAGGGGGGTAGATTATAAACCCCCTGATTTTCAAGAATTTTTAAATTTGAATTTTCCACAATTTTTTGGAATTTTCTGGGATTTTTATTAATTAAAACTAAGATATTTTGAATTTAAATGATTTTTAAATACTGTTAATTAATATTAAAATATTATGAAAATAATATTTTATGGTGTAAAATGAAAATTAGACATAGGATAATTTTTCGGAAATTTATTGGACCCCGGAAGTATTTTTAAAGCCCTAAAAACTATTTTATAAATAAACCCTAATTAACCCGGTTTATTTGAAATAAACCAAATTGAACCAACCCAGATCTGGTTTATTAAACCCAAACCCATCCCACTACTGAACCAACCGAACCCAACTCAAACCTAGCGGGTCGGATCCGGGTCTAACCCGTGACCCGAAACCCGTTTCTACCCGAACCCGCTTTTTATTAACGGATCGGGCCGGATCCGCCTGACCCGACCCGTCACCGTCCAACCCGACCAGGCCTGAACCCCTCTCTCTTCCCCGACCATTTTAGCTGCTCACCTGCACCAGCAACGTAACGTCCACCGCTCCGGCTCCCCTGTCCGGCCGCCTACCCCGTTCAACCATCGCCGCTCCACCGCCTCCCTCTCTCCTATATAACCCTCGATCCGCCGTGCCGAGCTCCCCTTACTCCTCCAGCTCAGCCCTCTCCTTCATCTTCTCCGGCGATCCCGTCCACCGACCTAACTTCCCTAGCCAGCTCCGCCCTAGCCCAGCCCCTCGCCGGCCTCCCCTTACCAGCAGCCTCCTCCTCCGCCCGAAGCCCGCCTCCACCAGCGTAGCCATCCCTCGGCCACGACCCGACCGACCTCGCCTGCCAGAACCCCACAGCCCGCCGCCCTAACCCGCCTCAGTCGCCCCAAGCCCGACCCCGCTGCCCCCTCGACCCCAGCGCCGGCCACCACTCCCCCTGGCCTCCCTTCTCCGCCTCCCTCCTCTGGCGAACCCCTAAACCCTAAACCTAGCCAGGACACGGCCCGGACATGACTCAGCTCGTGTCGAGATGACGCGAACACGAGTAATTTAGATTTCATGGAGCCCTGTTCAGGTAAACCGTTCTCTCTCCTCGCTGCCCCATTTTATGTTCCGTCTGTTGCAACGCAAATCCTGCGTGACCCTCTCGATGTCTGTGCAACCCGCTCGGTGCATCGCGTCCTGTGATGATCGCGAACCGCGATCCAAAAACAGGAAAATCAATGCCCTATTTTACCCCGGAACTGAGTACGCCCCGCCAAACGGGACGACTTGGTCGCGTGGGGTCTTCACCGATACGTACGCGTCATTGATACGGACGTGCAGGATTTCGCAAAAGTTGATTTGGATGTGCGTGCACACCGGAATCAACGCGAATCCGTCGACAACGCCCCATATCCGTCCTTTCTGGATCTCGCTATAACTTAGTGTACACATGTCAGATCGAAACAAAACTTACGCCATCGGACTAGTAGCAATACGCTTATCCTGTGACCCAAGTTTGGTTCGATTCTGTGAACGTTGACAAAATCGCGTATCGTGGGTCCCACAGGCTCCACTTGACGGGCGATTTTGTGATCGGCTCATCGAAATCAAATTCTGGAAGTTCCGTTGGGTTCGTATCATCGTTCCTGACCTGTTGATACTAAGTTTGACAGATTTGGAGACCTTTGTTCCTGACACATTTTTCGGTGCAAAGCGGCCAACATGTGGACCCGCCTTGACCTGAAAATATCATTTTTGCCCCTGTGACCAAATTGGACTCAAGGACAGGCATTTCTAGCTAATTGATATTTTTTGGATCTGATGGTGATATTTATTTCAGCAACCGGAGTACTCCCTGTAATTCCTGCTGAAGTCAGAGCTACAGTTGGAGCCAGAATCCCAGGCAAGTGTACCTTGCCAAATCCTGCAGTTCTTGCTACATATTTCTTTGACTTATTTATACATTTTTGTTATACATGCTTGACCTAGGACCGTGTGACTTTACTTAGCATCCGATTAATAGTCGGGTGCCAACACTGTACGCACAGTTGTGTAAAGTCACCTAAAGATGGTTATCGAGACCCTATACTTCTCGTGCTTGCATTATCAAGTACGTTTTACCCAGGACACCTGACACTATTTATGATACATAATCGTCCTGAGATATTCATGGTGATTTGTATAGGATACAGTTTTCATGACTTATTCCTTTGCTTAGATATTGTATGACTGGTTGCATTAGATATGATCCTGCATGGCATGGACATGAGATGTTGTGGACATGAGACGTATGATTACATTGGGTGGGGAGAGACACACAGGCTACAGGCTGATCATATATATATAAAACCCCTATTATTGCGGTACTCAAGACTCTAAACCCGAGCTTGGCCCACTACGTGTTATCACTACTACTGGCTCCCCGACACAGAGCTTGTAGTGGTTTCAGCCTGAGTTTTAGTGATGCTCTCAACTTGCATATCACTTAGCTGGTTATCTAGTTCACCCTATTATTTTATTTATTGCTGCACTGCATTTTTTTGGCTTGTATTATCCATACCTTGCTATGTTCCCTGAGGACCTGGATCCGGATTATGTCCCCAGGTTTAGCAGAGGAGATCCACTCTGAGGTTTACAGGACAGGTGCATTAGCAGGAGCAAAAGCAGGCTCAAGAGCAGGCACTAGAGCAAAACCAGGAACCGAGGACTAGGTGATTGCCATAGATTTTCCTGAGTATATGTTCTTCCATACTCAGTCTGTGTTGTTATTTACTTTCTTGTTTAATGAATAATTGTATCAGCCTTGATTATCGGGTTGTTCCCCGATTTAATTACTTGTGACTTGATATTGATGTTTTATTTCCTTTTGTTGACTTGTTATATTCCTTCTGTGGATGAGAATAATAAACCCTGGTCATTGTAATACAGCTTAAGATGGATCCATTAAATTGGGTTTGTCCATCGGTGCGTGCTGTTGGCCATTGCCACGTGTCCAGTTCCTCGATATTTTGGGACTGGGGCGTGACATGGTTTTTGTGGTGGCCCATGCAGGTCTATGAATAAATTGTTCGATTTCAACTTAGGGACCGAACAGGCCTGTAATAAGAATATGATAAGTTTTTAAGGATCTCATCCACTTGCTTGAAACGTTCTTGATATCTATATCGGACTCGAATTTATTTCTTGACTTGCATCCTGCCTTGATTCCTTTGCGCTTCTTATAGTTTATTTTGGTTACAGAATTATGGATCCACAAGCGGACGACGAGACTCATCCAGCAGCACCACAAGGTGTTGTGGTTACCCACAAAGATGAAGTGATACTAGTAGATGAAGGTCAATTAACACAACAAATCAGTCCAGCAAGTCAGCATGCCTCGAGAATCCAGGAAGATGACGTTCCACCATCGACGCAGTTTGCTCCACCGATGCCTACCGTTCCATAAGGGTATGCTATGGACGAACAACAAATGTTTCGAATATTTTACGCAATGATGCAAGCCCATCAGAAGGTTCATCAAGAAGCTCAGCAAAACCAAGCGGAGAAGTTCATCGACAGATTTAGCTCGGAGTTACGGAGATTAATCAGTTCAAATGCAACTACCTTAGACGAGGACGTTCTTGCTGCAGCACGACCCATGGAGTGCAACACAAGGATCGAGTCCAGCCAGAAGCGGCCGTATGCAACAGCACCAGACCAAGCACAACAAGAAAGAGTTGCAAAGCGACCACAGATAAATCCACCACTTGCACAAGTCCTTTCTACTTGTCACTACTGTGGCAAGGTAGGCCATTTAGCTAAAAAATGCCGACGCAGACTAGGACGATATTTATCTTGCGGTTCCAAAAAGCATTCGGTAAGGGATTGCCCTGAACGTCGAGAAAAAGCAGTGATGATTCATCAATCATCCACATCAGCACCAACCGGAGCACCACAGGAAGAAATTGCAAAGAAATCTCACATGCACCAACCACCAGAAGCATCTCCGCAAGTACTGCCTATCTGTCAAAATTGTCGCAAGATAGGCCACATTGAGAATGAGTGCAGACGTAAATTGGGATTATGCTTAATTTGCGCGTCCAACCAACACTTAGCCAAAAATTGTCCTCAGCATCGAAAGAGAGCACCAATGGTTAACCGACAAGCACTACCATCACCAAGGCCAGCCGCTCCAGCATTGGAAATACTGCAAATGGAAGTTGAAGGATTTCTACCACATGCCCCAGGAGAATATCAGCTGAGGCCACCCTTAGCACCACAAGCAGCACTCTTCTAGCAGGCTCAACAGCAGTCAAGGAATCATCTGCATGAACGCGGACAAGCTCCAGTGATGACTTTGGAAGACGCTCAGATTCATGGAGTAGCTAATACGAGTAAGTTTTATAGTTATTTGTCTCTAGATTTGCTATAGTTCGTGCCTGCTGGTTCGCGACCTTAGACTTGACTTGACAGTTTTAAACTTGCTAATAATTAATAACTTAGAATGCTTTATAAATGTTAAGCTGATATGTTTTTAAAGGATAACCTGGTTTTCTAAAAAAAATCTAGATTTCCTTCATCCAGGAAACTTCATAACTTCCATCGCTTAGGAAAATGATTTTCCCTATGTGTTATTCTTACACCCTCAACCTTGATTCTCCTTGATTGTGATGTGCTTCAAAAAATATTTGTAACCGTGTCATCTCTGTTGACCGGTTATTCTTTGATTGCGAGGGCGCAATCCTCTTAAGGGGGGTAGATTGTAAACCCCCTGATTTTTAAGAATTTTTAAATTTAAATTTTCCATAATTTTTTGGAATTTTCTGGGATTTTTATTAATTAAAACTAAGGTATTTTTAATTTAAATGATTTTTAAATACTGTTATTTAATATTAAAATATTATAAAAATATTATTTTATGTTGTAAAATAAAAAATTAGATATAGGGTAATTTTCCGGGAATTTATTGGACCCCGGAAGTATTTTTAAATCCCTAAAAACTATTTTATAAATAAACCCTAATTAACCCGGTTTATTTGAAATAAACCAAACTGAACCAACCCAGACTCGGTTTATTAAACCCAAACACAGCCCACAGTTGAACCAACCGAACCCAACTCAAACCTAGCGGGTCGGATTCGGGTCTAACCGGTGACCCGAAACCCGTTTCTACCCGAACCCGCTTTTTGTTAACGGATCGGGCCGGATCCGCCTGACCCGACCCGTCACCGTCCAACCCGACCCGGCCGAACCCCTCTCTCTTCCCCGACCATTTCAACCGCTCACCCGCACCCGCAGCGTAAAGTCCGTCGCTCCGGCAGCCCGCCGCTCCGGCTCCCCGGTCCGGCCGCCTACCCCGTTCAACCACCGCCGCTCCACCTCCTCCCTCTCTCCTATATAACCCTCGATCCGCCATGCCGAGTTCCCCTTACTCCTCCAGCTCAGCCCTCTCCTTCATCTTCTCCGGCGATCCCGTCCACCGACCTAACTTCCCTCGCCAGCTCCGCCCTAGCCCAGCCCCTTGCCGGCCTCCCCTTACCCACAGCCTCCTCCTCCGGCCGAAGCCCGCCTCCACCAGCGCAGCTGTCCCTCGGCCATGACCCGACCGACCTCGCCGGCCAGAACCCCACAGCCCGCCGCCCTAAGCCGCCTCAGTCGCCCCAAGCCCGACCCAGCTGCCCCCTCGACCCCAGCGCCGACCACCACTCCCCCTGGCCTTCCTTATCCGCCTCCCTCCTCCGGCGAAGCCCCTAAACCCTAAACCTAGCCAGGACATGGCCCGAATACGACTCAGCTCGTGTCGAGACGACGCGGACACGAGTAATTTAGATTTTACGGAGCCCTGTTCAGGTAAACCGTTCTCTCTCCTCGCTGCCCCATTTTCTGTTCCTTCTATTGCAACGCAAACCCTGCGTGACCCTCTCGATGCCCATGCAACCCTCTCGGTGCATTGCATCCTTTGATGATCGCGAACCGCGATCCAAAAATAGGAAAATCAACGCCCTATTTCACCCCGGAACTGAGTACGCTCCACCAAACGGGACTACTTGGTCGCGTGCGGTCTTCACCAATACGTGCGCGTCGTTGATACGGACGTGCAGGATTTCGCAGAAGTTGATTTGGATGTGCGTGCACACCGGAATCAACACGTATCTGCCGACAACGCCCCGTATCCGTCCTTTCTAGATCTCGCTGTAACTTAGTGTACACACGTCGGATCGAAACAAAACTTGCACCATCGAACTCATAGCAATACGCTGGTCCTGTGACCCAAATTTGGTTCGATTCTGAGAACTTTGATAAAATCGTGTATCGTGGGTCCCACAGGCTCCACTTGACGGACGATTTTGTGATCGGCTCATCAGAATCCAATTCTGGAAGTTCCGTTGGGTTCGTATCATCGTTCCTGACCTGTTGACACTAAGTTTAACAGATTTGGAGACCTTTGTTCCTGACACATTTTTTGGTGCAAAGCGGCCCACATGTGGACCCCTCCTTGACCTGAAAATGTTATTTTTGTCCCTGTGTCCAAATTAGACTCAAGGACAGGCATTTCTAGCTAATTGATATTTTCTGGATCTGATGGTGATATTTATTTCAGCAACCGGAGTACTTCCTGCAATTCCCGCTGAAGTCAGAGCTACAGTTGGAGCCAGAACCCCAGGCAAGTGTACCTTGCCAAATCTTGCAGTTCTTGCTACATATTTCTTTGACTTATTTATAAATTATTGTTATACATGCTTGAGCTAGGATCGTGTAACTTTACTTAGCGTCCGATTAATAGTCGGGTGCCAACACTGTACGCAGAGTTGTGTAAAGTCACCTAGAGATGGTTATCGAGACTCTATACTTCTCGTGCTTGCATTATCAAGTACGTTTTACCCAGGACACCTGACACTATTCATGATACAGAATCGTCCTGAGATATTCATGGTGATTCTATATAGGATACAGTTTTCATGACTTATTCCTTTGCTTAGATATTATATGACTGGTTGCATTAGAGATGATCCTGCGTGGCATGGACATGAGATATTGTGGACATGAGACATATGATTACATTGGATGGGGAGAGACACACAGGCTACAGGCTGATCATATATATATATATATAACCCCTATTATTGCGGTGCTCAAGACTCTAAACCCGAGCTTGGCCCACTACGTGTTATCACTGCTATGGGCTCCCCGACACAGAGCTTGTAGTGGTTTCAGCCTGAGTTTTAGTGATGCTCTCAACTTGCATATCACTTAGCTGGTTATCTAGTTTACCCTATTATTTTATTTATTGCTGCACTATATTTATTTTGGCTTGTATTATCTATACCTTGCTATGTCCCCTGAGGACCTGGATCCGGATTATGTCCCCAGGTTTAGCAAAGGAGATCCACTCTAAGGTTTACAGGACAGGTGCATTAGCAGGAGCAAAAGCAGGTTCAGGAGCAGGCACTGGAGCAGAACCGGGAACCGAGGACTAGGTGATTGCCATAGATTTTCTTGAGTATATGTTCTTCCATACTCAGTCTGTGTTGTTATTTACTTTCTTGTTTAATGAACAATTATATCAGACTTGATTATCGGGTTGTTCCCCGATTTAATTACTTGTGACTTGATGTTGATATTTTATTTCCTTTTGTTGACTTGTTATATTCCTTCTGTGGATGAGAATAGTAAACCCTGATTATTGTGATACAGCTTAAGTATGCCTCGATGGATCCATTAAATTGGGTTTGTCCATCGGTGCGTGCTGTTGGCCATTGCCACGTGTCCAGTTCCTCGATATTTTGGGACTGGGACATGACAAGAATTATGATTGAGTATTGTGTTGCATTAAGTTTAGTACCCACCTTCCTGGACTTGAGATATTATTGGCAGATTATATATATTATTGTGAGATAATTAGATAGTATAGTCAACCTAGACAGCGTTCTACTATCGATACTGCGGCGTAGGCTGGACGTACCCACGTACTCGTGCCCCTTCACCGGGTGTGGGGCATGATACCATATGACTCCAGCGAACCGTAGGGTAAGGCAACTAAAACATGTAGAGCATTGGGAGGGATGGAATCCCAAGATCGTACTTAACTAGCCACCCTCAATCATTATATCGGGAGTGAAGGCTGGCCCCCATAGATATAGTTTAATTCCTCATTAGTAGAGTTAACCTAGTTTGACTGTTTTGACTTAGAAATGGCTTTACGACCTAGAATTAAACTAGTTTAACTTATTTTCATTCCAAAATTTTGTATTAATGCAATATTCCATATATAGGTCTATATAACACCATTTCGTATACCGTTTTGCATTATTTGCTCTGGACCACAGGCGAGTACATTCTCTGATAGTTTCTATTATTTAATTACTACTATAATTCAAGTATTTAGAAATATTACTTAGAATTCTTGACACTTCGGTACACGGATTGGTATTGTTATTGGATCGTCAGTCATGAGATGATACCTTATTATCGAGATGGCATCGAATACTGCTCTTTGTTGGTATTGTATAACATTGAATATTATAGGTTAAACATTGAATACATTGGCTAGTAACATGTCATGATTAGATCTATCGTATTAGTCGGGGCGGGAGAAATACTAATTAAATGTGTGATCAAAAACTATCGGCTAGTAGTGTAATCATTGCTACTAACTAATCATACACTTCACGTATGGTTGAGCTAGCTCCTTAGTGTAATCATTGAATATCCCAAGCTGATCACATATTTAGTTAGTATCTCAAACACATGGTATATTATAGATTCCATATTCAGTTCATAGATTATCCTGTTCTATTTTTGACTTTATAGTTCATCTCCTCCATTATTGTACGCATTGATTTATATTCTCTTGCTAGTTTTGCCTATTCCTTCATTGTTCTTAGATTATCAGTTATATTCTCATCGTATATAGCATCCTCTATTTTACTGTTTTATAGTTTTTGATAATTAATTGGAACTGCTATTGGGTTGTACTTTGCTCCAATCCTGACTGGATAATATTTTTCAGAGGATCCGGGAGATTGGTGACCGACATACTACGGACTTTGACCTATAGATGGTGCAGAAATGGACCCACTAGTTCTGGAGTGACTGCCGGAAGATCTAGCCGGAATCACTAGTTATCATAGTTAGATTTTTTTAGCATTTTGGTAGCGATTTTATTTTCGGCGTATATTTGAGACTTGGATATTGTTTCTATTTATTTTTATTTTTGTTATATTTAGACTGTATAGTTATGTTAGGCTTCTCTGATATTTTTTTATGCTATAGACGTATGATTGAGTATTGTGTTACATTAAGTATCTTGCCCTTCTTCTTGGAGTTGAGATTTTTGGCAGATTATACTTTATTGTGAGATGATTAGATAGTATAGTTGACCTAGACAGCATTCTACCACCGATGTTGCAGCTTAGGCTGGACGTACCCACGTACTCGTGTCCTTTACCGGGTGTTGGTTATGACACATTTTTGTGGTATCCCATGCAGGTCAGGCTTCACAAGTTGTGCGATATCGTGGTAGTGGGATGACTTAGTCGTACTACTGCGAGCCTGCGATAGAATATAGGACATAGGATACTAGGATGAGAGAGGGATACTCAATCACAACTAGGAATTCTAATCTGATTTGAAATTGCTACTTTTGATTCCTTCTGAATACTTTGAATATTGTTGTCCTTCCTAGATAATATCGTATCTTGGGTCGAATTGAGCTCTTTTATTTTAATTTGTCTTTATGATGCCGCCGAAGACCAGATCCCATCGATCAGGAGCAGTTTCTGCGAGGTCTGCCACCTCTCAACCTCCCACTTAGACAGTAGGGGTTGTACCTCATATGACATATGTTCACATATGAGTCTCGGCTACCTTGGAGGGTTCTCGTCCACCTGTTCCGAGGACTACCCCAGTTGCTTTGGAGGAACTTCCACTGCCTACATTGTCAGGAGATGTCGCGTCGATTATTGCACTGTTTAGAGAGATGATGGAGGTACAGAGGGCACTGATAGAGGCCCAACATAGGCAGTCAGATATGATACAGCAGAGTATAGAAAATGCCCATCAAGTAGCTATTGCAGCAGTTCAGAAAGGGGCTCCTCTACAGCCACAGGATGTTCAGCTCAAGTCGGGCAACATTCAAAATTTTAAAAAGCTAGAGCCTCAGGTTTTTAAGGGAAAGAGGGTATAGTCTATGCTGACGATTGGCTCGAGATATCGAGCGTCTCATGAGGGTGTCCCGTCTTGCTGAGGATCTGAAGGTTGAGGAGGTAGGACTTCAACTATTCAACATTGCCCGCACTTAGTTCAGGAATGAGCCACTTCCTACTGATGCGAGGCAGGCTTGAGAGGTGTTCGAGGACCTCTTCAAGAAGAAGTTCTTTGCTTAGACGGACAGATTGGACTTAGGAAGGCAGTTTGAGAGCCTTACACATGAGAGCATGTCCGTAGAGGAGTACGTCGTAGAGTTTGAGAGGCTGAGCCTATTTGTGGAGTACTTGGTGAGGGAGCCAGAAGTTTGGGCTATCCGTTTCCTCGAGGGTCTGAATTGGGAAGTGAAGATCCTCATTCCGTCTTTCTATGAAACATATTCTGAGATACTTGCGGAAGCACGCAAGGTCGAGCGAGAGTGGAACTTGAAGCCGAAGAGGGACTATGATATGTTTAGGGGTGCCAATAGCAGTAAGATACCGACAAAGAGGCCGCAGTTCCAGCAACAGTATCAGGGGGCTTATCAGCTCCAGCAAAAGTATTTTCTGTATAATTCGGAGCTTATCAGTAGCAATATCAGATGCAGGAGCCAATTATTGCCCCAGTACAAGCTCCAGTACAGTGGATGCCACAGCAGCCTCAGAGACAGGTGCAACAGGCTCCTTAATGCACCTATTGTAAGAGAACTGGGCACACTCAAGAGATATGTCGGAAGAGACTTGGAGCGTGCTTACATTGTGGATCAATGGAGCATATGGTGAAGGATTATCTCTGGACCCTTTATCATCCATGCCAGGGTACAGATCGAGGGCAGAGAAGTGGATCTAGGACACCTGTAGCACCGCAGATTGCTTATCACCCGCAGAGAGAGCTACATCGGCAGAGCGGAGCATTTGTGATGACGGTCGAGGAGACCGATACTACAAGTGATGGGTTAGTAAGTTCTGTTCTTTATTTCTGTTCCTTCTATCTATTTTGATTGATTACTTCTTTAGTAACTTTTAGATGCTTTTGTTATATAGTTAGTATAGTTAATAGAATACTAGCTAATAGAATACCCTGACAGAGACAACAGTAATAAGACAGGCGGAGACCATGACCATGCATGTTGTTCTTTGCATAGGACTGTTCTTTGTGTGATTTTAGATAAACCTTCTTGGACTATGATTGCTGGGGAGGTTGACTTAGAAAGAGTACGATCACCCTTAAATTTTGAGAATGAAATTATTTTAAGGGGGGGTAGACTTGTCACTACAACATTTTCTAGAAAAGGGTATTTTGGTCACTTTATAATTAATTAAATATTTTGCATGTTGAATATTTATTTATTGTATTATTTATTTATTGTTAGATATTAAATTTTATTTTGGAATTGTGTTAGTGGGCCTAACTAGTTTAGATTATATCCATGGACCAACATTTAATTCTAGTTAGAATTAAGCCCAATAGTAAGCCCAATCATTAAGATAATAAATTAATTAGTTAAACCAATTTGACTAAAACCTTCCCTCCTTAATTAATTTTTTTATGAAAATCCCCAAGGGATATTGTGGACATTTCATAGTGCCTTAAAGAGGGGGCAAGGCCGGCCACTACGTAAGGGGGTGGAGACTCTCTCTCCTCTCTTTTCTTCACTCCAAATCTAGATCTAGAATTTTTCTCTTCCAAATTCCTTCATCCCTACACCAATCCCTACCCAAATTCTCTTCCAATTTCTTTCCTACTCATCAATGGAGGTTATTAAAATAAGAAGAAAGTAAGGATCTACAAGGAGGAAGTAAGGATCTACAAGGAGGAGCAAGGATCTACAAATTGAAGGCTCTTGACACTCAATTTAGAGAATTTATTGGAAATCCATCTTTTAATAGGTATAATTCAGTTTTCTCTCTCTAATTAGACTCTAAATCTATAATTTAATTATTAGAAACCCTCGCAAGTACTAAGGCTACCCATAAGAATTGGAATTAAGTTCATAGGAGGCCTATGGAGAAAATTATGTGGTATTTTTTGTCAATTTTGGAGGAATTTTGAGATTAGCACATCATATATTTGTCAATAGGTTAATTAGACCAAATTGATATATGTTTGGTTGTGTGTGACTAGTGTCGTATCCACAATTGGATACGTATAGGTCGTATCCCGATAATTTGGCAATACGGGTTGATTTTGGGGTTTTCTTCCGACACAGGGGTTTGAGCATGTCACATTTTGACACGGGCACGTAGATGAGTAGCTACCACTTTGTGTTATTTCTAATTGTGATTCTAGACTTTCTCGTGTCCTTTGGGGTACATTTGGTGGTGTGGTGGACTCGTATCGCAAGCTTATCATCGATTGAGTGTGATACGGGTGCGGTGCACTCAACGTGTTTGATACTTTGCATTCTAATTCAATTTGCCTTAGTTATAGCTATTAGAATATTGGAGTTATAATTGTTATATGATATATATATATATATATATATATATATATATATATATATATATATATATGTATAGTTATATATTTATTCTATTTTCTTTTGTGATATGTTGGTGGTCATTGGAGAGTAGGAGGAAGTTTATGTGCACTATTATTGTTGATATGTATAAGCATAGATTTATACGGATATGTATATATATATATATATATATATATATATATATATATATATATATATGTATATATATAGTTATATGTATATTTCTAATTATAATTGTGATGTATTGGTGGTCATTGGAGAGTAGGAGAGTTCATGTGCATCATTAGTGTGGGTATGTGGTAACGCACGCACACACACACACACACACACACACACACACACTATATATATATATATATATATATATATATATATATATATATATATATATATATTAGTGAGTGCATGTGTATAGGTGTGTGTATGTGTGCTAGGGGGTGATGAATAAGTAAAAACAGTAATTAATAAGCAGCAGCAGCAAAAAGCAGCAATTAATAAGCAGCATCAACAACAAAAAAATTAATTAGCAGTAGCAACAATAAGCAACAGCAGCAGCAGTAATAAGCAGCAGCAAAAGTAGCAGCTATAAGCAGCAGTAGCAGCGATAAGCAGCAACAGCGATAAGCAGAATCAGCAGCAATAAGCTGCAGTAGCTTTAGTGCTTATAGATTAAGTTATGGATAAGTTAGGAAAAGCTAGTTAGTTTATATTGATAAGTTAGGAAGTTATGTATATATTGTTAGTAAGTTAGTGTGTGTATATATATATATATATATATATAGGAGAGAGATATTTCTATAACCACTAGTTAGTTTATATTGATAAGTTAGTAAGTTATGTATGTATATAGTGTTAATAAGTTAAGTATGTATGTATATATATATATATATATATATATATATATATATATATATATATATATATATATACAGGAGAGAGATATTTATATAACCACTAGTTAGTATATATATTTACTTAACTTATTAACAATATATACATAACTTACTAACTTATCAATATAAACTAACTAGTGGTTATATAAATATCTCTTTTATATATATATATATATATATATATATATATATATATATATATATATATATATATATATAAGCACTAGTTAGCATGTGTTAGTATTATTTCTAGATTACCTTGAGTTATACCAAGGTAAAGAGAGTTGAGGTATCTTGGGTATGATTATTGAATATCCGAAGGGGTATGTTAGTATGTTAGTTTAGTTTAGTATTGTTATGAGTTTAATTGCATATTAGTGTATAGTGAGGTATGTTGGTTAGTTAATGTCAGATATTGGATCACCTTGTGATACCAAGGTAATGTCAAGGTATTGGTTTATACTCAAGGTATTAAGTTTGTATATCAAGATGAGTTTGTAGGTGGCATGATACCACATTTGGTTCAAAGCCAAGGTATCCACTTAGCAATAGTTCAGCTAGGAGTACTATATATTTTGTCTTGTATATATATATTATTGTATTTTTATATCTAATAACTTATGTATCTTATGATACGGTATTGTGTTGGTATCCTAGTATCCTAGCATAGCTAGTATAGCCTAGTTACGTAGTGTATGGACCCAATATCGTAGAGATGGACTCATACAACCTAGAAATAGCTAGTTTGACTAGTTTGACCAAGTTTGACTAGTTTGACCAAGTTTGACCTAGGGTTGACCTCTTTTGACTATTTTGATTTACAAATGGCTTTACTACCTAGAATTAAACTAGTTTAACTTATTTTTATTCCAAAATCTTGTATTAATGCTATATTCCATGTATAGGTCTGTGTGACACCATTTTGGATACCGTTTCGAATCATTTGCTCTGGACGACAAGCGAGTACATTTTTTGATAGTTTCTATTATTTGATTACTAGTATAATTCAAGTATTTAGAAATGTTACTTATGATTCTTGATACTTTGGTATATGGATTGGTATTGTTATTGGATCGTCAGTCATGAGATGTTACCATGATTATCGAGATAGTATCGAATACTACTCCTTGTTGATATTGGATAGCAATGGATATTATAGGTTAAACATTAGATACATTGGCTAGTAAATTGTCATGATTGGTCCATCGTATCAGTCGGGGCGGAGGAAATACTAATTATATGTGTGATCAAGAACTATCGGCTAGTAGTGTAATCATTGGCTAATAACTAATCATATACTTCATATATGGTTGAGTTAGCTCCTTAGTGTAACCATTCAATATTCCAAGCCGATTACATGTTTAGTTAGTATCTCAAACAACTGGTATATTGTAGATTCCATATTCAGTTCATAGATTACCATGTTCTATTTCTGACTTTATAGTTCATCTCCTTCATTCTTGTACGCATTGATTTATATTCCGTTACTAGTTTTGCATGTTCCTTCTTTGTTCTTAGATCATCATTATATTCTCATCATATATAGCATCCTCTATTTTACTGTTTTATAGTTTTTGTCAAATAATTGGAACTGCTATTGGGTTGTAGTTTGTTCCAACCCTGACTAGATAATATTTTTCAGAGGATCTAGGAGATTGGTGTCCGACGTACTACGGACCTCGACATATAGATGGTGTAGACATGAACCCACTAGTTCTGGAGTGACTGCCAGAAGATCTAGCCGGAATCACTAGTTATCATAGTTAGTTTTCTTTAGCATTTTGGTTTCGAATTTGTTTTCGGCATATATTTGAGACTTGGATATTATTTTTATTTGTTGTTGTTATATTTAGACTGCATAGTTATGTTAGGCTTCTTTGATATCTTCTCGTGTTATAGACGTATGATTTAGTATTGTGTTGCATTAAGTATCTTGCCCTCCTTCTTGGAGTTAAGATTTTTGGTAAATTATACTTTATTGTGAGATGAATATATAGTATAGTTGACCTAGACAGCGTTCTACCGCCAATGCTGCGGTGTCGGCTGGATGTACCTACGTACTCGTGCCCTTCACCAAGTGCGGGTCGTGACAAGATATTAGTTTATCAAGTTAGTAAGTTACATATTAGTTTAACTAGTTAGTACGTGTTAGATTGATATATTAGTGATTAGTTATATAATTAGTATATCAATCACCCTAGTTATTTAGGTATTCATACTAGATACCTTGGTTCTAGTTATCTTGAGTTAATACCAAGGTATGGAGATGTTGGCTAAGGTATTCAGGAATATATATTGAGTTAGTTTAAGTATCAATTAGAGTTAGTAAGTTAGAGATGAGTTAGTATTAGTATATAGGTATATGAGTTAGAAGTTAGTGTAAATATTACCTTATCAGTTAGTATTAGATATTAGATGTCAGTTTCAGTTATGTATCGCTAGAGTTAATATTAGGTGTTAGTTATTAGTATCATGTATAGTTAGATTCTAACTAGATATTAGTATGTTAAGAGATATACTACGAAATGATTTTGATATAGGTATCATAAGTTATATATTGCTTAGAATTAGGAAGTGCTAGATAGGAGTTAATACTAGTTTTTCATATTGTCTCATTTACCTTGAGGTTACCAAGGTAAGTGAGTAGTTAGGTTGAGTACTAATGTTTTGATACTTGAGTTAGACAAGGGTAAGGTAGGGGTATCTAGTATTGTTAGCTAAGTGGTGTATCTTGTATCTAATACAATTTAGTATATATATATATATATATATGGCTAAGTTAGGGTATTTAGATACCTTGGTATCCTAGTATCCCATTACCTTAGTTATTGTATAAGTTGACTATTTTATGTAGGTTGACTTGTATTAGTTAGATAATAGCTAATATTGCTAGAGTTGACTAGTTAGGCCTAGAGTTGACTAGTTTGATCTATAGTTGACCGGTTTGACTAGTTTGCTTTGAGTTGACTAGTTTGGCCTAGAAAAGACCTAGAAGCATATATTTTTAACTCATTTAATATGTTTATCATTCTAGAATACCAAGTAACTTTGGAAATTTATATAGGTCTTTGTGACTCCATTTTGGACTTCGATCCTCACTCATTGCTCAGGACATCAGGCGAGTACATATCTCTGATTATTTTTATTACATGATAGCGTATATATCACTTGTTCTAGAACTGTTAATATTTGATTTTGACACGTTGTTACACGGACTGGTATTGTACGGATCCTGTTAGGAGATGTTATCCCTTTATCATATGCATCGGGTATCCCTTTCATGTGTACTTTATCCTGTGCATTGGGTACTCCTTGTACATATACATATTTATGTGCTTCGTGTTCTCAAGTTAAATTAATGTACGTAATGTGTCATGATTGGATCCATGAATATTGGTTGGGGCAGGGGAGTAAAAGTTGGTTATGTGATCAAAGCCCTTAGCGTAATCATGTGTATGATGATTATACCCTTCACGTATAATCGAGTTACCTTAGAATAATCATGTGCAACCCAAACCGATCACATAATGAACTTATGCTCTAAACACAGTAGAAGTATTTTAGTTCCTTGTGCTTATTGTTCATTCCTTATTCTAGTATTTTACCCTCTAGTCATACATCATATTTATCTATTGTTCATCTATATTTATGTTCCTTATATTCTTGTGTATTCTTATATTCTTTTCTATTGCTCATCATATATTCCCTACCATGTATGTGGAACGGCTTTCAGAGTTTTGTACTTCGCTCCAATCCTGACTGGATATATTTTTTTTAGAGGATTTAGAGGACTACTATCCCACTTTCTACGAATTTGGCGTTGACAACGTCTGCTATCAGGAGCCTCAGGAGGAGCCATCTCCCTTAGAGGAGATATCGTAGTGACCTAGTATGGCTAGTTAGTTTATTTTAATGGATTTGTTTTCAGTTGACTTTTGGGTTGTTATGATATATATTTCTGATACTCTTATGGGTTGAGATAGTAGACTCTCAGACTTGTGTTATGATTATGATATTGTATCTTGCTCTCTTTTGTTATATCTATTGCTTATCTTTATCGTTCCATATATTCTTCCCCTAGCCATTGTGATTGAGTATTTTTATATTTTGATGTGATGCTCCTTATGGAGAGGTTATCATTGACAGGTTACATATAATTATGTGATAGATGGTACATTAACCTAGATAATATTCTACCGTTGATTCTATGGTATAGGCTGGACGTACCCACGTACTCGTACCCTGATAATCCGGGTGCGAGTCATGACACTTGCACATCCTGGGAGGAGATGAGCAGTTCCAGGCCGGAGCCTACTACTCCTCCATTTATCATTCCTACTGCTGACGGTACCAATCCAAGGTTGGATCACGATTGAGCAGTAGAATCAGATGAGGGCTAGATTCGATAATCATAGGTACAAGGAAAAGTTGGAGAAGGCGAAGGCGGCTAGGAAGAAGGCAGGAAAGTGGTGTGGTGGGTTGATTCTGATGACAAAATATTTTTATCTATGGTAATTATTTGAACATATATATATTATTTTAATCAAAGTAGGATAAAATAGTTAATTTTAGTAACAATATATCTATTTGTAATTAACAGGTCCAGAGGGGTAAAGACGATAACATGGTGACTTTCTTCCTCGCCACCCATCGGAAGGGCGGACAACTCATCTATGATAGGACCACGCAGACTTACGTAAGTATTACTCTATATTTTTTATTTTAATATAACTTATAGAATATGCAAAGAAATATCCATGTAGTTAGTAATAAGTTGCTTAGATAATAGGGTTATTTACACTAACTATCCCTATATTTTTGGTTTATAACACAGGGTACCCCTACTTTTGAATAACTTCGAAAATATACAAATAAATATCCATGTAGTTAGTAACAAGTATATTTATCGAGCGGTTTATTTTTTTTCTAAAATGAGTATCTACGGCTCTGTGAGTAGTCGACGCAATATACTGCATCTATGGCTCCCGAGGGAGAGGCCGGTACTTTCTCGCAGCCACCGGCCCACCCAGTTGTGTCGGCTGATGAGCTGTGGTAGACCGTCGTTGGTGGTATTCAGAAGAGTACGTACTAAGGTATGGGATCCTAGGGTGCCTATGTTGCGACGCAGGGCTCTAGGACCCCCTCTGCCCCTGCGCATATCCCATAGCCTTCCCAGGAGTCGGTACAAGTCCAACTGGAGAGAGTTGACCATCAGATTATATCTCTGCATGACGAGATAATGAGACTAATTTTGTAGCAACCCAGTCTCAGCCGCAGATGGACGATGCGAGGATCTTAGCATATTTTGATGCGCTCGAGCAAAACCTTTTGGAGCTCAGGACTATGACCGAGGTAACACAGCAAGACATTACGGATCTGACATCATCGACATAGCGTCCGTCACTCGGATTATAGGTGTCATGGATTCATACAATGATACGTCCTCATGGTTCGTCGGCATCGATACCGACTCCACCGACGATACTGACTCCTAGTTCGACATCGGTGGCGCTTTTACAGGGCCAGTTGAACTATATCGTATCCCAGTTGCAGCGATGTTCATCCTCCTCCTCCTGATCTACATTAGTCCTAGGTTGGACAGATAGTTATGAGTTAGTGTGAATTTGGCCCATTTTTGGGAATTTGTGTAACATTGGCCCATTTTTGGGTCTGTTGTATATATATTCTTTTTGTGACATGAGGATATTTATTTTATACTTTTATGTATGTTTGAAATTGTATGACATTGGCCAATAGTGACAGTAGATTTGAATTTATCGGTGTTTAATAATTTGCTTATGTGTGACAATCTATTTTTATAAACTATGAATATATTTATATAAATTTTTGGCTGAATATTGTTATATAAATTATTATGTGACAGTCTACATTTTTAAAAAAAATTACAGCAATTTAGTGACGTTTACCAACGTCTAACGACATTTAGCGACGTACAAATACGTCGCATAGAGGTATCAGAACGTCGCTATCCCTGTAACAAGTTATCACAAATATCTCGCTAATAGTCGCTAATTTGCTGACATGGCAATCTCTGTCATGTCATCAAGACTTAACTAAAATACATTGCTGAACGTCGCTACATTCAAAAAACATTTGCGACGCACATGCGTTGCTAAACGTCTCTAACGGAAGAATGTCAGCGACATTTAGTGACACAGTAAACGTCACTAAGTATAGAAATATCAGCGACATTTTGCGACTAAATTTGTGTTGCTCATATACCGACGTTGCGCCGCAAAACGTCGCTAATTGGTAAAAATTTTGCGACGTTCATACATCACTAAGATACGTCGCTAGTTGCGATGTATAGCGGCATATTTTTTGTCAGCAACTAGCTAGACCGCGACAATTATAAAACGTTGCTATTTTATTTCAGCAACGTAATTTTATAATTTAGCGACGTTTTGTAGCGTCGCTAATCCCGCAATTTTTAGTAGTAAGTAACAATAATTTTTGTAAGGATAGAAGGCAATTCTTTTACCAATTTTATATCTTACCTTAGCAATTAGTTATTTTAGCAACTAGCACTGATCCGGATTTTGCTAAACGAGTCTAAAAACTCCATACAAGTCAGAAATCATAAAGTCCATAAACACTTCAGATAACAAAAAGTTGAAATATGGAAAATATAATACATAGAAGCATGAATACCAAATGTCTTATTTTCCAGATAGTGATCATTATATACCCATATAATAAACTTTTCTTTAATTAATAATATGTACTCTCAAGACTTGGTAATACTTTACTCAAAACTTGGAGTTCTGTATTTTGACAACTTCTGAATTACTAGAAACTTAAAACCATCATAGTCGTCGAACCCATATACGTATGTATACTAAATTAGATTCATTATTCAGTGTATATGTTGAATTCTAAAGAAAAACTCAAAATTAGAGCCCATAGTGGTCAATACGGTTTTAAAAAGTTTACAGAACCCATTCTAGGGTTGCCAGTACAACTCAAGTTTACTAGTCCATGACATTTTCTTGTCCCAGTCTTAAGAACATCCAATAACGTCCAAGATACTTTTTGGGACAACGGCTATTTGTTATAACTTTAATTATTTTGGACAAAAGTCGAGTTCTCATCTCCCGACCACACACAACTACTGAGCACGTTCTAACACTGATGATAACCGACACAATACCTCCTCTAGTAAGAATCTTCTAACTCTTAGGTAATGAGGAAGTGTCTATTCTATATATTGTTATGAAACTAGTAGAGATAAAAGATAGCGTAGCCCCAGAATCAAACAAAACAGTTGCAGGTATTGAAGAAACTAAACGAGTACCAGTGTTAGCTTCCCCTTCAGGTTCCTCCTCTACAACTGCAAGTGTAAAAGCATGTCCATACCTCTGTCTGGTAGTCTGATGTCTGGCTCTATCAAACTGTACCTCTTGTGGTGGCAATGGTACTCCCTTTTGTTGTCCATTTGGTACCAGTGTTCGCTGAGCTCCTGATGCCAGATATTGTGCCTTCAGTGTAGGTGCAACTGGCCTCTGAACTATCGATTGTGCTATAATATTGTGTTGCGGACAATCTCGAGCTAAATGTTGGCTCTTACCGCAGATCATATATAATCCCAGTCTCTTCCGGCAATCTTTAGCATCATATCCAAGCTTGCCACAATAATGACAAGTTGGAAGCACCCTCGGCTGGTATAGTGCAACCCTCTACTGCTGTTGCTGCGTCCCTGGACATCTGATTAGGCCACCCATTCCTTGTTGTACTCTGGTTGGTACATTTGTTGTACTGGAATGCCTCTGATTTGTTGTCTCCTTGCGAATTGCCTCTTACACCCTGTCCTCCGATAATACCTCCTTGTATGAGATCTTCGACTGTGAAGTAGTGAGCTTCTGTAACTCGTGGTTCAGACTATGATAAAACCTTCTAGCTCTCGGATCAGGGTTTGACTGATCTCTCGACCCTTGAAAGTCGTACGGGGCCTCTCCTTGTCATCTAGGATCAGACTAGCCCCAAACATACTGAGGTGACTGAATTAGGCATCAAAAGCATCTACGGTCATATTCCCTTGTTTAAGGTGGAGGAACTGCTCGTAGAGTGCATCTCTGATAGTAGCTGGAAAGTACTTCGCATTGAAGTATTCCAAAAATTGCTCCCAGGACTGAGTCTTGCCCAAGCTAAGCTCGATCGACTCCTACCAGTGATGAGCATTGCCCTCCAGTTGTGCCCTTAATGCTGTCATCCATAACTCTGTAGGCAGCTATGAAGCCTCCAACAGCATCTTTGTGTTAGAGATCCAATCAGTGATCTCCTTAGGGCTCTCACTATACTAGAATGTCTTCGGGTTCATCTGACAAAATCCTCGAATCGTGCCCACCGGCTGAGATGGCACAGGTGCTGGTGCTGGTGCTCTCTCCAGAGCCATCATCAGGCTCTGTTTCAGGACCATAGTCTGGTGACACTATTATTGCATCATCAGTTGGAATAATTGAAGCAACTATGATTGTCCTTCCTGCATAGTCATCTTGGGTGGGAACGCTCCAAACATCATTTATGGGGTGATTAGAGGAGGTAAAGGTCGAGGGTCCTCTAGCCGTCGTCCAGGTGTCTGCGAAGTCTGGCCCTTATGATGGTTCGGTGCAGATTTCTCCGTAGGACCCACAGGAATAGATAAAGTTGTCGGAAGGATCGGGTCCTGCTCCGGCAACTGATCCCCTGTCTGAGTTAGTGTCCTGTCATCACTGAGTGTCGTAGCTGATGTCGGGTCAACACCATAAGGAGTGTGTCCACTTCGAAAATTTATCCTTCTGCAAGAAAATTGAACTTTATTAGATCGGTACAGAGGACAATCAGGATGCAGATAAAGTTAGTTACAGTAGGAATTCAAAGAAATTTAGAACAAGATTCAAAGGCGGATATCAATATAAATGAGACCTAAAAACTTCTATCCTATTACTGGCTCGCTTGGCACAGTAACGTAACCAAGACGATTTAATTCATGACCTGCATGGGCCACCACTAAAAATATGTTATGCCCTTGTCCCAAAATACTTTTGTACCGAATACGTAATTATGCCCAACTGATACATCTAGTTAAGCTTCCCAATTTAATGGACCTAACTAGTTGTACTACGCTGTAATAAAAACTAAATCTACCATATAAATAACATATAATCTGGGTACAACTATCTCATCCCCAACATCAATAAGAAAGATAGTAAAAATGTTGGAATAATATAAAAGTCTGAATATCCAACATCAGTAACAATAAGAGATTCTGGTGGAGAATAATCCACCTAAGTTCAACTGAAAGTAAAATATGTCTGGTGAAGAACAATCCACCTCAAAATAACAGAAAATAATATGCAGGAAATAGAAAGATACTAGACTTGACATATTCTAACTAGATAATGATGTTTAGTCTGAAGCTGAAGTCTACAACGATCAAGAAAACTCTGATGGAAGTATCTCCAAGTCCTCTACTGTGACAAATCATGTCTCAACTCCTGGTCCGTAGACAGTGCGATAGTACTGCTCGTCAAGATCTAGGAAAGCAATCAGGTTCTCAGTAGAACGTAACAAGATACAAATGGTACATGCCAAAATATAAATACTGTTGTAAAATCTCTAATCCTAAAAATTATATTTACCCTTTTTAATTATTAATTATTATTTTAAATATAGTAATTATGAGCTAATTAGGAGAAATAGATTTTATTTAATTTTTAATTTAGGTGTTGGTGAATTTAGGAGATTTATGGAGCCAGTATAAATTTTTTCTAATTTATTTCATGTAGGAGACCTCGTGGACCGCTGCTAGCCTAATGGTATGCATTAATACAAATTCTAGATTTTTCTAGGTGTATATATGTGTATATATATATATACATATATATATATATATATTTTTTTAAAAGAGAAAGAAAGAAAAAGAAATGGAAAAGGAAAAAGAGAGAAAAAGAAAGAAATATAAAATCTCTTAATGGATCCAATACCCGTAGCCCTAAACCCAACCCTTTAATTCCTAAGTACCCAAACCCACCTAACCTAGTTAAACCCCCCACTGGCAATGAGCCACACTCGTGCACCGTTTTGAATAGCAGCAGCAGCAACATTGGTTACACCCCGCGGCTTCTACAAATTCGCAGCCCCCTTTCACCCGATCCCTCTCTTCCCTATATATATTCACATATCTTTCCCAAAAAACTAATTCATCCTCTATTAATCTCCTCTCCACTCTCCACCATGCCGCCGAGCCCTGACCGCCCAACCAAGCCAACTCATGCCGACCACGACGACCGCGACCCCGCACGAGCACCACGCAGCGCAGAAGCTACAGCAACTTACCTCTCTTCCCACGCTGTTTTCCGTCACCTCGCTCAACCAAACTCGACCCCGTCTTCACCGGTACGCTCACCCCTTAACCCTCTTCAATACATGTATGATAGTAGACCTCGAACAATGAGTAACCATAGGCAAAAATAGCGTCAAAGTTGGCGGAAAAAGACCACTTTCAGGTATCACAGAAAAAAATGGTGATCACCTATGATCCCGGATTCGTATCTCCCACCGCAGAGATCCGAATTCGATTTTTTTTTTGTTATACGAAGACCACTTGACCTAGTTTAATTTTTGTTAATTAACATTAGATTATTAACTGTTGTATGTAGAATTAAATTCATTGGAAAATCCCGAAAATCTACTTTTTTTAGATTTTTAAAAGTTGTGAAACGGAGGGCATCCCGCCAAACGGAACAGCCCCGTCGTGTACCAAGTGTACCAAACAGTGTGCATAGTATATCCGGACATGTGAGAGTTTGCGAAAACTGATTCGGACGCGTGTGCGCATCGGAACCAGCCCGTATCCGCGGACAAACACTGGGTCGCATAAGCTGTGCATATTTTGAGCACACTCGTCAGATTGTGACATAACTTGTGCCACTGGACTCGTGGTAACGCGGTGGTCCTGTGACCCAAGTTTTATACAATTCTGAGACAGTTGACCAAGTCGTCAATTGGCGGGCCCTATGGTTGACTTTTTGGGCAAAATTGTGTTCGGCCCATCAGAATCCATATTAGACATACCGTTGGGTTCGTATTGACATTTAGAGTTTGTTTGACCTATAATTTGTCCCATTTAGAGACCTTTATCCCTAGCACGCTTTTCGGTACAAAGTGGGCCACATGTGGACCCCACTTTTACCCAAAATTACCGTTTTGCCCCTGTGTCCAAATTGGACGAAAGGGAAGTACTTTTTAGCTATTTTGCTTATTCTGGGAACGTTGGTGATATCTATTTTAGCATCCGGAGATATTTGTTCTGCGGCCATAGCTTCTGATCCTGTGTGCTTGACTTCTGGACATTACACCTTGCAGCTTTCTTACCAGGCAAGATACCTTGCCAAATTGCTTACAGTATTTTGCATGCTTAGTATATTTTTGTATATTTATTTTATTTCTGTATATTTCTTGCATGTGTAGTTTTCTTTCAGTCATTACTATGTATTAGATATGTTGACACACACATGGCACTTAGTATCATGAGAGGACAATCATTAGGCGTATAGGCTTTTAACCACTCTGGTAAATCGTAGTATATAGTTCACACTACAGGCATGTGTCACGCTGGTCGCTACCCCCGAGGTATGTCAATTTCTGTAGAGTCGTGCCGGTCGCTACCCCCGAGGTATGTCGATTTCTGATGTTCTAGACGGGTGTGTGAGTTGTGAGGCTTAGATCGAGTAGCCTACCCTTGTCCATACATCAAAAAGTTGTCCTCATTGCATTCATATAGATTGTTCTGTACAACGTACTTATATATTTTCAAATATTATGCATGTTTACTGTATTCAAATTGGCTTGCTTCTATGTATCTTATTACGTCCCTCTAAGGACCTGGTCCCTTTACATGTGTATCTGTTCTTGAGTATTCGCAGGAGCGTAGATTCGGATGGTTACATATGTTTCGAGAATATCTTCTCTTCGAGCCCATGATTGTTAGCTGGTATTCTTATATTATGTTTATTGTGTTGTACTTTTTCGTTCGAGTTGGTAATAGATTTGTTTACATCCAACTATCATTCTTAGATACTTATATTGAGATCTAGTTATATAGATGTTGGTTATTTATTTATATTATTTTTTTGTGGATGAGACTTAGATTGTACCCTGTGACTTGTGATATATTTTATACCACTTGTGAATTTGATATTCATATTACACCGTACGTATGGGTTATGGTTTCCATATATTGGAGTTGACATATCCATGCGGCTGACATACTTACGTGTCCTAGTCCTATATGTTTTGGGACTGGGGTATGACATGTTTTTGTGGTGGCCCATGCAGGTCTCGAGCATATTTTCTCGGTTATGTTACTGTACCGAGCAAGCCTACAAATAGAATTAGAATATAGGATCTTATCCACTATTGACTATGATTCGCTCTCCTTCCAATCCATTTTATTTGAATAATTGTATCCTGCTTGATTCCTGTACTTCCCTGATAATTCCTTGAGTATAGCCCCTCATAGAATATAGAAGTCGCTGTTGTTAGATGATAAGTAGGGTAACCATCCTATTAAGAGTACAACTAGAGTATTGACACACCATTAAGTTTCGAATATCTAGTGAACCCTAGAATTCCTTATCTATAGATTAGTTTACCATTACCCCTTGATGTATTATGAGGACTTGAGAGTAGTATAGACACTACTAGAGTTAGTTAGAAGTTTTATCATAATGTTTAATCCTAGTATTGAGGAACCAATAGAGAACTAAAATTGAATATTAGGACTGAACCTAACCTTCATAGTTAGATAGTATTGGAGAACTATAAATTTAGATTCTTGTCCTGAGATTAGCAGACAGTACCTTAGAAAGCCAAGAGCAATGCATAAAAAATTTTTTTGATCATACCTCAAACACAGAGATTAGCATAGCATCCTCCCTTAGGAAACCATGACATTATCAATAGCCTCTCTATTTTATTTCATGGCTAGTTCCTCTGAAACCTTAGCGCTCGCTAATTGCGTGACGGCTAAATTTTGTTCTCCTACTCTTCATCTTTCAACTCGTGCCATCTGATACTTCTGATTGTAAGCCAAGTAATTTTATTCTATGTTAGGATATATAGCTTGCTAGAATTTTGGTTATTACTCTTAAATTTTTGAATTATGTGATTGATAGTTAGAACTTGATGGTTTAAGCTATTCTTGTAGATTGAGACCTGGTGCTTATCCCTTAGTTTTAAATTGTGTAACATGTACCCACACCTCGATACGAGTTATATTCCCTTTCCCATGAGGCCAGTAACTGTTTCATTCTTACTATTGATACTTGAACTATGACTAAGACTTAAGATGGCCAATACCTATATAATGCAATAGGATACCCTCATAAATACCAAGATCTTTTCTCATATACCCTAACAAGAGTTTTACTTATTTACAAGTACCAAGTTATTCTGAAGAATCCCCTTAAAGCAATTACAGTATTAGTTTATTGTTTTAAGATGGGTAGTATACCTCACAACATAGTATTATATAGCCTTTTGACCTATTATTGAAGTGTAACTGAATGACATTAACTGTATGCTAGCATAAGAAGATAATATTTTATCAGACTGTAGAACTTAAAAGTCCGTACCCCTACTTGGTCGACTATCGACTTAGACAAGGAGTTAGTATGACAACTGTAGAGATTATAAGAGTCTTATCTTCTTTAAGAACTTGGATAATTTTGTAACTTCTCTCATCATAATCTAGCGTACTTATATTTTCTGTACTACCTTGATTTATGCTGCTATTATAGCCTAGTTTTTGCAAGCTTATTCTTTTATCGAGCTTTCTTGTGACATATGTATTATTGGGTGCACACAATGATACAATTGCCTAATCAGAATCGGTGTATTAAGGACTAGCTAACCTTGGTGCGCTTGGTTCGCTCTTCGCATGACTACTTTACGTAGATTGAGATACATAGTTGACTAGTAGACGAATATACTTGCCCCTAGACATGTCTAACATATCTTATCGGTTACATAACTGTACTGATACGAGCATATAAATAGAAAATTACCAAAATAGGATTTCAATCCACAACTGCCCTGACAACTCTTTTTTCGAATTCTTTAATCTCTTTGAACCTCGTACTTGTATTCTATCACCTTCACCTTGAATTCTTTATTATTGCTCTCCGTCTTCCCTTATTTCGGAAAGACAAAACCTCGTGCTGGTATAAGTTGACATACTGATATTACTAGATATACCCCATAAGGCTAATCACATGACTTAGTGACTCTCTTTTATAATCGATTAAGGGCATATCATAGGTGATATATTTGGTGTTAAAACTTTGAGGATTGAATAACGTGGTTAAATAATTGAGGAATAGTTTTCCTAGAGGTATAGCCTTAGGTGATAGATGGGTAAATTATAAGTTGGGTAGATTGTAAAACCCTCACCCAAAATTGGACCTACTTGGCTTAGATAGTGAGACTAAGGCTAGATTGAATCCAGTTAGAAATAGAACACGGTATTCTTTTTATTTAATTTTTCAATAGTTATATCACTTAGCGTACCTTACCGTGCTTCGATAATTGGAGCACTACACTAGCCACTGCCTTCTTACAAATTCCACATCCTTATCTTAGACGTGCCCATCTTCCATTCTGACATTTGTGCAACTTATAATTAAGCTCCCTTGCGCTTAATTTTGGTTGCGCAATATCGCCCCCTCATTTAAACCTAGCCTTACATTTTAAAATAATACAAATTATAGCCCTCTGAACGTCCCTATGACAATTGAAAAATTATGGAGGTTATGATGGAGGAATGGATAGAAAAAGCTTTAAATCTCTATCTTATACCATTCTTGACTTTCTACCACGGCTTAGTTTTAATTTCGAGGACAAAAATTTTATAAGTTGGGTAGAATATAAAACCCCTAATCCTAAAAACTGTATTTACCCTTTTTAATTATTAATTATTAATTTAACTGTAGTAATTATGAGCTAATTAGGAGAAATAGATTTTATTTAATTTTTAATTTAGGTGTTGGTGAATTTAGAAGATTTATGGAGCCGGTATAAATTTTTCCTAATTTATTTCATGTAGGAGACCCCGTGGACCGTTGCTAGCCTAATAGTATGCATTAATACAAATTCTAGATTTTTCTAGGTGTATATATGTGTATATATATATATACATATATATATTTTTAAAAGAGAAAGAAAGAAAAAGAAATGAAAAAGAAAAAAGAGAGAAAAAGAAATAAGAAAAAGAAAGAAATATAAAATCTATTAATGGATCCAATACCCGTAGCCCTAAACCCAACCCTTTAATTCCTAACTACCCAAACCCACCTAACCTAGTTAAACCCCCGGTTGGCAATGAGCCACACCCGCGCACCCTTTTGAATAGCAGCAGCAGCAATATTGGTTACACCCCGCGGCTTCTACAAATCCGCGGCCCCCTTTCACCCGATCCCTCTCTTCCCTATATATATTCACATATCTTTCCCAAAACCCTAATTCATCCTCTATTCATATCCTCTCCACTCTCCACTACGCCGCCGAGCCCTGACCGCCCAACCAAGCCAACTCCGGCCGACCACGACGACCGCGACCCCGCGCGAGCACCGCGTTGCGCAGAAGCTACAGCAACTTACCTCCCTTCCCATGCGGTTTTTCGTCACCTCGCTCAACCAAACTTGACCCTGTCTTCACCAGTACGCTTACCTCTTAACCCTCTTCAATACATGTATGATAGTAGACCTCGAACAACGCATAACCATAGGCGAAAATAGCGTCAAAGTTGGCAGAAAAAGACCACTTTTTGGGTATCGCAGAAAACTACGGTGATCACCTATGTTCCCGCATTCGTATCTCGCACCACAGAAATCCGAATTTGATTTTTATTTTTGGTATATGGAGACCACTTGACCTAGTTTAATTTCTGTTAATTAATATTAGATTATTAACTGTTGTATGCAGAATTAAATTCGTTGGAAAATCCTAAAAACCTACTTTTTCTAGATTTCCAAAAGTTGTGAAACAGAGCGCGCCCCGCCAAACGGGACCGCCCTACCGTGTACCAAGTGTACCAAATAGTGCGTGCAGTATACCCGGACACGTGAGAGTTCGCGAAAACTGATTCGGACGCGTGTGCGCGTTGGAATCAGCCCGTATCTGCGGACAAACACCGAGTCGCAACTTTTGCGAAAGCTGTGTGCATTTTGTGCATGCTCATCAGATTGCGACGAAACTTATGTCACTGGACTCGTGGTAACGCGCTGGTCCTGTGACCCAATTTTCATGCAATTCTGAGACAGTTGACCAAATCACCAATTGGCGGGCCCTACGGTTGACTTTTTGGGCAAAATTGTGTTCGGCCCATCGAAATTCATATTTGGACATACCGTTGGGTTTGTATTGACATTTAGAGTTTGTTTGACCTCTAATTTGTCCCATTTAGAGGCCTTTACCCCTGGCACACTTTTTGGTGCAAAATTAGCCACATGTGGACCCTACTTTTACCCAAATGACCTGTCACTACCACATTTTAGGAAAAAGGGTATTTTAGTAATTTTCTATTTAAATAAATATTGTGCATGGTAAATAATTTTTGTTGTATTATTTAATTATTGTTGGATGTTATTTAATTATTTTGGACTTATTTTAGTGGATCCAACTAGTGTAGTTTGGACCCATGGACCAACATGAATTAAATAGTTAGATTTGGCCCATTTAGAAAGCCCATAGTTAAGGAGATGGATTAAATTAATTAAGTGATTAGACTAGAAGCTTCCTTCCTTAATTATTTTTTCATGAGAGGCCCCAAGGGGTACATTGGACATTTTATAATTGCTTGGGAGAGGGGCAAGGCCGGCCTATTAAAAGAGGGGGGAAATTTCTCTCTCCTCTCATTCTTATTCCAAATCTAGATCTAGAATTTCGCACTCCCAAATTCCCTCCATTCCCATTCCAATTCCCTACCAAATTCATTCCAAATTCTTTCCAATTCCCCATTAGAGAAGGAGGAAGCAAGGATCTAGAAGAAGGAAGCAAGGATCTACAAAGAGGAGCAAGGATCTAAAATTTGGAAGCAAGTTCTTCTCAATTGGAGGTTTCATTGGGAATCCATCTCCCAATAGGTATAATTCAGTTTTTCTCATTAAAATAGCTTCTAAATCTGACATTTAATCATGTAAAATCAACCCATATGTATGTACTACCCATAGGACTTTGTTTTGTGTTCATAGGAGACCCATGGAGAAAGTTATGGTACTTTTTGTGTTAATTTTATTGGAATTCTGAATTTATATTTTGTTGTGTGTATCAATTGATCCTATAGATCAATTGGACATGAGCTTATGTGTTTGGGGCTAGTGTCATATCCATAATTTGGTACATGTGGTTCGTATCCCAACTATTTGGTGATACGTGTCATTTTGGGGGTTTTTCCTCCGACACGGGGCTTTGAACATGTCGTATTTTGACACGGACACATAGATCTACTTTTGACACTTTGATTTATTCATAAATATTATTTGTGATTTGTTTGTATCCTTCGGGGTGCAATTGGTTGTGTGTTGGACTCGTGTCACATGCGTATCCTAGATCTAGTGGGATACGGTGTGATACTCTCCAATTGTGTGGATTTTTGAATAGATCTAATTATGTATGGTTTAAATTCTTCAATTATAATTAGTAAATATATATAGATATTATATATTTATTTTGTGTATTTATTATAGTAATTATTGTAGCATAGAACTATATATTTTTGTGTGTGCTAATATGATGTACAAATATAATATGTAGCTTTCTTGCATTTAATTATATATGTACTTATGTTAATAGTATAAATTATACATAAATGTTTTATAAAATATATTTATGTGTTTAATTGTGTAATTATATTATTTATAATTATTATGTAATTATTTGTATATTAATGTATATATTTAGGTGTGCTTCTAGTCATGTAAAATATGAACATTAATATGTGCATGTGTTGTAACTATTAGTATTTAATTATAAGTTTATATGTGCATATATATATAAGTATATAATTATTTATTTATATATATGTATTGTGATTATTATTGTATATATATATATATATATGTGTATATATATGTGTTTTGTATAATATTTGTAATAATATATTATGTTATTTGTATACATATTGGTTTGTATATATATTATTTTAGGGTATATATTATTTGTATTAGTAGTGTACTTTGTGTGAGTATGATTTGGGATCTAATTTTTATTCCTAAATTGTTGTATTTTATTTCTATATTATTTATATAGATTTCTTGTGAGGTTGACCTTGGTTTGACTTTAGTTGACTTTAGAGTTGACCATAGTTGACTTTTAACTTAGAATTGATTTATTTACCTAGAAGTTGACTAGTTTGACTTGTTCTCTTTCTGGGACCTTGTTTTAATGTGGTATTCCATATCTAGGTCTTCGAGGCACCGAGTCAGACATCTGTGAGACTGTTCTTTGGATTTCAGGCGAGTACATTCTCTGATAGTTTCTCATTTATGATATCCTCTATGTTCGTTGTATCTAGTGTAGATTTACATATTTCTCTCGACACTATGGTTACACGGATTGGTATATCCGGATCTCGTCATGAGATGTTATTCCTTGGTATATGGTGTATATGGTGCAAATATTGTTTCATTGGTTATCTTGTACATGTACAGACACCGATTCTCGGGAAGACTAGCTATCTTCTTGGAGAATCTAGTGCCATAGCGTACCGTGGTTGGATCTATTATACCAGTTGGGGGTGGGGAGTATTAGTATAGATATGTGATCAAATCCCTATTGAATAAAGTATTGGTAAGCGAATAGTGTTGATCATGCACCGCACGTATGATTAGCCAGGCCGCATTGTATCTTGCCCAAGTCGATCACATGTTAAGCTAGTACTCACACACTTAGTCATTAGTATTATTGTTTCATTGGCATATTGTTCATTATTGTATTTCTTTCCAGAATTTCCTTATTGTCTATATATCTCTTGTATCTATTTTGTGCATCTTGTTTATCCACAGCTATTTACTGTTACATAGTTTTTATCATGGATTAGAACTGCTGTTAGAGATGTACTCTGCTCCTTTCCTGACTGGATATATTTTTCCAGATGACACTGAGGAGTACCCTACCTATTATGGACCCCAGGATGTTGTGGGTTTAGATTCGGAGACCCTGGCTCAAGAGAGACTTATTCCAACTGAGACAGTTGACCCTGGAGTGTAGCTTGTAGTATGATAGTATTCTTTTGTACTGGATTTGTCTCCAGCTTATTTTTGTTACTCTTCAGACTCATTGATGTATTATTTTAAACTCATGAGTTGATGACTATTCTATTCTTATCTGATTCGTGTTCATTCTATCTTAGTTCTGTGATTGAGTACACTATCTTTTGGTGGTTCATTATATTAGATAGACTTTTTAGACAGCGTTCTACCGCCGATTCTGTGGCGTAGGCTGGGCGTTGTTTTCGACTAGTACCCTTACCCCGGGTGCGGGTCGTGACACGACCGTTTTGCCCCTGTGTCCAAATTGGACGAAAGGAAAGTGCTTTTTAGCTATTTTGCTTATTCTGAGAACGTTGGTGATATCTATTTCAGCATCCGGAGATATTTATTCTGCGGCCATAGCTTCTGATCCTGTGTGCTTGACTTCTGGACATTACACCTTACAGCTTTCTTACCAAGCAAGATACCTTGCCAAATTGCTTACAGTATTTTGCATGCTTAGTATATTTCTGTATATTTATTATATTTCTATATATTTCTTGCATGTGTAGTTTTCTTTCAGTCATTACTATGTATTAGATATGTTGACACACACATGGCAATTAGTATCATGAGAGGACAATCATTAGACGTATGGGCTTTTAACCACTCTGGTAAACCGTAGTATATAGTTCGCACTACGGGCATGTGTCACGCTGGTCGCTACCTCCGAGGTATGTCGATTTCTGTAGAGTCGCGCTAGTCGCTACCCCCGAGGTATGTCAATTTTTGATGTTCTAGACGGGTGTGTGAGTTATGAGGCTTAGATCGAGTAGCCTATCCTTGCCCATACGTCGAAAAGTTGTCCTTATTGCATTCATATATATTGTTCTATACAGCGTACTTATATATTTTCAAACATTATGCATGTTTACTTTATTCAAATTGGCTTGCTTCTATGTATCTTATTACGTCCCTCTAAGGACCTGGTCCCTTTCCAGGTGTATCTGTTCTTGAGTATTCGCAGGAGCGCAGATTCGGATGGTTACATATGTTTCGAGAATATTTTCTCTTCGAGCCTGTGATTGTTAGCTGGTATTCTTATATTGTGTTTATTGTGTTGTACTTTTCTGTTCGAGTTGGTAGTGGATTTATTTCATCCAACTATCATCCTTAGATACTTATATTGAGATCTAGTTATATAGATGTTGGTTATTTATTTATATTGATTTTTGTGGATGAGACTTAGATTGTACATTATGACTTGTGATACATTTTATACCACTTGTGGATTTGATATTCATATTACAGCGTACGTATGGGATATGGTTTCCATATATTGGAGTTGCCATATCCATGCGGCTGGCATGCTTACGTGTCCTAGTCCTATGTGTTTTGGGACTGAGACGTGACAACTGTAAATAAATAGGACAACCTAACCATATATGTGAATGTAATTTGAGGACAACATTGGTACGTATGGGTGGGCGTAAGCATAGATAACTACCATAACGTCCCTTCGAACGCGGCTTCTACTAAATAAACACCAATGTTCCGAAGAATGCTGGTAGGTTGCATATATATATAAACAAGCCAAACTCTCCGTCGGAACTGGCATCTGATAAAGGAGTCATTAGTTTTCGTAGATCCTCTACGGTCACCAATATGTGTATCACATACAACCAATATTTATCCTCCCCGCCCAATACAAATGTACAAGTCGAATACACAACGTGCACATCTCATAACTATCATGTCCAGTCATAAATAAACTAATACTATTAAGACTACGCTCTATACAGTCATGCATTTCATACGCTCCGATAGCCAGTCAAGTACGCCAACTTTCATCATGAATAATATATGGTGCCAAAAAAATTACGTGTCAAGGTCTCAGAAGATATTAGAATACGTCCACCATATTGGTAAGTCACTAATGCCTAGGTTAATGCATTAAACTACTTATCAACGCATTCGTCGACTGCACCCGAGTCATACTCAGACGCACCCATGTATAACATAATTATTCAAAGCAGAAACATATAATAATATTAACTAATATTAGACAGTACAACAAAGTGGCAATGTATCTTACTTAGAACTTCGTGCTATAATTGTAGAGAGCCCGCTCTTGTCTCATCGTCAGAATGATCAAGCAAGCCTAAAGTATGATATTTAAATTAGTTTATGTACTCTAGCATCTACAAGATCACATCTATCACAATATTCTAACTAGTGTTCTTAGGTTGCTAAGTTTCATACTTACTAACGTCATCTAACTAGTTAGAATTAACGTCTATTACTTAGATTATTACTCAATTCTAAGGATATTATCTAGATTGGTTTATTGACACCAATCAAGGTATTCTAATCAAATAATTCATATAACCCAAAATTAGGCTATGCACCCAACTAGTTGTTTAACAAGTTTTCATGATTAAAACCTGTGTCACCTTAACAAAAGTCACTTAATTAATAAAATAAATATTCTGGAACTATTACTATATTACAAACAAAATAGTATAATCTTCCTTGAAATCATGCATTCTATATCACAAGTAATCACCAACAAAAAGTAGTTAAGGTCTAGACCTAATTATGAAAATATATTTTAAAATAATATTTTTTACTTATTTAACATATAAAAAAAAAATTATGCACATGCAAAATATACTAGTTGCTTAGTACTAGTAGCTATACATTTATAAACCAAGCTTGTTTCCAAAATAAACAAAAGTACCCTATCCAAATACATGATTATAAGTTGTGGAAATATAAGTTAAAATTAATATTTTCCTCTATTTAATATACTATTTTATGTATTATAAAATAATAAAATTAAACTAGTTGGTATTGACTAGTTTTTAGAACATCCTTCCCATGCAAACTCTTCATAAATTCTTATGCATTTCATCCTCAAAAACTTATAATAAATTTTTGAAATTAATCAAAATATAATATATAACTACTTTCTTAACATGGAATTAGGCCTTCTAGTAATAAAATTACAAAATAGTTATACTAATCTAGTGTTTACACATGTTCAACACTATTACCCTTATAAAATTCTACCAATTTTAATTATAAAATAAATAATTTATAATCTGGAAAAATATGAAATTTTAAGTCTAAATCAGAATAAAATAATATATTTTGAAGTTATTTTATAAATATATTAAGAATTACAAGTTGATGCTCACTATGGATAAAGACTAGGTTGGTATTGGGTTTACTAGTGTAGCATGCAAAGTATATATCTAACAAGTTGATAAAAACTTTATAAAAACTAAAGAGTAATGTTTAGAAAATCTAAGGGGGTTCAATTAGAAGAGTTTTGATCACTAACATCTTTGAAACATGGGTTAAAATGCCTCAAATCACACATTCTTCGAAGTAATTCCAAATTTGACTTCTCCTTCTTGTAGCTCCTTGTGGTGCTTGTGTAGTTTGTTCTAGGGGTTGTAGTGACTTCGAAAGATGGTAAGATGGTAAGGGAGGATATTAGGGTGGTCTTGGATGAGGTTTGAGGGCTATAGAGTTGGTTCATAGGGTGAAGTAGTAGGGACGAAAGTTTTGGATAGATTTTGTGAGGAGGGGTATAAGTTTCGGCCAAGGGGGTTGTGGGCTGTATTAAATGGGAAATAATGCTAAGGAATGAATATTTGGGAGGTTAAGGAGAAGAGGAAGGGATTTTTTTTGGAGGTTACACACTTTGGTGTGAATGGGGAGGTGAAAGGAGATGGGGGTTTCGGCCAGAGGGAGGTGAAGGGGTTGGGTTGTATGCGAAATTTTTTTCTTCTATGATAGGTTTTCGTGTATGGTGTTTGTTGTTTGGTATTTGATGTTTTATGAGTTTAGACAAAGTGTTTGGTGTTCTACTTGACCACTAAGTTAGGTTTTTAAGTTTAGTTTTGAGTGTTGGCTCTAGGTTGAGTCAAATTAAACTAAAAATATTCATAATTAGTATTATAAATATATTAAAAAAAATTGGTTGAAGGGGCTTACCTATCCTCCTTAAAAATAAAATTTCGTCCTCGAAATTAAAATAAACTATACTAACAACTACCATCTACTAGAAAAATACTACCCACATACCTAGGTTCTCAAAAATATGAGGATAACGCTGACGTATTTCGTCATCACGTTCCCAGGTTGACTCACCCGGTGCATGATGTCTCCACACCACACGAACTAAGGGAATAGTCTGTGTCACTATCACATTTTAGGAAAAAGGGTATTTTAGTAATTTCCTATTTAAATAAATATTGTGCATGGTAAATAATTTTTGTTGTATTATTTAATTTTTGTTGGATGTTATTTAATTATTTTGGACTTATTTTAGTGGACCCAACTAGTGTAGTTTGGACCCATGGACCAACATGAATTAAATAGTTAGATTTGGCCCATTTAGAAAGCCCATAGTTAAGGAGATGGATTAAATTAATTAAGTGATTAGACTAGAAGCTTCCTTCCTTAATTATTTCTTCATGAGAGGCTCCAAGGGGTACATTGGACATTTTATAATTGCTTGGGAGAGGGGCAAGGCCGGCCTATTAAAAGAGGGGAGAAATTTCTCTCTCCTCTCATTCTCATTCCAAATCTAGATCTAGAATTTCCACTCCCAAATTCCCTCCATTCCCATTCCAATTCCCTACCAAATTTATTCCAAATTCTTCCCAATTCACCATTAGAGAAGGAGGAAGCAATAATCTAGAAGAAGGAAGCAAGGATCTACAAAGAGGAGCAAGGATCTACAATTTGGAAGCAAGTTCTTCTCAATTGGAGGTTTCATTGGGAATCCATCTCCCAATAGGTATAATTCAGATTTTCCCATTTAAATAGCTTCTAAATCTGAGATTTAATCATGTAAAATCAACCTATATGTATGTACTACCCATAGGACTTTGTTTTGTGTTCATAGGAGACCCATGGAGAAAGTTATGGTGCTTTTTGTGTTAATTTTGTTGGAATTCCGAATTTACATTTTGTTGTGTGTATCAATTGATCCTATAGATCAATTGGACATGAGCTTATGTGTTTGGGGCTAGTGTCGTGTCCATAATTTGGTATATGTGGTTCGTATCCCAACTATTTGGTGATACGTGTCATTTTGGGGGTTTTTCCTCCGACACGGGACTTTGAACATGTTGTATTTTGACACGGACACATAGATCTACTTTTGACACTTTGATTTATTCATAAATATTATTTGTGATTTATTTGTATCCTTCGGGGTGCAATTGGTTGTGTGTTGGACTCGTGTCACATGCGTATCCTAGATCTAGTGGGATACGGTGTGATACTCTCCAATTGTGTGGATTTTTGAATAGATCTAATTATGTATGGTTTAAATTCTTCAATTATAATTAGTAAATATATATAGATATTATATATTTATTTTGTGTATTTATTATAGTAATTATTGTAGCATAGATCTATATATTTTTGTGTGTGCTAATATGATGTACAAATATAATATGTAGCTTTCTTGCATGTAATTATATATGTACTTATGTTAATAGTATAAATTATACATAAATGTTTTATAAAATATATTTAAGTGTTTAATTGTGTAATTATATTATTTATAATTATTATATAATTTTTTGTATATTAATGTATATATTTTAGGTGTGCTTCTAGCCATGTAAAATATGAACATTAATATGTGCATGTGTTGTAACTATTAGTATTTAATTATAAGTTTATATGTGCATATATATATATAAGTATATAATTATTTATTTATATATATGTATTATGATTATTATTGCATATATATATTTATATATATATATATATATATTTTTATATTTTTATTTGTTTTGGTGACAGTGGTTTCTATGACAGTGAAACTGTCATTATTTGGTCTGAACAACAGCCGTTGTACAGTGGTCAGCATTAATGACAGATCTGTCATTAATGCTGCGGCAGTTTTGAGTGGCAACCTTTCAGCGACGTTTTTTTCTGACAGTTTGAAACTGTCAGCAAACTGTGACAGCAGCGGTTTTGTATATGGAGTTTCTGCGACGAATTTTCAGTGACAGTCAAGACTGTCACTATTAAACCTATTTTTATTTTATCTTGTTTTGTTCACTATTTTCAGTGACGCTTTGACAGTTTTAAATTATATTTTATATATTATTATTGTATATATATATATATGTGTATATATATGTGTTTTGTATATATTTGTAATAATATATTATGTTATTTGTATACATATTGGTTTGTATATATATTATTTTAGGGTATATATTATTTGTATTAGTAGTATACTTTGTGTGAGTATGATTTGGGATCTAATTTTTATTCCTAAATTGTTGTATTTTATTTCTATATTATTTATATAGATTTCTTGTGAGGTTGACCTTGGTTTGACTTTAGTTGACTTTAGAATTGACCATAGTTGACTTTTGACTTAGAATTTATTTATTGACCTAGGAGTTGACTAGTTTGACTTGTTCTCTTTCCGGGACCTTGTTTTAATGTGGTATTCCACATCTAGGTCTTCGAGGCACCGAGTCAGACATCTGTGAGACTGTTCTTTGGATTTCAGGCGAGTACATTCTCTGATAGTTTCTCATTTATGATATCCTCTATGTTCGTTGTATCTAGTGTAGATTTACATGTTTCTCTCGACACTATGGTTACACGGATTGGTATATCCGGATCTCGTCATGAGATGTTATTCCTTGGTATATGGTGTATATGGTGCAAGTATTATTTCATTGGTTATCTTGTACATGTACAGACACCGATTCTCGGGGAGACTAGCTATCTTCTTGGGGAATCTAGTGCCATAGCATACCGTGGTTGGATCTATTATACCAGTTGGGGGTGGGGAGTATTAGTATAGATATGTGATCAAATCCCTATTGAATAAAGTATTGGTAAGCGAATAGTGTTGATCATGCACCGCACGTATGATTAGCCAGGCCGCATTGTATCTTGCCCAAGCCGATCACATGTTAAGCTAGTACTCACACACTTAGTCATTAGTATTATTGTTTCATTGGCATATTGTTCATTATTGTATTTCTTTCGAGAATTTCCTTATTGTCTATATATCTCTTGTATCTATTTTGTGCATCTTGTTTATCCACAGCTATTTACTATTACATAGTTTTTATCATGGATTAGAACTGCTGTTAGAGATGTACTCTGCTCCTTTCCTGACTGGATATATTTTTCCAGATGACACTGAGGAGTACCCTACCTATTATGGACCCCAGGATGTTATGGGTTTAGATTCGGAGACCCTGGCTCAAGAGGGACTTATCCCAACTGAGACAGTTGACCCTGGAGTGTAGCTTGTAGTATGATAGTATTCTTTTGTACTGGATTTGTCTCCAGCTTATTTTTGTTACTCTTCAGACTCATTGATATATTATTTTAAACTCATGAGTTGATGACTATTCTATTCTTATCTGATTCGTGTTCATTCTATCTTAGTTCTGTGATTGAGTACACTATCTTTTGGTGGTTCATTATATTAGATAGACTTTCTAGACAGCGTTCTACCGCCGATTCTGCGGCGTAGGCTGGGCGTTGTTTCCGACTAGTACCCTTACCCCGGGTGCGGGTCGTGACACATTTTTGGTGGTGGCCCATGCAGGTCTAGCTTTACAAGTATGTGATGTCGTGGTAGTGCGACAACTTAGTTGTACTACTGCGAGACTGCAATAGGATATAGGATATAGGCTGAGATACTCAATCACATCTAGGAAAATTCTTTTGATTCAACTATTCTCCTTTGATATTGATACTTGATCCCTTAAACTGTCCTTTCCTTGATGTCTTACATCTTGTGCCATATTGATTCTCATTCCGTCTTTTTATAAGACATACTCGGAGATACTTGCGGAGGCACGCAAGGTTGAGCGGGATCTGGGTTTGAAGACCAAGAGAGACCGTGATTCTTTTCTGGGGACCAACGGCAGTACAGTATCTGTCAAACGTCCTCATTTCCAGTCCAGACCTTTCCAGCAGCCACAGCAGAACCAGACTCCAGCTAGAGTGCCTTTTCACCAGGCACCTCAGCAGCAGAGGCAGTTACAGCAGGCCCCATGCAACTTCTGCAAGAAGCCCGGCCACATCTGGGAAGTTTGCAGGAGAAGGCTAGGAGTTTGTTTGTATTGTGGTACTGAAGGGCATCAATCGAGGGAGTGTCCTCGTCGTGCAGTTCAAGGAGCAGCTCCAGCTCCGAGGACACAGACGAGACCACCTGCAGCACAGCCGAGGGGACCGCTTCCTACACAGCAGCAGCGTTTTGTCCAGCATCAACAGCAGGGAGGTGCTCGGCAGGGACGAGCGTTTGCTATGACCGTCGAAGAGGAGGAACCCACAGGAGATGTCATCGCAGGTTTTATTCTTCTTGATTCCATTCCAGCTTTAGCTTTGTTTGATAGTGGTGCTTCCCATAGTTTTGTATCTGTTTCTTTTGCTCTGAAGCATGGTTTGGTAGCTGAGTCTTTGCTTAGGACTTGCAAGATCATGACCGGGGGAGGCATTATCCTGGTTAATGATATTTGCAAGGATCGGAGAGTTACTCTGGGAGGCCGGAAGTTGAGTGCGTGTCTACTTGTAATGCCACTTCCGAGCTACGACATTGTACTTAGGATGGATTGGTTGAGTAGGCACCGTGCTAGCATAGACTGTAGAGGAGGTAGAGTTTTGTTTGGTCCGCCAGGAGAGCCAGAGTTCGAGTTTGCTAGAGGAGCTACGTAGCAGGAAGAAGGCATTATTTGTGGAGCTATGGTAGAAGACAAGGAGTTGCCACATCCGTTGATAGCAGAATTCTTGGATGTGTTTCCTGAGGAATTGCCAGGATTGCCACCAGATCGAGATATTGAATTTTCTATAGACTTGGTTTCAGGTGCAGAACCAATTTTGCAACATGTCTATAGAGTAAACAACAACGAGCTGGTCGAGTTGAAGAAACAGGTGGACAAATTGCAGGATAAGGGGTTTATCATATCGAGTTCTTCACCATGGGGAGCCCCGGTATTGTTTGTACCGAAGAAGGATGGATCGGTGCGCATGTGCATTGATTACAGGGCTTTGAATAATCTCACTATCAAGAATAAGTATCCTTTGCCACGGATTGATGATCTGTTTGATCAGTTGAGTGGTGCGAAGGTGTTTTCTAAGATAGATTTGAGATCAGGCTACCATCAAGTGAAGGTGAAGTCGGAGGACATACCGAAGACTGCTTTTAGAACTCGGTATGGTCAGTACGAGTTTATGGTGATGCCGTTTGGTTTGACTAATGCACCGGCGGTATTTATGAACTTGATAAACAAGGTGTTCCACCAGTACCTTGACAAGTTTGTGGTGGTGTTCATCGACGACATACTCATATACTCGAGGACACCGGAGGAGCATGAGGAGCATTTGAGGATTGTGTTGGATGTGCTGAGGAAGGAGAAGTTGTATGGAAAGTTGTCCAAATATGAGTTTTTCTTGGACAAGGTAGAATTCTTGGGGCATGTTGTGACTGGTGATGGTATTTCAGTGGATCCGAAGAAGATTTCAGCAGTGGAATCTTGGAAGACTCCGAGTTCAATAGTAGAGATCAGAAGTTTCTTGGGATTGGCAGGCTATTACAGGAAGTTTGTGCAAGATTTTTCGAGGATTGCCGAGCCGATGACCAGACTCACAAGGAAGGATGTGGAGTTTGTTTGGATGGAGGATTGCCAGGTTGCTTTTGAGGAGTTAAAGAAGAGGTTGACGTCTGCTCCTATTTTGACGTTGCCATCAGGGTCCGGAGGTTTCACTATTTATAGTGATGCATCGGGGAAGGGTTTAGGTTGTGTTCTTCAGCAGCATGGGAAAGTGATTGCCTATGCATCCAGGCAATTATGTCCTCATGAAAAAAACTATCCTACCCATGATTTGGAGTTGACAGCTGTCATATTCGCCCTGAAGTTGTGGAAATATTATTTGTACGGAGAGCGTGTGGAGATCTTCACAGACCACAAAAGCTTGAAGTATATTTTCACGCAGAAGGAGTTGAACATGAGGCAGCATCGGTGGTTGGAATTGATGAAGGATTTTGATATCTCTTTGCAATATCATCCTGGGAAAGCCAATGTAGTTGCCGATGCTTTGAGCAGGTATCCGGTAGCTATGTTCTTGACGCAGGATCGATATCTGTTGGAGGACTTGGAGAGCTTGGGCATTGAGGTAATTGTTCCTGGGTGTGCTATGCAGATGTGGGGATTGAAGATACACTCAGATTTGATGGACAAGATCAAGGCAGCACAGAATGATGATGTATCCTTGAGGAGTATCAGAGCTCAGGTGAGAGCAGGATTGGAGGATAATTTCACTATTGCAGAGGATGGATCCTTAAGGCATGGAGTTAGATTGTGTGTGCCTAGTGGGGAGTTGCGCGAGGAGGTATTGTAGGAAGCGCATCGCTCTCAGTATTCCATACATCCAGGTGCTAACAAGATGTATCGGGATATGCGAGAGAGTGTGTGGTGGTATGGCATGAAGAGGGAAGTGGCACAGTTTATATCCAGATGCTTAGTGTGCCAGCAGGTGAAAGCCGAGAGGCAGAGGCTAGGAGGGTTACTTCAGCCATTACCCATTCCAGAGTGGAAGTGGGAACACATTACTATGGATTTTGTGTCCGGACTTCCACGATCTCCAGGAGGGAAAGACGCGATTTGGGTCATTGTTGATAGATTGACCAAGTCGGCCCACTTTTTGCCTTTCAAAGTGGATTTGTCTACGGAGAAGCTGGCAGAGATGTATGTGAGGCAGATCGTTAGGATACACGGAGTTCCCGTCAGCATAGTCTCAGATCGAGATAGTCGTTTCACTTCTCATTTCTGGAGGAGTTTGCAGGAGAGTTTGGGCACTCAGCTCAAGTTCATTACTGCATATCATCCCCAGACAGATGGGCAGTCAGAGAGGACTATCCAGACTCTCGAGGATATGTTGCGCACTTGTGTACTAGATTTCGGGGGTTCTTGGGAGGACCATCTCCATTTGGTAGAGTTTGCTTACAACAACAGTTACCAGGCCAGTATAGAGATGTCACCTTTTGAAGCTCTATATGGTCGGAGGTGTCGTACTCCTTTGTCTTGGGACGATGTTGGAGAGAGAATTTTGCTTGGGCCAGAGATGGTTGTGGATGCAGCGGAGAAGGTTCATTTGATCAGAGACAGACTTCGACTGGCGCAGGACAGACAGCGGCATTGGGCCGATAGCCATCGGAGACCTTTGGAGTTTGAGGTATAGTTTAGATTTTGTTTGTGCTTGTTCTTGTTTATTATAGATTAAGTTCTTAATATGGTATTTTGTTCTAGGTGGGTGGTTTGGTGTTTCTGAGGATTTCTCCGACACGAGGCACGATTCGCTTCGGTGGAGGCGAAAAGCTTAGTCCGCGATTCATCGGACCTTTCACTATTCTAGAGAGGGTCGGTGCAGTTGCTTATAGACTAGACTTGCCACCTGCATTTGAGGGAGTGCACAACGTGTTTCATGTGTCGCAGTTGAGACGATACGTGGCAGATCCTAGTCATATATTGGATCACTCGGAGATAGAGGTGGGCCCTACTCTTAGCTATCCAGAGCAGCCAGTTGAGATTCTGGATCGGAGAGAGAAGGTGCTGAGGAACCAGACTATTTCTTTGGTGTGCGTCGCATGGAGGCATCACTCTCTGGGGGAGTTTACCTGGGAGAGAGAGGATGACATGCGAGAGCGTTATCCATATTTGTTTGTACCTTGAGGTATGTTATTTCTAGTTATGTTATGTTCATTGTTATGTTCTGTTCATTAGTTAGTTGTGATTCTTTAGTTCTGTTCTGTGTTTTCCTGGGGGTAGTTTTCGTCTTTGAATTTCGAGGACGAAATTATTTTAAGGAGGGTAGACTTGTCACTACCACATTTTAGGAAAAAGGGTATTTTATTAATTTTCTATTTAAATAAATATTGTGCATGGTAAATAATTTTTATTGTATTATTTAATTATTGTTGGATGTTATTTAATTATTTTGGACTAATTTTAGTGTACCCAACTAGTGTAGTTTGGACCCATGGACCAACATGAATTAAATAGTTAGATTTGGCCCATTTAGAAAGCCCATAGTTAAGGCGATGGATTAAATTAATTAAGTGATTAGACTAGAAGCTTCCTTCCTTAATTATTTCTTCATGAGAGGCCCCAAGGGGCACATTGGACATTTTATAATTGCTTGGGAGAGGGGCAAGGCCGGCCTATTAAAAGAAGAGGGAAATTTCTCTCTCCTCTTATTCTCATTCCAAATCTAGATCTAGAATTTCCACTCCCAAATTCCCTCCATTCCCATTCCAATTCCCTACCAAATTTATTCTAAATTCTTTCCAATTCACCATTAGAGAAGGAGGAAGCAAGAATCTAGAAGAAGGAAGCAAGGATCTACAAAGAGGAGCAAGGATCTACAATTTGGAAGCAAGTTCTTCTCTATTGGAGGTTTCATTGGGAATCCATCTCCCAATAGGTATAATTCAGATTTTCCCATTTAAATAGCTTCTAAATCTGAGATTTAATCATGTAAAATCAACCTATATGTATGTACTACCCATAGGACTTTGTTTTGTATTCATAGGAGACCCATGGAGAAAGTTATGGTGCTTTTTGTGTTAATTTTGTTGGAATTCCGAATTTACATTTTGTTGTGTGTATCAATTGATCCTATAGATCAATTGGACATGAGCTTATGTGTTTGGGGCTAGTGTCGTGTCCATAATTTGGTACATGTGGTTCGTATCCCAACTATTTGGTGATACGTGTTATTTTGGGGGTTTTTCCTCCGACACGGGGCTTTGAACATGTCGTATTTTGACACGGACACATAGATCTACTTTTAACACTTTAATTTATTCATAAATATTATTTGTGATTTGTTTTTATCCTTCGGGGTACAATTGGTTGTGTGTTGGACTCGTGTCACATGCGTATCCTAGATCTAGTGGGATACGGTGTGATACTCTCCAATTGTGTGAATTTTTGAATAGATCTAATTATGTATGGTTTAAATTCTTCAATTATAATTAGTAAATATATATATATTATATATTTATTTTGTGTATTTATTATAGTAATTATTGTAGCATAGATCTATATATTTTTGTGTGTGCTAATAAGATGTACAAATATAATATGTAGCTTTCTTGCATGTAATTATATATGTACTTATGTTAATAGTATAAATTATACATAAATGTTTTATAAAATATATTTATGTGTTTAATTGTGTAATTATATTATTTATAATTATTATGTAATTATTTGTATATTAATGTATATATTTTAGGTGTGCTTCTAGCCATGTAAAATATGAACATTAATATGTGCATGTGTTGTAACTATTAGTATTTAATTATAAGTTTATATGTGCATATATATATAAGTATATAATTATTTATTTATATATATGTATTGTGATTATTATTGCATATATATATTTATATATATATATATTTTTATATTTTTATTTGTTTTGGTGACAGTGGTTTCTATGACAGTGAAACTGTTATTATTTGGTCTGAACAGCAGCCGCTGTACAGTGGTCAGCATTAATGACAGATCTGTCATTAATGCTGCGGCAGTTTTGAGTGGCAACCTTTCAGCGACGTTTTTTTGTGACAGTTTGAAACTGTCAGCAAACTGTGACAGCAGCGGTTTTGTATATGGAGTTTCTGCGACGAATTTTCAGTGACAGTCAAGACTGTCACTATTAAACCTGTTTTTATTTTATCTTGTTTTGTTCACTGTTTTCAGTGACGCTTTGACAGTTTTAAATTATATTTTATATATTATTATTGTATATATATATATATGTGTATATATATGTGTTTTGTATATATTTGTAATAATATATTATATTATTTGTATACATATTGGTTTGTATATATATTATTTTAGGGTATATATTATTTGTATTAGTAGTATACTTTGTGTGAGTATGATTTGGGATCTAATTTTTATTCCTAAATTGTTGTATTTTATTTCTATATTATTTATATAGATTTCTTGTGAGGTTGACCTTGGTTTGACTTTAGTTGACTTTAGAATTGACCATTGTTGACTTTTGACTTAGAATTTATTTATTGACCTAGGAGTTGACTAGTTTGACTTGTTCTCTTTCCGGGACCTTGTTTTAATGTGGTATTCCATATCTAGGTCTTCGAGGCACCGAGTCAGACATCTGTGAGACTGTTCTTTGGATTTCAGGCGAGTATATTCTCTGATAGTTTCTCATTTATGATATCCTCTATGTTCGTTGTATCTAGTGTAGATTTACATGTTTCTCTCGACACTATGGTTACACGGATTGGTATATCCGGATCTCGTCATGAGATGTTATTCCTTGGTATATGGTGTATATGGTGCAAGTATTGTTTCATTGGTTATCTTGTACATGTACAGACACCGATTCTCGGGGAGACTAGCTATCTTCTTGGAGAATCTAGTGCCATAGCATACCGTGGTTGGATCTATTATACCAGTTGGGGTGGGGAGTATTAGTATAGATATGTGATCAAATCCCTATTGAATAAAGTATTGGTAAGCGAATAGTGTTGATCATGCACCGCACGTATGATTAGCCAGGCCGCATTGTATCTTGCCCAAGCCGATCAAATGTTAAGCTAGTACTCACACACTTAGTCATTAGTATTATTGTTTCATTGGCATATTGTTCATTATTGTATTTCTTTCCAGTATTTCCTTATTGTCTATATATCTCTTGTATCTATTTTGTGCATCTTGTTTATCCACAGCTATTTACTATTACATAGTTTTTATCATGGATTAGAACTGCTGTTAGAGATGTACTCTGCTCCTTTCCTGACTGGATATATTTTTTCAGATGACACTGAGGAGTACCCTACCTATTATGGACCCCAGGATGTTGTGGGTTTAGATTCGTAGACCCTGGCTCAAGAGGGACTTATCCCAACTGAGACAGTTGACCCTGGAGTGTAGCTTGTAGTATGATAGTATTCTTTTGTACTGGATTTGTCTCCAGCTTATTTTTGTTACTCTTCAGACTCATTGATCTATTATTTTAAACTCATGAGTTGATGACTATTCTATTCTTATCTGATTCGTGTTCATTCTATCTTAGTTCTGTGATTGAGTACACTATCTTTTGGTGGTTCATTATATTAGATAGACTTTCTAGACAGCGTTCTACCACCGATTCTGCGGCGTAGGCTGGGCGTTGTTTCCGACTAGTACCCTTACCCCGGGTGCGGGTCGTGATAGTCTGACCTCACAGTACTTTCTTCCTCCGGTCCAGAATCTTTACTGGCTCCTCCTGGTATGATAAACTTGGACTGACAGTAATCTCTGAATGATCGAGCACATGACTCAGATCTGACACATAGCTGAGATACTTGGAGCACATCATGAACTCCCTCCAATGACTGTGGCAATGACAGTCGGTAAGCTATTTCTCTAACTCGCTCCAGTACGTCAAATGGACCGATGTACCTCAGACTCAGCTGCCCTCTTCCTCCAAATCTGATGGTCCCTCTGGTAGGTGAGATCTTCAGAAAGACATGATCCCATGGATGGAACTCCAAAGGTCGATGATGTGCGTCTGCCTAATGCTTTTGTGGGTCTTGTGCTGCTTCAAGATGCTTTTGGATCTGTTTCACCTTCTCTACTATATGAACAACCAACTCTGGCCTAAGAATCTACCTCTCACCCACATCTCTCCAACATACTAGGGAGCAATACTTCCTACCATACAATACTTCAAAAGGCGCCATCTGGTTGCTCGTCTGATAGTTGTTGTTGTAGAAAAACTTGACCAAATGCAAATGGTCCTCCCACGATCCACCAAAATCAAGCATGCATGCTCTCAATATGCTCTCTATTGTCTGGATTGTGCGCTCTGATTGTCCATTCGTCTGTGGGTGATAAGAGGTACTAAACTTCAAGCGGGATCCGAGACTCTCTTGCATGCTACGTCAAAAATAAGAGGTAAACCTCGTATCTCTGTCATATACTATATTGATTGGCACTCCATGTTGTCGCACTATTTGCCTTATGTACATATCAGCTAAGGCCTCAGTGGATTGTCCAAATCTGAAAGGCAAAAAATGTGCTAATTTTGTGAGTCAGTCTGCAATCACCCACATTGCATTATGACCACTTGGTCTTCTAGGAAGACCCGTAACAAAGTCCATAGTGATGTGCTCCCATTTCCATTCAGGTATTGGGAGCGGCTGAAGTAATCTCGCAGATCTCTGATGCTCAGCCTTAACTTGCTAACACACCAGACACTTTGCTACAAAGTGGCCTATTTCCCTTTTTATTCCATGCCACCAGAAATATTGTCTCAAATCTCTATACATCTTAGTGCCTCCAGGATGGATAGAGTATACCGAACTGTGTGCCTCCGTCATCAACTCTTGATGAAGATCTCTATTTGGAATATATAAACAATCTCCACATCTCAAAGTCCTATCCTCATGTATACACAATCTGATCTGTAAACCGGCCTCCGTCCTCTATCGAAGTCACTGGAATCTTTCATCTGTAGGTAGTGCAGTCTTGATCCTCTCAACCAATGATGATTGTACCTGAAGGTTCGTCAACTGGCCATCTACTCCTGGTGCAATAACTCGATCCCCATCTTCTGTAATTCCTCCAATAAGTGTTGATGAGTAGACAATGGGAATGCCATGGGTCTCCTGCTCAATGCGTAAGATACCACATTGGCCTTCCCCGGGTGGTACTGCAGCTCAATCTCAAAATCTGTCATCACCTCCAGCCAAAGTATTTGCCTCAGGTTCAGGTCCTTCTGAGTAAAGATATACTTCAAACTTTTATGGTCTGTGTATATCTCTCTCGCTCTCTGTAAAGATAGTGCCGCCAAAGCTTCAGAGCAAAGATTACTGCAACAAGCTCCATGTCATGAGTAGGATAATAATTCTTATGTGTTCTGAGTTTTCTTGAGGCATAAGCAACTACCTTGCCATGTTGCATCAGAATGCAAACCAAGCCTTTACCAGATGCATCACTATAGATCAAAAATTCTCATATTCCAAAAGGTATTGTCAATATGGGTGCAGTGGTCAGACGCTTCTTCAGTTCATCGAACGTCGCCTGGAATTCTTTCTTCCAAATGAACTCCTGCTCCTTGCGGGTCAATCGGGTCATTGGCTCTGTAATCCTTGCGAAGTTCTTTACAAACCTTTGATAATATCCGACAAGTCTAAGAAAACTCCTCACCTCCGAGACATTAGTAGGGGTTGGCCAAGTCTCAACTGCTAAGATCTTTGCTGGATCTACTAAAATTATATCACTTGAAATGACATGACTAAGAAAGAGACATGATCCGGAAATAACTCATACTTACTTAGCTTAGCATACAGCTTCTCCCGCCTCAGTGTCTCCAACACTGTCCTCAAGTGCTCTTTGTGCTCCTTATAGCTCTTCGAATAAACCAAGATTTCATCAATGAATACCACCACGAACTGATCTAAGTACTGATGGAAGACTCCATTCATCAGGTTCATAAAAATAACAGGTGCATTTGTCAGTCCAAAAGGCATCACTAAGAACTCATAGTTTCCATAACGAGTCCTAAATGCCATCTTTGTAATATCCACCTTTCGTACCTTCAACTGATGGTACCCCAATCTAAAATCAATCTTAGAAAACACCTTTTCTCCAGTCAGTTGGCCGAACAGATCATCGATCTGCGACAATGGGTATTTGTTCTTGATTGTCAAAGCATTTAAGGCTCTGTAATCAATGCACATTCAGACTGTTCTATCCTTCATCAAACGGTACACATTAAAAAAAAATCGGTGTCGCTCCTGGTACTAGCTCAATTGTGAACTCCACTTGTTTGTCTGGCAGAAGTCCTGGCAATTCATCTGGGAAAATATCCTCAAACTCAGCAACTCCTAACAAGGTTGCTGCCACCATCATAATGTTAACTCCTTCTGCATGGCCTACTCCTTGCTTAATGGTCCCCCACATAAACTCGAACTCTGGGCGATCTGGTGGTCAAAATATAACACTACCCTTACGAAAATTCAGTGTCGCATGGTACTGACTCAACCAGTTCATCCCTAGCACAATGTCATAGTTTGTCATTAAAAAAACCAAAAGTTGAGATCTCATCTCCCGACCACACACAACTACTGAGGATGTTCTACAGTTCTAATAACCGACACAATACCTCCTCCAGTAAGAATCGTCCAACTCTTAGGTAAGGAGGAAGTGGCTATTCTATTTATTGCTATGAAACTAGTAGAGATAAATGATAGCGTATGTAAACCCCCTGATTTTTCAAAAATTTTAAATCTGGACTTTTCACAATTTTCTGGAATTTTCTGGGATTCTTCTGTAATTTAAAATACAGGATTTTAATTATTAAATAATTTTTAAATGATAATAAATAGCATTAAAATATTATGAAAATAATATTTTTGGGTGTAAAATGAAAAACTGGACTTAGGACAATTTTTCTGGAATTTATTGGGCCCCAGACCTATTTTAAAATGCCTAAAAATATTTATTATTAATTATTTAATTAATTAATGATTTATTTATTTATTTTTAATAAATAAAACCCTAAAACCTAACCCAATCGGCCCGGCCCAGCCCATTGGGCCCGGCCCAGCCCAACCCGCTCACCCCTATCGGGTCGGGTCGGGTCCACCGGCCGAACCCGACCCGCTAGCCCGAACCCGCCACACCCGTCTCCCCCACGACCCGCATCCCCCCCCCCCCCCCCGCGTTCTCCGGCGGCCGCCCGCATCCTCCGGCGCTCCATCCGCCCGCTTCGCACGTCGCCGCGAGCCCCGCGGCCACGTCCGCCACCTGGCCGCCTCTCCCGACCGAGCCCCTATAAATAAACCCCTAGGTCATCCCCCCCGACCCCCTTCCTCTCCGTCCAAGAAACCCCCACCGGCTACCGCCTCCCTCCACCGCCTTAGCTCTGCCTCGCCGCCACCAGCCCCCTCCGGAGACGCAGCCGCCCAGCCCTCTTCTTCCTCCCAGGGCCTCGCCACCGGCTCCGCCCCTCCCTCAGCGAGCCCTAACAGCCCTCTCCGGCCAGCCTCCGGCCGGCTCTGCCCGACCCCCGCCCTCTCCGGCTCGCCGCTGCCTCCGGCCAGCGCGGCCAGCGCCGCCCCCAGCCTCCCTCCGGCCCGCCTGAGCTCCGACAGCAGTAAATCCTAACCCTAGATTCTTCCCCTGTGTCCGACACGAGTCGGATACGTGTCGGACACAACTCGAACCTTGGTTTTCGGGTCCCCTTCAGGTGCGTGTATCTTTTTGCTCGTAGCTCCGTTTTCGATTCTGCAAATTGTGTTGCGAAGCCTGTATAACCCTCTCGGTGTCCGGATAAACCGCTCGGGGCATCGCGTCCTGTGGTGATCGCACACCGCGATCCAAAAATAGGAAAACCAGACCCTGTTTCACCCCGGAATCGAGTACGCCCCGCCAAACGGGACGACTTGGTCTCGCACGGTCTTCACAGATACGTGCGCATCGTCGATACGGACGTGCAGGATTTTGCAGAAGTCGATTCGGGTGTGCGTGCACACCGGGATCAACGCGTATCCGCGGACATCGCCCCGTATCCGTACTTTCTGGAACGTGCCCTAACTTTGTGTACACACGTCGGATCGAGACAAAACTTGCGCCATTGGACTCGTAGCGATACGTTGGTCCTGTGGGTCAAGTTTGGTTCGATTCTGAGAACGTTGACGAAATCGCGTGTTGGGGCCCCACAAGCCCCGCTCGACGGGCGATTTTGTGATCGGCTCATCGGAATCTAATTCTGGAAGTTCCGTTGGATTCGTATCATCGTTCCTGACCTGTTGACACTAAGTTTGGTGAATTTGGAGACCTTTGACCCTGACGCATTTTTCGGTGCAAAGCGGGCCCACATGGGGACCCCGTTTTGACCCGAAACTGCCGTTTTTGCCCTTGTCTTCAAATTGGACTCAAGGACAGGCGTTTCTAGCTGATTGATATTTTTTGGATCTGATGGTGATGTTTGTTTCAGCAACCGGAGTACCGCCTGCAAATTTAACTGAAGTCAGAGCCGGAACCACAGGCAAGTGTACCTTGCCAAACCCTGCAGCTTGCTATTTATTTTCCTTGACTTGTTTATACATCAGTGGGCAAGTAAAGCTTGCCATTAGCAGTAATTCCTGTTCTAAAACTTGCCTGAATTCTTGTTTAAATGCATATAAACCTGTTTAACTGTTAAAACCCAGGACCGAGTGGCGTACTTAGTGTCCGATTACCAGTCGGGTGCCAACTCTGTACGCGGAGTTGTGTAACGTCACATAAAGATGGATATCGAGACCCGATAATGCTCGTACTTGTCTTATCAAGTACTCCAGAACCCAGGATACTTGACACTATTCATGAGACAGAGTCTCCCTGAGACATTCATGGTGATTCTGTATAGGATACAGGACTTGACAGTGATATATTATAGACAATATGACTTGTTGCATTAGCTATAATCTCGCTGACATGGACATGAGACGTTATGGTCATGATACGCGTGATTACCTGGGGTGGGGAGAGACACACAGGCTACAGGTTGATGTTATATTATGCCTGCGTCTTAAGTCTCACTACGAGCTAGACAACTACATGATATCACTGCTACCGACTCCCCGACACAGAGCTTGTAGTAGTTTCAGCCTGAGTTCTTGTACTGCTCCCATGTTGCATATCACTTAGCTGGTTACCTAGTTTACCATATTGCTTATTTATTGCTGCACTGCATTTATTTTGGCTTATATTTTCTGTACCTTGCTGTGCCCTGAGGACCTGGATCCGGATGATGTCTCCAGGTATAGCCGAAGGGATCCATCCAGAGCTACACCGTACAGGAGCACTTCCAGGAGCTGTACCAGGACCTGAGGTCGAGATCGTACCAGAGGACTTCTCCTGAGCATTGGCCGTATGTAGTTAGTTATTTTTATTTCCAGTTGATTATTTCCTGTCTATTTGCATTGTTGTACCAGACATATTCTCGGATTGTTTCCCGAGGAATTTATTGAGATTTGACAGTTATTTCTATTTGCATTACTCTGTCTTTTAATCTGTGATTATCTGTTGTGGATGAGAATAGAATAACCCGTGACTTATAACAATTGCCCTAATTCCTCTTAGACTACAGCTTAAGCATGCCCTGATGGATCCATTAAATTGGGTTGTCCATCGGTGCGTGCTACTGGCCATTGCTCACGTGCTCAGTCCCTCGTCATTTTGGGACTGGGGCGTGACAGCGTAGCCCCAGAATCAAACAAAATAGTTGTAGGTATTGAAGAAAATAAAATAGTACCAATGATATCTTCTCTTTCAGGTTCCTCCTCTGCAACTGTAAGTGTAAAAGCCTGTCCACACCTCTGTCCGGTAGTCTGTTGTCTGGATTTATCAAACTGTACCTCCTGTATTGGCAATGATACTCCCTTCTGATGCCATTTGGTGCCGGTGTTCGCTGAACTCCTGCTTCCTGATATTGTGCCTTTGGTGCAGGTGCAACTGGCCTCTGAACTATCGGTTGTGCTATAGTATTGCGTTGCGGACAATCTTGGGCTACATGTTGGATCTTCCCACAGATCATACATAATCCCAGTCTCTTTCGATAATCTTTAGCAATGTCCCAGCTTTCCACAATAATGACAAGTCGGAAGCTTCCTCGGCTGGTATGGTGCAACCCTTTGGTGCTGTTGCTGCATCCCAGGACGTCTGATTGGACCTCTCTTTCCTTGTTGTCCTCGGGTTGGTACATTTGTTGTGCTGGAATACCTTTGATTCTTTGACTCCTTGTTTATTGCCTCTTGCACTCTGGCCTCCGATAATACCTCCTCGTATGAGATCTTCGACTATGAAGTAGTGAGCTTCTGTAGCTCATGGTTCAGACAATGATGAAACCTTCTAGATCTCTCCTTGTCACATGTGATCAGAGTGGCCCCAAACCTACTGAGGCGACTGAATTCTGCACCATAAGCATATACGGTCATATTTCCCTGTTTAAGGTGGAGGAACTTCTCGTAGAGTGCGTCTCTGATAGTAGCTGGAAACTACTTCGTGTTGAAGTATCCTAAAATTTTCTTCCAGGACTGAGTCTTGCCTATGCTATGCTCGATCGACTCCCACTAGTGATGAGTATTGCCCTCCAGTTGTGCCCACACTGCTGTCATCCATAACTCTGAAGGCAGCTGTCAAGCCTCCAGCAACATCTCTGTGTTAGAGATCCAATCAGTGATCTCCTCAGGGCTATCACTACTCTTGAAAGTCTTTGGGTTCATCTTACGAAATCCTCGAATCGTGCCCACCGACTGAGCTGGAACTGGTGCAGGTGCTCTCTCCAGGGCCATCAGCAGGCTTTGTCTCAGGACCTCAGTTTTGTGCCACTATTGTTGCATCATCAGTTGGTAGAATTGAAGCATCTGTGATTGTCCTTTCTGCTGAGGCATCTGGGGTGGGAACACTCCAAACATCATCTGTGGGGTGATTGGAGGAGGTGAAGGGTCCTCTGTCCATCGTTTAGGTGTCTGAGAAGTCTAGACCTCATGATGGTTCGATGCAGAGTTCTCCGTAGGACCTACAGGAATAGATGGAGTTGTCGGGATGATCGGGTCCTGCTCCGGCAACTGATCCCCTATCTGAGTTGGTGTCATGTCATCACTGGGTGTCGTAGCTGATACCGGGTTAACACCATAAGGAGTGTGTCCACTTCGTAAATTTATCATTCTGTAAGAAAATTGAACTTTATTAGATCGGTACAGAGGGCAATCAAGATGTAAATAAAGTTAGTTACGGTAGAAATTCAATAGAATTTAGAACAAGATTCAAAGGCGGACATCAATGTGAATGAGACCTAATAACTTTTATCCTATTGCAGGCTCGCTTGGCACAATAACGTAACCAAGAAGATTTAATTCATGACCTGCATGGGCCACCACTAAAAATATGTCACTCCCCAGTCCCAAAATACTTTGATACCGAATACATAATCATGCTCAGTTGATACATCTAGTTAAGCTTCCCAATTTAATGGACCTAACTAGTTGTACTACGCTATAATAAAAACTAAATCAACCATCTAAATAACATATAATTAGGGTACAACTATCTCATCCACAACATCAATAAGAAATAAAGTAAAAATGCTGGAATAATATAAAAGTCTGAATATCCAACATCAGCAACAATAAGAGAGTCCAGTGGAGAACAATCCACCTAAGTTCAACTAAAAATAAAATATGTCTGCTGAAGATCAATCCACCTCAAAACAACAAAAAATAATATGCAGAAAATAGAAAGATACTAGACTTGACATCTGCTAACTAGATAATGATGTCAAGTTTGAAGCTGAAGTCTACCAAGATCAAGGGAACTCTGATGGAAGTATCACCAAGTCCTCTGCTGTGACAAATCCTGTCTCAACTCCTAGTCCATAGACAGTGGGGTAGTACTAATCTTCAAGATTTAGCAAAGAAACCAGGTCCCAGTGGGACGTAACAAGATATAAATGGTACATGCCGAAATATAGATACTGTAAATAAATAGGGTAACCTAACCACCAATATGAATGCAATTTGAGGACAACCTTGGTACGTATGGGTAGGCGTAGGCATAGAAAACTGTCATAACATCCCGTCGAACGCAGCTTCTGCTAAATAAACACCAACACTCCGAAGAATGTTGGTCGGTCGCATATATATATAAACAAGCCTAACTCCCCGTAGGAAGTGGCATTTGATAAAGGAGTCATTAGTTTCTGTAGATCCTCTACGGTTTATCCTATACAACCAATATTTGTCCTTTCCGTCCAATGAAAATGTACAAGCCGAATACACAATGTACACATCTAGTAACTATCATGTCCAGTCATAAATAAACTAATACTATTAAAACTATATTCTATACATCATGCATGTCATTCGCACAGATAGCCAGTCGAGTATGCCAACTTGCATCAAGAATAATATAGGATGTCGTGGTAAGTACGTGTAAAGGACTTAGAAGATATTTGAATACCTACCCTATTGGTAAGTCACTAATGCCTAGGTCAATGCATTAAACTACTCACCGACACATTCGTCGATTGCACCCGAGTCATACTCAGACGCATCCATCTATAACAAAATTATTCAAAGCATAAACATATAATGATATTAACTAAAATAGACAGTACAACAAAGTGGCAAAGAATCTTGCCTGGAACTCTGTGCTGCAACTTTAGAGAGCCCGCTCTTGTCTTCTCATCAGAACGATCAAGCAAGCCTAAAGTATGATATTTAAATTAGTTTATGTACTCTAGCATGTACAAGATCACATCTATCACAATGTTCTAACTAGTGTTCTTAGGTTGCTAAGTTGCATACTTTCTAACGTCATGTAACTAGTTAGAATTAACCTCTACTACTTAGATTCTTACTCAATTCTAAGGACATTATCTAGATTGATTTAATAATACTAATCAAGGTGTTCTAATCAAATAATTCATATAACCAAAAACTAGGCTATGCACCCAACTAGTTGTTTAACAAGTTTTCATGATTAAAACCCGCATCACCTTAACAAAATTTGCTTAATTAATAAAATAAATATTCTAGAATTATTACTATATTATAAATAAAATAGTATAATCTTCCTTGAAATCATGCATTCTATATCACAAGTAATCACCAACAAAAACTAGTTAAGGTCTAGACCTAATTATGAATAGTTTCTATCTTTGATTAGCATACACAAATAAAAATAAAATTTATATATTATGTAAATATATTTTAGAATTCTATTTTTTACTTATTTAACATATAAAAATAAATATTTATGCACATAAAAAATATAGTAGTTGCTTAGTACTAGTAGCTATATATTTATAAACAAAGCTTGTTTCCAAAACAAAAAAAAGTACAATATCCAAATACATGATTATAAGTTCTTAAAATATAAGTAAAAAACTAATATTTTCCTCTATTTATCATACTATTTTATGTATTACAAAACAATAAAATTAAACTAGTTGTTATTGACTAGTTTTTAACACATCCTTCCAATGCAAACTCTTCATAAATTCTTATGCATTTCATCCTCAAAAACTTATAATAAATTTATGAAATTAACCAAAATATAATATATAATAACTTTCTTAACATGAGAATTTGGCTTTCTACTGATAAAATTACAAACTAGTTACACTAATCTAGTGTTTACACATGCTCAACACAATTACCCTTATGAATTCTACCAATTTTAATTCTTAAACAAATAATTTATAATCTAGAAAAATATGAAATATTAAGTCTAAATCAGAATAAATAATCTATTTTGAAGTTATTTTACAAATATATTAAGAATTACAAGTTGGTGCCCACTACGGATAAAGACTAGGTTTATATTGGGTTTACTAGTGTAGCATGCAAAGTATATATATATAAAGTTAATGAAAACTTTATAAAACCTAAAGAGTAATGTTTAGGACATATAAGGGGGTTCTAGTAGAAGATTTTTGATCACTAACCTCTTTGAAAAATGGGTTAAAATGCCTCAAATCACAGCTTATTCGAAATAATTTTAGATTTGACTTCTCCTCCTTGTAGCTCCTTGTGGTGCTTGTGTAGTATGTTCTAGGGGTTGTAGTGACTATGGAAGATGGTAGTATGGTAGGGGAGTATATTAGGGTGGTCTTGGATGAGGTTTGATGGCTATATAGTTGGTTGATAGGGTGAAATAGTAAGGAAGAAAGTTTTTAACAGATTTTGTGAGGAGGGGTGTAAGTTTCGGCCAAGGGGTGTATTGGGCTGAATTAAGTGGAAAATAATACTAAGAAATGAATGTTTGGGAGATTAAGGAGAAGAGGAAGGGCTTTGGTTTGTAGGTTACACACTTTGGTGTTAATAGGGAGGTGAAAGGAGAGGGGGGGTCGGCCAAGAGGGGAGGTGAAGGGGTTGGGTTGTATGCTGAATTATTTTCTTCTAGAATAGGTTTATGTGTATGGTGTTTGGTGTTTGATGTTTTGTGAGTTTAGAGAGAGTGTTTGGTATTCTACTTGACCACTAAGTTAGGTTTTTAAGGTTAGGTTTGAGGGTTGGCTCTAGGTTAAGTCAAATTAAACTAAAAAGGTTCACAACTAGTATTATAAATATATGTATAAAAATATTTTGGTTGAGGGGGTTTACACAATTCACAAACACACACACACAATTTAATTTACCACAAACAAATCCTAAATCTAAAGAAATTAGATATCACAAACACAAATCAAACACTCACATATATGTATATATCATAGACACAATTCAATTTACCATAGACCAACCTAAATTTAACAAGAAAATTATACTTTACATATCACAGACACACAAGTCAGACATACACACACATATATGTACGCATATAAATTCAGTACGTAAAACCCATTTTATTTCAGAATAAAATTTCTATATATATATATATATATATATATATATATATATATATATATATATATATATATATATATATTGAAAATTTATAGGAATACAAGAAAAACTTTTGAAGAGAAGGGAAGGCTTGCCTTGGTTTTGGTCCTCCAAACGATCTTGATTTCCCTACTATCATTTACAATATATTACCTAAAAATTAATCATATAGATTTTGACCTAGGTTTTGAAACTGAAAAAAAAAATTAGAGAAGAAGAGGGAGTTATACCTAGGTATGAAGGAGGAGGAGGAGGAGGAGATGATGGAGGTTGGTACCGGAGGGGGTCGTCGGCCGGAGGTGAGGGAACCCACCAAAGGTGGGGGCCGATCGGAGAAGTCGTCGGCGGCGGTGGTGCCGCGGCGGGGGGATAGGTCCGATGTGTGTAGGTGTAGAAAAGAGAATGTATGAGAAAGAGAGTGGAGGAAGATGAGAGTTGTGGAGGGAGAAAAGTGAGTGGGATGGAGAGGAGTGACCGAGAGAGTGAGGGAGAGGGTTCAGATGAGAGAGGAGGTAGTATTCCTCTCTTCCTTTCTTTTTCTTTCTCTATGAAGATAGTGTACAAGTGGAGTCCAAAGAGTATGTTTGATTGATTAGTCATTACATGGTTTGATGAGAAATTGACACCTAGTAGGTTAATGTGTCAATGTGATTTTTTTGTAATTTGTAAAAAATAAAACCATGACTTTGATGTAAATATTCATTTGGATATAATAAAATTCATCTAATTTGCATTATTAAATCCTTATCATAAAAAATTATCAACTAATTAATTAAAAAAATTATTATTAAGAAATGTTTAATTAACATAACATAATTAAGTAATATCGCATTATGAGATACGGCTATGACAGATATGAAGTGAATGTGGCAAGCATAGAGGAGAATATAGCGATTGGTTTGCATGACGTTGTAAGAAAATATAGACGTTGTAAGAATGTAGAAAAATATAGCCGTTGTAAGTTTATAGTCGTTGGATATATGGAGAACAAAGAATATATATATATATATATATATATATATATATATATGTGTGTGTGTGTGTGTGTGTGTGTGTGTGTGTGTGTGTTAGAAAAAATTGTCGTTTTCTTGTTGAAAACTTTGTGAATCAAAATAAAAAAATTAGATTGATGTTACCGGCCTCTGGGGAAGTCGTGCACGAAGCACTGCCCTAAGAGTTGATTCGGGATCTGTGTGCAGAGGTTTCCCGAAGCTCCTAGTGGTTAAACCCCCGCACTACCGGTATCTCGTCGCCGTACACGACTCGGAGAGAATGACCAGGACTTAGCTCTGCCCAGAGCTTGGAACGAGTAAAACGGCGAAGAATGGACTGAATAATATGTTGGCAGCAAGTTTTTGGAGAAAATATTTCTGATACCGTTTTCAAAGAAAAAACCATTCATATATATAAGAATCCATCCAATATGTAATGGTCTGAATTAATTTGCTATTAATTCAGCCGTTACACAGACACATGGAGAATGAATTTGGACACGTAATGTATTAACGGTTCAAAATTAAATTGTAAAGGACAAATTTATTTTCCAACGTGCAGAATATTAAACGAAAAAATTGAAGAGGAGCAAAAAGAATTTTAGGGTCTCAGCCCGAACCCGAAGAGGAAATCGAATCAGCATTCGGCGCCCGCAGATGTGGGCGCGTACCCGCACCCGTTACACGCGCCCAACCGAACCGAGCTGACCCGGGCCGGGCAGCGGCGGCGGCGCGCGTGTGTGGCCCAAGGGTCCAATCCCCACAAGCATTTAAGTAAGAAAATGAGACAAACTAATATATACACACATAGAGCAAACACCCCAATCGATGTGGGACTAAAAGTGAAGTTGGGTTTTTGAGCAAAGGTTCTAACAATCCCCCCCCCCAAAAAAAACTAAGTTCCGAAACAGAGATAATTGTGAAGTAAATAGAGAGAGAGAGCATCTGGGTAGTAAAATACTATGCATAGATGAGATGGACTACAGCCTTGAATCTCACGTAGTGACTATTGCCTTAATCTGAAGAAGTGCTTGATGGACTTTGCCTTGAATCAGACTTCTTGAACCAGATTTAGAAAATAGCACACATAGTACGCTAGAGGTCCTTGGTCTATCGGGTGGCGCTTTTAAAAGGCCATGCGCACTTTTCTACATTCATGAGAGTTGTCTGGGGTCGCCCTGTCCTATTATCGCGGCCTTCACGACCTCTCATATAGGTAAGTCCTTAATGGTTGGTAATATGAATCAACCCAGCATTACAGCTTGGACCTATTAAGAGTTTAACCTCATCCTAACCATATCAGACAGGAACACTGTCACCATAGGGATGGGGAGTCATTGTACACATGTACAGCCGCTTGGGCATTATTTTAATGACACTTTAATCTCGAGTCAGTGTTCCATAAAGTCACCTCAGTTCAGCTTGTTTCTACCCATTGAATCGGCTTCTTGGGATCTCCAGTCAGACTCGGTTGGGTTGCCACTGCTGGTGACTAACTTATGGGCTTAACCCCATCCCCCTCGATGATTCTACGATCAAAGTCCTAGACAGACCCTTCGTCAAGTGATCTGCAAGGTTCTTTTCTGACTTTATATAGTCAAGAACCACATATTTGCCTAGTAGGTTTTTTATTGACTTGAAGCGCAGTTGCAGGTGCCTGTTCATCTTAGCATTCACAGAATCATGCTTTAGTAGTTCAATAACAGATTTATTATCACAGTTTATAGAAATTATAGGAACAGGACTAAGAGAAACAGGTATATGCATAATAAAAATTTTAAGCCATTCAGCTTCTGTGCAAGTTGTATCTAAAGCTATCATTTCGGAGTCCATTGTACTCCTAGCTATGATAGTTTGCTTACAAGAGCCCTACGAGATTGCAGCTCCTCCTAGAGTAAATACATATCCAGTAGTAGATTTTATATCATGTGAGTAAGTTACCCAGTTTGCATCTGAATAACCTTCTATGATATCAGGGTGCCCAGTAAAATAAAGTTTGTAATCTAGGGTCCCCTTGAGATATCTAAATACCCTATCCAAGGCAGTCCAATGTGACTGATTTGGGTTATTGGTATATCTACTTAGTCTCCCAATAGCAAATACAATATCAGGTCTTGTTCTGTTTGTTATATACATAAGGGAGCCTATCATCTGTGAATATTTATGTTGTTCCAAAGGTGATCCTTCATTCTTTTTTAGTACAATACTGCTGTCATAAGGAGTAAGGATAGGTTTCTTATCAAATAACTCAAATTTTTTTAGCATTTTTTCAATTGAATGTGCTAAAGATAGAGTATAACCCTCTTTGCCTTTGGTCACTTGCATTCCTAAAATTAAGTTGGCTTCTCCTAGGTCTTTCATATCAAACTGGCTAGATAAATAGTTCTTTGTAATATTTATCAATTCCAGTGATGAACCTAGGAAAAGGATGTCATCTACATACAAGCATAAAATGACACAACTTTTACATGTACCTCTAGAGTATATACATTTGTCATACTCATTTGACAAGAAACCATATTCACAAATTACTTTGCCAAATTTATTGTGCCATTGTTTGGGAGCTTGTTTCAAGCCATAGAGGGATTTTACTAGTCTGCAAACTTTCTTTTCTTGACCTTTAGCAATGAAACCTTCAGGTTGATCCATATAAAGTTTTTCCTCTAGATCTTCATTCAAAAATGCTGTCTTTACATCCATTTGATGGATTAGCATATCATGAATGGATGCTAAGGCCAAGAGAGTTCTAATGGATGTGATCCTAGCTACAGGAGAGTAGGTATCAAAATAATCTAACATTTTCTTCTGGGTAAAATTCTTAGCAACTAATCTAGCTTTGTATTTCTCTATAGTACCATCGGCTCTGAGTTTCTTCTTGAAAATCCACTTACAACCTATTGGTTTATTGCCTAAAGGTAGATCTGTTAGAAACCAAGTGTTATTCTCCATGATGGAGTTGTATTCACTGTTAATGGCTTCTTTCCAGAAGGGAGCATCAGGAGACGATATTGCTTCTTCATAAGTTGAGGGATCACCCTCTATCAAAAAGGTGAAGAATCCTTCTCCTAAAATTTTTTCAATCATATTCCTTTTACTCCGTCTAGGTTCTAAGTCTTGTTCAGATTGCGAGCTTGGTATTTGGACATGAGAACTAGTAGAGGGTATGGAGGAAGAGATTGAACTTCTATCCTTAAAAGGAAATATGTTTTCAAAGTAAACTGCATCTCTTGCTTCTATAATGGTATTAATAGAGATTTTATTTACTTCTGAGTGAGTCACTAGAAATCTATTGGCATAGCTTTCTAAGGCATATCCTATGAAAATAGCATCTACAGTCTTGGGACCAATCTTTCTCTTTTTAGGTTTGGGAATTCCGACTTTAGCAAGGCATCCCCAAACTCTAAGGTAATTTATCCTAGGAGCTCTACCTTTCCAAAGCTCATAGGGAGTCTTATCTTTTGTCTTACTAGGAATCCTATTAAGAATGTAACAGGCAGTTAAAAGGGCTTCTCCCCACAAGTTATCAGGAGCACCAAAGCTGAGAAGTATGGCATTCACAATATCTAACAGAGTACGGTTCTCGCGTTCAGCAACTCCGTTAGACTGAGGTGAATATGGAGCAGTTACCTCATGAATTATTCCATGTTCTTCACAGAAGTTAATTATTTCGTTTAAGGTATATTCTCCACCACGATCAGATCTAAGGATCTTAATCTTTCTTTCTAATTGATTCTCAGCTTCATATTTATAGACCTTAAATTTATCTAGAACTTCATCTTTGGATTTGAGAAGGTAGATATAACAATACTTTGAATAATCATCTATAAACGTAACAAAGTATTTTCTACCGTCTCTGGTCAAAATCATATTTGAGTCACATACATCACTATGGATAAGTTCTAGAAGGTCAAAATTTCTTTCTACAGATTTGAATGGTAATTTAGTGTGTTTGGCTTGAACACAAATCTCACATTTGTGTTTTTCATCTATTGGAGTCTTGGAAATAAGATCTAAAGTCATCATTCTTTTAATAGAACCTAGGTTCACATGACCTAGTCTGCCATGCCAAATATTTGAAGATTCTATATTAGAGATAATGAGAGAACAATCAAAAATTTTATTCATTGTGCTTAAAATGAAAAGACCGTCTTTTATAAAGCATTTTCCTATAAAGGAGTCATGCTTAGAAAATACTACTTTATTTGCCTCCATTATAATTTTGTATCCTGAGGCTATAAGAAGGGATCCACTAACTAGGTTTCTCCTGACAGACGGCACATAAAGAACATCATGAAGAGTTAAGATTTTTCCTGATGTCATCTTCAGGTCAACTTTTCCTCTTCCAATAATTTGTGTCGTTGAGCCATCTCCAGAGGGTCACACATCCTCCACTTGATTCCTCACAGTTTAAAAAACAGGAGCGATCAAACGAAACATGAACATTAACTCCAGAATCCAACCACCAATCATCAGAATGGTAAGAGAGGTTAATAAATGGTTGAAAGCTTACAGACCTAAAGGAACTCGAAGAACCTTTGTGAAGCATGTTCGCTTATTGTCTAACTGAGCCCTTTTCTTTGTAGGAGGTCTGGACAGCTTCCTTCTTCCTATGGTAGCAGTTGGTGGCCATATGGTTTATTTTACCACACACAAAATAAAATCTCTTTTGATCCTGGGTCTGACTGAAGTTTCTAGGTTTATGGTTTTGGTGTTGATGGTTTTGATGGTTAGGCTGAAAGTTTTTCGTCTTCTTGAAGAAATTCTTTTTGGATTTATAATAAAAATTAGATTTGAGTTTTCCTTGGCCTTCTACAAGGTTTACCTTAGCTTTAGATTCAGTCTTAGGCTTAGATCTCAATCTAATTTGTTCTTCGGTTCTAATTTTCTTTAGGACTTGATTGTAGGTAAGATCTCCTTGTGTATGGATAAGTTTCTTAGTAATATCAGACCAAGAGGGAGGTAACTTGTCTATTAGGCATGCTATTTTATGCTCATTGGAGAAAGATGTGCCTTTGGCTTGAATATGCCTAAGGTATTCTTGGAATTCATGGAGTTGGTCATTCATTGGCTTGTTATCTACCATGAAATACCTATTAAAGGTTGAAAAATTAAATCTTTCTATTCCGGCATCATCACAGCCGTATTCATCTTTCAAGGCTTTCCAAAGTTCTTTAGCGCTCTTGTATTCAAAAAATATATCATACAAGGATTCAGATAATGCGCTTAGAATTCTATGAAAGCAGTGGAAGTCTATCTCTTTAGGGATTTTTGGTTTCGAGGAGGTGGACACTCCTATGTCAGACTCAGTTTCATCATAATCATTTGTGATGGGTGTGGACCCATCAATGGCTGAAATAAGTCCTAAGGTCGTGAGCCAAAATTTCATTTGGCTCTGCCATCTTTTAAAATATGAGCCATCAAACTTAACAGGTTTTGCAGTAGAGGATTCCTCCTTAGCAGTCATGTTTGCAGTCTGAAAAATATAAATTTATTTAATAACAATGTCTAAGATAATAGTTTAGGTGGTCTTTGCTAATCAATCTTAAAATCTTAGTTTTTCAAGTGTTGATCAACTCAGGTTAGCTGTAGGGGCCGGTTCTCAGCTAGCGGCGGTCCGAAGACTCTTAAGTACCGTGTCGCTTAGGTCTATTTACACCCGGTTGACAGAAGGACCATTTCGGCTTGTGCCCGAGTTTGCCTCTACTTTGAAACTTTAGATTTGAAGATTTTATTTGCAATTTTCTTTTTACTAAACTATTTTCTTTTGGTCCTATATTGCTTTCAAAATACTAAGTGATTATTTATGTTACAATTGAAAGGAATTTTGTGATCAAAATATTGCAATTGACAAACTTATCAAATGTGCTAACAATTTTTAAATCACTTTAAGCAAATTTGCAATTTGACAGTATAGTAAGCAACAAATAAATCAATTATGAAAATGAAGCAAATTGCTAATAACTGTTTTGAGTTAACGATTATGGTCAAATAGCAAATATTAAATATGGTTATTTGCTATGGTAAATATTAAGCAAATTAAATTTCTAGAATAAAAATTAAACTACTGCAACTTAATAATATTGGCTACAGTAAGAATAATTTTTTCTACAAGTTAAAGCTTGCTATAGTCAGAAATTTTCAAATTTTCAATTGATAAATTATCAACTATGCTACAGTAACTATCAACTTTTAATTTATTAATCAACTTTGTTCCAAAAAATTTTATGTTACTATGCCAATAATATGTTGCTACAATATTATGAATTAAGCAATGCCCAAACAAAATATTTCGGTTATGTAGCAAGAATATGCAACAAATATTAACCTAACTGATGAGAAATATATATATAATAAACGGTTAATTTTTATTTTTCTTTAGCAGAGAATAAATAATGGTATATTAACAATATTTCTGAAGTTTTTCAGCAAGATTTAGATGAACAATTCTAACATACGAATCAACTCTTAGATTGTTAGAAAAAATTATCGTTTTCTTATTGAAAACTTTGTGAATCAAAATAAAAAAAAATAGATTGATGTTATCGGCCTCTGGGAAAGTCGTGCACGAAGCACTGCCCTAAGAGTTGATTCGGGATCTGTGTGCAGACGTTTCCCGAAGCTCCTAGTGATTAAACCCCCGCACTACCGGTATCTCGTCGCCGCATACGACTCGGAGAGAATGACCAGGACTTAGCTCTGCCCAGAGCTTGGAGACGAGTGAAATGACGAAGAATGGACTGAATAATATGTTGGCAGCAAGTTTTTGGAGAAAATATTTCTGATACCGTTTTCAAAGAAAAAATCATTCATATATATAAGAATCCATCCAATATGTAACGGTCTGAATTAATTTGCTATTAATTCAACCGTTACACAGACACATGGAGAATGAATCTGGACACGTAATGTATTAACGGTTCAAAATTAAATAGTAACGGACAAATTTATTTTCCAACGTTCAGAATATTAAAATAAAAAAATTGAAGAGGAGCAAAAAGAATTTTAGGGTCTCAGCCCGAACCCGAAGAAAAAAATCGAATCAGCATTCGGCATTCGGCGCCTGCACCCGTTACGTGCGCCGAATCGAACCGAGTCGGGCCGGGCGGCGGCGGCGGTGCGTGCGTGTGGCCCAAGGGTCCAACCCCCACAAGCATTCAAACAAAAAAATGAGACAAACTAATATATACACACATAGAGCAAACACCCCAACCTATGTGGGACTAAAAGTGAAATTAATTTTTTGAACAAAGGTTCTAACAAAATATATATATATATATATATATATATATATATATATAGTCAAAAAAGTGTCTTTCAGAATAGCATTTTTCAAACAATACAGTAAAGAAAAGTACTTCTGAAAGATATTTTTTATAAAGTCAGTAATTAAAGGACAGAAAAACTAAGTGGTTCATTAATACCAAATGATAAAATTAATACAAATATGTACATAAAAATGTCCTTCAGAAAGTAAATTTTGTGCTGTAATAATAATTTCAGCAAGTTTTGCTCTCGATACAATTTTCTCATTTTAGAGACTAGTTAAGCCATGGTTAACAAACACAACTTATGGCGCAATGCAGACAATAAATTATTGTCATTATGTTCATTATGACGGTCTGTTTCACTTCAAACTTTGATCACAATTGGCGTTGAGCATTTTTGCAGCAAAGTTGATGACTTGATAGCTTGCCACTCCTGGCTCACTGGCCGCAACTTGGCAACGTACCAATAATTAAACTTCTTGTCATGCAAAGCAGCAGCTGGACGCTTATAATAATAGTAAGCATTCAAATGAGAAATTGGAGGGTTAAATTTGTTTCAGACAATTTTGTGTGCTACCAACGTACGAAATTTTATCGAGAGCAGCAATTTCGTGGGCCCACAGGCTCCCAAATCCCACCACGCCGATTCGCGTGCGGTGGGAACACGGACGTTTTTGGACCATGACAACAACCGGTGCTTTCGGCGGGAACTTGGGAATTATGTTTCAAAGTGAAAGGGAAAAAGAGAGAGCGGGAACTGTGAAGTGAGGCACGCTTTTCTTTTCTTTTTTTTATTTCGGATTTCACTTTATATTTCTGATCTCTCTTGTTGTTCATTAGAGCATCATTAGTAGTACAAAAAAATTATTATAACAAAATTAAATTATATTAAATTAATACAAACAAAACAAGTTTACTAAAATTAAAAATAACAACAGAGTTAGCCAACTCAGCTAAAAAAACACAACAGACCGAACACGTAGACAAAAAAATAAAATAAAATAAATATGGACCCCACAGGGCCAATTTTTGCCAACACTGTTGGCCTTACACAATTCCGGCCAACAGTTTTGGCATAAATTGGTCCTGTGGGGCCCGAGGTTGGGTTGGGATGATTTGGTTGGTTTGGTTTGGTTGGTTTTATTAGTTTGTTTTATTAGTTTTTTAATTAGTTATGTTTTGATTTTTTTTTTTTTGATTTTTTGATTTAGTTTTTTTTATTTAGTTTAGTTTTGGAATTTGGTTTAAGAAAATTTACTTTAACGAAATAAAAATTAAATTAATTGTAAAGAAAAAATTAGAAAAAAAATTAAAAAAAATGAAACGGTTTAGTTTTTTTAGAAAATTGTAAAGAAAAATTTTCTTTTTGCAATGTTTGATAAGAAAAAAAAAACTAATATTTTTTTATTTTTTTGGTCCTCTAAACGGTGTTTCGTCAACGTTCTCAGAATCGAACCAAACTTGGGCCACAGGACCAGCGTAACGCTGCAAATCCGATGGCACAAGTTTCATTGCGAAACGACAAGCACACACGAAATTATGACAAGTGTCGGAACAAGTCGATACGGTATTTTTCGACGGATACGCGTTGATTCCGGTGTGCACGCACATCCAAATTAAGTTTCGTAAAATCGCACACGTCCGCGTTGACGATACGCGCCTTTCGGTGTAATCCTCACGCGACGAAGTCGCCTCGTTTGGCAGGACGCACCCCGTATCGGAAAATTTTGGAGTTTTGAAAACATATTTTTCTTGATTTTGGAAGTTGATTTTACAAAAATTGGGGGCAAATAAAAATAACCTAAAATAGGAGTTTTAAACTTGGTTATGTTTTCCAAAAGTCTATTCAAGTAGATTTGTAAAACATTAATCGAGTTGGTAGAAAACTAGACGTGGACAAGGATAGTTGGACTGAAATATGACAGTTTTGAAAATTGGATTTTCGTCCAACTTTCGGTTCGATTCTCTCTTAAAATAATCCGTTTGAAATTAAAATACTTGAAGGGGATTAAATAGGGTAGGGTTGTGAACGTACCAGCGAAGAAAGATTAGAATTTGGTCGAGCGACGGAGGAGAAACATCACCGCAAAGTCGGGGTCGGAGGATGTCACGCGCGCAAAATCAAACTAAACCAAAATCCAAATTTCAAACCCAAATAAAAATCAAACCAAAATCCAAAACTAAACTAAATAAAAAAATTCAAAATCCAAAACAAAACTAAATAAAAAAATCAAAATTCAAAACAAAACTAAATAGAAAAAAAACTAAATAAAAAAAAACTAAAACATAACTAATTAAAAAAAACTCATTAAACAAACCAAATCAAACCAAACCAACCAAACCAAACGAACTCTTCTAGCTACCCCTTTCATCCATACGAACTCTTCTAGCTCCATACGTGGATGTATACCACTTATAGCCTCATATGTGATCGCATGAGGGAAGACTCGCTGGCCGGTCTTGGACCATACCCAATAGTCTGGACTCTGACTGTCCTGATCAATCTGTACGTGGCTGATTTCCCATTGTAGTCGACGTGTAGCATGGTAAAGCTCCGGCCTCCACTCCCCCCTCCGGAGGATGATGCTGACTCGTGTTTGTCGTCCCTCTAGAGCAAATGCAGTCCAACCTTCCAGATCAACCAGACTTTGGTGCGTTATCCACGGATCCAACCACAGATATGTTGCTTCTCCATTCGTCATGACCCTCGAGATGAGCCCTTTCAGCCGAGCTCGGTGAACCAATAAGTTCTTCCAAGTGACTAAATCATTATTGTTCACTTTTGACCCCAGAAGGACAAACCCTTCAAGTATATCCCCTCTATTCACTTTGCTCATAGTGAGTCCTGAGCGATAAATTTTCAAGTCTGCTTTAGTCCTGCAATGTCACGTAATACGCATAATGATCTCAAACCGACTCCTCCTTCTTTGTGAGGCCTGCACAGTGTCTCCCATCCAATGGCATGTAATTCGCCTCTCCATATAAAATTGGCACACAATTTCTCTATCCGTCGAATGGTCGCCGACGGGAGCAGGATTGTTTGCAACTAGAACATCGCTATGGCAAAAATGACAGAGCGCACCAGCCCAATTCGCCTACCAAAAGATAAACTCTGGGCATGTCACCCCTCTAATCAACGCTGTGTATAGTCTACTAAACTCTGACATTCAAGCTCTCGAGCATAGTTGACAGATAATGGGACGCCCAGGTATTTCACTTGCAGTTCTCCTCTTTCCACCCCAAGCGACATAGCTCTTTCCTCTTTCACCTGGCAGTGTTTGTTGAAGTACATCATACTTTTATCTTTATTTAATTGCAACTTGGTATACTTCCCAAACTACTCCATGACCCATGATAAAGTATCCACACCTCTCCTTGATGGAACCATGAAGACCAATACATCATCTGCATAAATAAGATGAGAAATCTGTGGTTGGAACCTCTTACACAATGGAACTATCAACTGACGATGAACCTCCACGTCCATAAGGCATGTGAAGTCTACATAACCAGGGTGAACAGATAAGGGAATAATGGATCCCATAGTCGTAGGCCCCTGTTACTCCTAAAGAAACAATATGGTTGCCCCTTGACAAGGACCGAAAATGTTAGGGTGGATATGCACACTCAGACTCTCTCAACCCAAGTACAATGAAGGCCCATGGCAAGCATAACATGGCACACAAAATCCCTATTCACCGAATCATAGGCCTTTCGCAGATCCAGCTTTACACAAGCCCTGTCACCTCTTGGCTTCTTGAAGTCCCGAATCAACTCGTGAGCTAACTTGTTATTATCTGATATAGATTTGCCCTCGATGAACGCTACCTGATTCAAGAAAACTATCCCATGCATGATCTAATCCATTCTTCTTCACATCATATGAGTAATAAGCTTGTACAAGTAATTACAACACGCAATTGGCCGGAAGTCACTTAATATAGTGGCCCCCTCATTCTTCAGAATTAAATTAAAGAAGGTGTGATTGAGATCCCAAAGAAGTTTCCCATTCATGAAAAATTCTTTGACGATTTCCAGTACATGTACCTTGAGATCCTCCCAATGTACCTTATAAAACTGACTCCCAAATCCGTCTGGGCCAGGCGACTTGTTTGGATCAGCATTCTTTACAATACCTTCAACTTCCTCCATCATGATAGGTGCGAGGAGAACATTGTTCGCATGAGTGACCAGCCACTTACAAACAATCTCAAGAAAAGTAGATAAGTAATTATTCTGATTAAAATGTTCAGTATAATACCTTACCGCCTCTGCCTAAAGTGCGCTCTCTTCCATAACCTCTTTTTCGTCCGGTTCGAATAGCTTGGAGATGTGGTTTCGATATTGCCTTGCTTGTATAACATCGTAGAAAAACTTCGTACTCTTGTCCCCCTCTCGGAGCCAAGAACATTTTGCTCGTTGCACCAGGTCTATTTTCTCCCAACGCTGTAAGGAGTTAACCTCCTCACTAAGGTACTTCTCGATTTCTGCCAGGTCCTCATTGAGTATATTTCCCTGTAGGTCGACTTGTATCTCCCTGAGTTGTTCCTCTTTCTCCGCAAGTTATAAGTGTCGCGCGCCTCGCGACCAGTTTTTGAAACCTGCCTTTATCACCTTGAGCCGATGTACCAAATAGAATTGGGGATTACCGTATAAAATGGTATGAAAGCCCTCTGCAATAGTATCTGTGTACCCCTCCATGTTGCTCCATTAGTTGTTATAACAAAATAGACGCGGCTTAGGCCGACTGACTTCAGCAAGCTGAATATGTAGCAGTGCATGATCACTCGTACACGTTGGTAGACATTCGACCACCGAGTCAAGAAATTTATCAAACTAACTTTGATTATCCAACGCCCTATCCAATTGACATGCTACCCCCTTGTGTATAACTTTATTGTGCCACGACCATATATGACCCATCCTCTCCAATGTCTGTAGGTCTAAACGGAGGATACATAGTTGAAAGTCCTGCAGAATGACGTCTGACACCACTCATCCACCCACTTTCTCATTTATAAATAATAGGGCATTAAAGTCCCCCATCAGGATCAGTGGTAGTAGAAATTGGAACTCCGCTAGTGAGCTAATGTGGATAATCTCCTCCCACATAGCTTCCCGCTGACGTCTGTTATTGTGCCCATACGTCTCACCAAAGAGAAATGATAGTCCTCCTTTATTTGAAAATACAAGCGCAATCATCTATTCAAATACATGAATTACATGTCCCTCCCAACTCCTAATATCCCATCTCACCCATATCCTTACCATGTCGCACATTTCCATATTATGAATCTGATCCCAATGCAATTGTGTCCTTCTTGTCAGCATTCTAGACGACTTGATTTTTATCTCCAATAGAGCTATAATAGTATTTTTCTCACGTCTCGCTACATTGCTAATTTTTCTCCATCTCCCTATCGAACATGCTATGAATACCTTCCATGTTAGCAATGACATTAATTCTTATTAGATTACCCCATAAGATGCTCAGAATCGCCACCTGGGGGGTGACAAGTTCCCGACCTTCTCCTTCAACTAATGCTATGTCTGGTGGCAGGTCCATCGCTCAAGTCTCATCATTTGTATCCCTGTGTGTGACCTACCTCGGATTGTCAATACACAACCCAGACGCCTTAGCAATGTCAGTCATAGATGTCCGGTTAGCATCTTCTTTTGTGGGAGCCATTCTACGTTTTCTACTCCTTGTGCCTTCCTCTATGTTGATGAAGCCCTCATTTGCTTTCTTTATTCCACCATATCCCTTTCGTCCTCCATGGCTACCTCCTTGACGTCCCTTGGATGGGTTGTGCTTTTGTGCCCAAAAGACTATAATTTGGCTCGCATTAAATGCTGGCATGAAATTTACCAAACCTGTCCCTGACTCCCGTCGATCACTATCCACTTCCATCGCTTTATCCAGTCCAATATCAATCTCCAGATTCCCCCTGGCTATTAACGTTCGCAGAGACTGACCCACCTAACTGCTGTTCGCTTGCACCGTCCTGTCCTCCAGTCATTGGTGTCGCTTCCTCGGTAGATATTCCCCATCTTCGTTCAAATTCTAGTGCCACACTTGTCTGCCATCCCCCCACCACTGAAGAGAAAATTGGTGTCATTGCTGCTCCTCCCAAACTCTCCTTGTCTCCAGTAGTCGTATTTATCGCTACTAACATCTGTCCCTTATCTTTACTATTGAATCCCATTCCAATTGTTCCATCCTTTAGGAGATGACCAAAACATTTGCAATATTGACATGTGGGTGGAACCCACTCATACTCCACCTTTTGTAGAAATACTCCTCTTGAAGGGATATCATACTCAATTACTATAGGAAGTTCCAGCCCTGGTTTTATTTCACTTGAAGGGATATCATACTCAATTACTATAGGAAGTTCCCGTCCTGGAAATGTTTTGTGGGTTTTTCTTTGCACTTAATTCCACATCTCTTAGGCGATGTCAACCTACGATGTACCATAGTTTCTGAAGAAGTTTTGATATCAAATTTTACAGGTATCATCCTTAACATGTCTAGTTTGATTTATGTTTTTGGTAGAATTTAGAGGCTATCTAAGTATTAATTATGAATGTTGTACCTAGATCTGTCCCAAACAAGTACACCTTGTAGTTCTTTTTATCATAAATCTTTGTCCAGATATTAGTTTTCACTTCTACAATATTTTTCGTAACCCCACTACTCGAATGGTAACCATATTTTAGATGTATTAAAAATGATACATCTCTCTATAGGAACTTGAATATCCAACATCTAATTTACTGGCATATCATTAGCCACCAGTTCCTGTTTATCACGAGCTAGCTATGTTTAGGGTATAAAAATCAATTTTGAAGCGAGCTTCCATGGTGATCTGCTTAGTTTGAGAAGGATTAAAGTGTAGTTTCTTAAAGTCTTCAAAATCTATCTTGTCTTTAGTTTGACCCTTCTGCTTAATTTAGCCTAAAATTTTATAGAGTATTAACCTAACATGTTAGGAATTCAAATATTTTTTTTAGTAAATTTAGTTATATTCCATGTTTTTTACAATAAAATTGGTCCAAAATTGACACTGATCAGAATAGAGGATAATAAAGCCTATCAAACAAATCCTAAATCTTACTTTAGGATTTTTTTTTCTAGGAATTACTACCTATAAGCTTGTTGGTAAACAAATTCCAAAATTTTTGGAGTTGGTTGGATAATTAAATAAATTTCTAAAAAAATAAATTTTGACACCACGATCATTTCGACCAAAATGACCATAACGTGAGTAAATGGCTTCAAAATTAAAATACGAGAATACTATCATGTCCATATCCTCAGAATACACAGTAATATCACTTTCCAAGTAGATTTTAAAGATATTATAATTTGACCCACTTTTAGAGTGTCATATTGCATGTCGTAGACGATAAACCCTAAAGACTAGTAACTAGGTTTATATTTAAACCACTAATTGTGTTTTATGTATATGGTATTTTTCATGTATACTTTTGGTAGTATTGGGTTCATCGTACGAGTACCCTCTGGTCGTCAACTCATAATCCGTCGAAAGGTTAAGGCAAGTACCGGTACCAATATTTTATTATTATTTTTATATTTGCTTATAGCATATTTTAGTTATAACTATTGTAAACATATGTTACATGAATTTTAATTTTCATGATTTATTCTTGATCTTACACATGCACTAATTCGTCTAGCAACATAAGTGATTCAAGTTCAAGTTTTATTTCTAGTTATTGTTTATATCCTATATAATGAGTATGTGTATAGAAGAAAAACCTATAGGTATATGGACTACGATCAAGTTGCGGATGGGTCAGTTCTGCCATTTCAATCTAGTTGTGCAATGGTAATGCGCTTGCATGTTACTAATGAGTTATCCCAAGCCATCGATATACAGAAAGTGGTTTTGAGGTGAATGATTTTCAAACTATACTATTCTAGTTATTTTAAATTGCTATAGTTATAATATTCATATAACTGTTGCTTACCTATGTAGTTACATGTTTTGAGTTGTTTGTTTTGTGTACTTTGATCCAATCCTAATTGGACAATACTTTTTAGATTTAGATGATGATTCCTATATACTGATGGTTCCAATAAGGTCGTGTCAAATTTTGGAGATAAATCTTAGAACATTGGCCATTTGATGTTATCATAGTTTGTTTTTAAGTTTTTATTCTCTTTTCTTTTACCAGGTTTGTTCCCAATACTTTAGAATTTAGATTTTTTTAACTAGTGAGTTTGATATTATTATTTGGGCCTATAGTTCCTTTCGAACCATATGGGCATTAATCAAATAAATTTAAACTTTTAATTAAATGACATCTTGTTATATTATGCTTTCTCGTAGTAAATTATGAATGAATTAGCTACATCTTATTGTTAAAAAATTTCTAGATGATTCTTGTGTGAATATATATATATATATATATATATATATATATATATATATATATATATATATATATATATATATATATATATATATAATTCTCCATATATTTTATTTTTTAGAAATTAAAAAATTATTGAGATATTCTCATAGCAATCGTGAGAGTTGTAGATAAACCCATGTTACACCTAGGTCACATCATCCAAAAATATGCAACACTGTGTTAAACATAGCTCTTAGAGAATCATATATAGATTTAGATATCTATTTAAAGAATTTTAGAATTTTTTGGAATTGTTTGGAATTGTTTAGAAATTTTGGATAATTAAAACCTAGAAATCTTGTTTATCGGCGACTTCTCAGAATTTATTTTAGAGACATAAGAAACTATTTTGGTGTCAAAATTTATTACAAGGTTAGAATTCCTATATATATTTTCTAGAATATTTCTGGATTTTTTTGATAATTTTAATTATTTATTTTGAGTTAAATAGAGTAAAATTGAATTAAAAATAATTTCTGCAATTAAAAACTGTATTACACAGTCAACAACCCAATCAACATAGAGGGGGACCACCCATCAGCCGCTCTGTATATATATATATATATATATATATATATATATATATATATATATATATATATATATATGTGTGTGTGTGTGTGTGTGTGTGTGTGTGTGTGTGTGTGTGTGTGTGTGTGTTATAAACCCTAAACTATTCAGCAGTAATATTAAATTAGAGGAGAGAGAAAGATGGTTGCTTCGTACGAGACTTTCGAGTTCTTCAACCTTCGCGAAGGCCTAGCGACCAATCCATACGTCAGAATCATTCACCATTTTTTTTAGAATTGTATCATGGTAAAAATCTTGAATATATAATTTATTTTTAATAATTAGAAACCAGAATTCCTGTAGAATTATTTTAGTGTCGGTTATCCAAACACCTTTTCGGTACGCTATTTTCGAGATTTCGGGAGATCCCGAACTCGGATTCATGATCCGTTTGATCTTTTCGAAAGATGACACAGAGAAATTTAATATAGATATATTTTTAGAATTTATTAGATTAATTTTATATCCTGTTTAATTTACGCAAACCCAGGACACCTATCTATCTATTAATCGGTAAACTAGAATTTGTAACTGTGATATCTTGCAAACGAAGCAAGATTTGGGTGAACCATTGATTCTAACATTCTTGTAGTTTTGAAATCTAAAAGATGGTATACTCAAATTTCGGATTCATTTTGGTTGACTTTTTACTCAATTGAATGTCTCGATTTACGTGCTACAAATCTCGTATTTGTAAACTTTACTCTAATGGCCTAGAATTTGTAGTTAACATACAAATCAAATTTTAATATAGGAAAAATATAATATTAAATGATTTTATTTAGAATTATTAGTAAATATCTTAGCTAAATTAATTATTTATGATCGATAATTATTCTTAAAATTTGTAGATATAACTTACATTAATTTTGTACGATGAGGTTTGTGGCTTGTTGACGTGATCGGATTGCGGGTAGATTGGATTACGTGTCCTAAGATTGCGACTACATCATCCTCAAAAATAGGCAAGTATACCTTGCCACGATTACTACTTATTTATATTGAGTTATAAATGTTTTATTTTTGTCATTTGATTTCTTAATTATTTATATTATCAAACTGAGCATCCAAGAAGTACTTGGGTGCAACGATGGTATAAGTCATTTATATTTTTTTACTATGCATGTCGACCTAGAGTTATGAGACCACCCTATAATTTTGAGGTATATTTATGTTTTATATGGCCCTTACACATATGTTGCACGAGTTGTGAGTCTCGTGTAGAATACGGACTTGCGTATTGACTGGCCATCGATACGTATGGGACGTGCGATAGGAAATAAATGCTAATAGAGATATATGTTAGAAGACTTGGCAGTTATTTGAGGTATTTTGTTGTGGATACGACATGGATAGAGCATGGGGTAGGGAGGACAATGAGTAGGCATATGGAATCCTTTGCAAATTCCTTTTTATAAACTGCACGCTCCACTGGAGATGCGTGGTGTGATGAACCTTATATTATCATGGCGGTCTCTGATGATCGAAATAAGTTATGCTTTGTTGGCCTCTGCTTCCCGAGGGAACTATGTCGACCCCATTTTTAGCCAGACAGCACATGCATTGGAAAGTTGTTTTCAAAAGTGCATTTTACTTAGAATGATTATGAACCTTCTTGGATGTTTATTATAGTTTTATTCATGACATGATTTTATTGTAGCTTGTTACGTCTTTCTGAGTACTTGGATCCGGATATTTCTCCAGGTGTAGACGATCAGGACTATTCGCAAAACCAGGACTTGCTACTTCATTCTCCTTCGAGGAGGTCTTTCTTCGAATCTCTCTGATCATTAGATGATGTGCTTATATATATATATATATATATATATATATATATATATATATATATATATATATATATATATATATATATTGGAAAAGATATATTCTATTAAAAACTTTGCAAAAGATAGTCATCAGCCTGAATCAGGGCCACCTATTTATCATAACTAGTCCATCATATTTAATATTATGGATAATCCCTATAGTAGGTGAGGTCAAGCCTTCGAAGATACGTCGGTTGCGTTCACTCCAGATGTGTCATACTGTGGATGCCGGCCTTACGCGCTTTGGAGAACCATGTAGCTCCTCTTTCTCTTGAATTGCTGATAAGCTCCATAATCTCCACGATCTCCCGATCTCCACCAGTGCATATCTGAAGTATCCTGCCCTGATGTTGCCATATTATCCATGAAATTGGAAAATTAAAGAATAAGTAGCTAAGAATCTCACCAACGCCTCCACATAGGATACAACCTGCCAACCCATAAAAGCACACCAAATCTGGCCAGTCTGTCAAGTATTAGCAGTCTGTTAATGCAGACCTTGTACATGCACAATTATAATTTCCAACTTAGTCCCTTCTGCCAGATGAATTCAAACCATGGTATGCACGGATGCTTCATTCTAATACTATCATAGGAGTCTATGTGTTCAAACCCTCCATGCGTCGACCCCTTCAAGCACCATGTGTCCTCTTGTAGCGTGATGTCCAGTCGAACATTGGCAATTGTAGCGACAAACTACCTGGCGACGCTGTGCAGGCCCGAACACCACTTTCCCTGTCGTATGAGATGGCTGACTCGTTCTCCTCTTTGGTTTGTTGCAAAAATACTCCATCCGATCTTCTCAATGAGGTTGTGATTATTGAGCCATAGGCTCGTAGTTTTCATATCCTTTATGCTGTGAGTTATTTCCTTTATAACCAGATGTTGATATTGTAGTATGTTTTTAAATACGACCAAGTCATTGTTGTTGACACGTCTGGTCCAAAAATTATCCCCTCCTAGGTAATTATTTACCATCCACTTGGCCCACAAGGAGTCTTTCGTAATGAACCTCCATGCTAGCTTCATCCCAAACACATCCCCAAGTGTCACTACCATATTTTCCAGGAAAGGGTATTTTAGTTATTTCATAATTAATTAAATATTATGCATGTTAGATAATTATTTGTTGTATTATTTAATTTTTTTTAGATGTTATTTATTTATTTTGGACTTGTGTTAGTGGGCCTAACTAGTTTAGTTTAGACTCATGGACCAACATGTATTAATTGTTAGAATTGAGCCCAACTAAAAAGCCCATTGATTAAGAGGGTGATTAATTTAATTAAACCATTAGACTAGAAGCTTCCCTCCTTAATTATTTCTTCATGAGAGGCCCCAAGGGATATAATGGATATTACATAGTGACTTGAGGAAGGGGTAAGGGGGGCCGGCCTATTAAAGAAGAGGGAAAAAGTTTCTCTCTCATCTTTTTATTTGAAAACTAGATCTAGAATTTTCCTCAACCAAATTCCTTCATTCCACATCATTTTTCTACCAAATTTCATCCCAATTCATTCCTAAATCACCATTGGAGGCTAGTGAAGCAAGGATCTAGAAGGAGGAAGCAAGAATCTACAAAGAGGAGCAAGAATCTACAAGTTGGAGGCAAATTTTATCACATTTGAAGGTTTCATTGGGAATCCATCTTCCAATAGGTATAATTTAATTTTTTCCCTTAATTTAGGTTCTAAATATGAGATTTATCTGTAAGAAATCAACCCATATGCATAGGCTACCCATAGGATTTGGTTTTGTGTTCATAGGAGGCCTATTGAGAAAGTTATGGTAGTTTTTGTGTCAATTTTGGGGGAATTCCGATATTGACATTTATTGTGTGTGTCAATTGGTCATGTAGATCAATTTGGCATGTGCTTGTGTGTTTGGGGCTAGTTTTATGTCCACAATTAAGTACGTATAGTTCATATCCGATTAATTTGGTGATACATGTTGATTTGGGGGTTTTTTCTCCGACGCGGGACTTTGTACATGTCACATTTTGACACGGACACGTAGATTTGTGTTTGACTCTTCGTATTATTCATAAATAATATATTAGACTTGCTTGTGTCCTTCGAGTATGTTTGGATGTGTGGTAGACTCGTGTCGCAAGCGTATCCTAGATCTAGTGAGATACGGGTGTGATATGCTCTATGTGTTGTGCAATTTATTTCTAGATCTACTTTTCCATTATTTTAGTCATTATAATATATATATATATATATATATATATATATATATATATATATATATATATATATATATATATATGTGTGTGTGTGTGTGTGTGTGTGTGTGTGTGTGTGTGTGTGTGTGTGTGTGTGTGTGTATCATATATCTATATACCTATGTGTTATGAATATATGTAGCTATACTTTTACATATGTAATAGCTAGTAAATATAGTAGTGTATATATGTATATGTTAGTATATATATGTTATCTATATATATATTTGTATGTTATGATATATATATATATATTTGTATGATTATATATATGTGTAAGTATTAGTGATATTATGGATATATGTATATGTGTTACTATAATATGTATATGCTATACTATAGGTATTATTGTGGATACGTATATATGTATATAGAGGAGTATGTATATATGTATATATAGTTGTAGTTATATATATATATATATATATATATATATATAGGTATATATGTTTATGTGTATATATATAAGAGAGAGTGGGAGCAGCATATTGAGCGACAACAACAACAGCATATAGCAACAGTAACAGCAGCAGCAGCAGCAGCAACAGCAGCATTGGCGACAGCAGCAGCTTCAGCGACGACAGCAGTTCAGCAACAGCAACAACAACAGCTTCAGCGACAGCAGCGGTAGCAGTATTAGCAACAACAGCATGAACCGTAGCATTAGCAGCAGTATCCGCAGCCTTCAACGACGGACAGCAACGATATATATTAATTATAATATATATATATATATATATATATATATATATATATATATATGGTATTAGTGTATATATATATATTTCTAATTGGTATTTATGCTTTAGTATACTATATTATAATAGTTAGTTGTTAGCATATAGTTATTATGGGTAGTTAGTATATATATGAAGTTTTGGCAATTACCTTGAGATACCAAGGTAAGTATCAAGGTATTTAAGGATACCCAAGGTATTAAGTTTGGGTATCAAGATAAAGGTTTAGTGGTGCGATACCGAGTTGGTTTGAAACCAAGGTATCCACATAGCTTTTGGTAATTATAATTTATATATTTAATATTGTTTGATATGTATATGTGATATTTATCTATTGTTTGCGTATCCTGAGATACGCTATCCTAAGTTGTAGCTTGTATGACCTAGATTCATAGTATATGAACCCAATATTTTCGGGATAGACTCATGCAACCTAGAAACAGGTAGTTTGACATAGTTTGACCAAGTTTGATCGATTTGACTTAGAGTTGACCTAGTTTGACTTTTTGACTTAGAAATGGCTTTTTGACCTAGATGTTGACTAGTTTAACTTTTTTTTCCGAAACCTTGTATTGATGTTATATTCCATATCTAGGTCTTCGAGGCACCGTATCAGACATATGTGAGACTATTCTTTGGACTTCAGACGAGTACATTCTCTGATAGTTTATCATTTATGATATCATCTATGTTCATTGTATCTAGTGTAGATATCCATATTTTCTTGATACGATGGTTACACGGATTGGTATATCCGGATCTCGTCATGAGATGTTATTCCTTGATATATGGTGTATCTTGTGCAAGCCTTATTTTATTGATTATCTTGTACATGTACAGACACTGATTCTCGGGGAGACTTGCTACATTCCTAGAGAATCCCGTGCCATAGCATACCATGGTTGGATCCACTATACCAGTCGAGGGTAGAAAGTATTTTAGTGTAGATATGTGATCATACCCTTCTTGTGCATGTCTTATTTTTCTGTGAGTGTTGGTCATACACCGCACGTATGACTAACCAGGCAATTATTCCTGTGCAAGTTTTCTTGTGCATGTTCCCAAGACGATCACATGTTAAAGCTAGTACTCACTCACTTAGTCATTAGTATTCTTGATCATTGTCATATTGTTCATTCTTGTATTTATTTTCAGTATTTCCTTTATTGTATATCTCTTGTATCTATTGTTGCATCTTGTATATTCACATCTATTTACTGTTACATAGTTTTTATCATTGATTAGAACTGCTGTTAGAGATGTACTCTGCTCCTTTCCTGACTAGATATATTTTTCCTAGATGACACTGAGGAGTGGTACCCTACACATTATGGACCTCAGGATATTATGGGCTTAGAGTCAGAAACCCTGGCTCAGGAGGGACTTATCCCAACTGAGACAGATGACCCGGGACTTGTAGCTTCTTAGTATTCTTTTGCACTGGATTTGTCTCCAGCTTATTTGTTAGTATTCTTTCAGAATCATTGATGTTATTATTTTAGACTCATGAGTTGTATGTGACTATTCTATTCTTTATCATATTCATGTTCATTTCTATCTTAGATCTGTGATTGAGTATTGTTATTGTTGGTGGTTCATTATATTGCTAGATAGATTACCCAGACAGCGTTCTACCGCCGATTCTGCGGCGTAGGCTGGGCGTTGTTCCCGACTTGCATCCCTACATCGGGTGCGGGTCGTGACACAAAGTGCTCGTAATGATCGCAGCCTCATTCCTCCTTCTTCCTGAGGATAACATAAGTTCTCCCATCCTATTGCATGCATACCTCCCCGCCAGATGAAGTTGGCAGAAATCTTCTCAATCTTGTGGATAGTGGCTATTTGTAGCATAATAGTTTGCAACCAATACATAGCAATGGCGGTGATAACCGATTGAACCAACTCAATATGTCCTCCGCAAGGCAGACATTCTGCATGCCATCCCTCTACTTGCTGTTTTGCATACTCTACTAGCATATGACAGTCGGTATCTTTGACATAATTGATGGATAGAGGAACTGCCAAATATTTGACTGGCTATTCTCCTCGTTCCACCCTAATCAGAAACGCTCTTTCTTCCTTATTCGGACATTGGAAATTGAAATATTCTTTTCTTTTATCTCCATTGAGGTATAATCCACTATATTTGGGAATTACAATATACCCATTTTTGGGATACAAGTATGTGGCCAAGCCCAGCCTATACTCCAACATCATCGATAGTATATTTTTTTACTTCCATAATATATATATATATATATATATATAGATATATATATATATATATAGAGAGAGAGAGAGAGAGAAAGAAAGATGAATTCTCTACAAGCGACGACGGCTTCAAACATAGGTCTAGGGTTTGGATCCAGGGCGTGGGATCCAGGCCAGGTGGATGATGGGAAGAGTGGAGGTGGGGGGCTTCCGGTGTAGGAAGGCTTGGAGGAGGGCGGAGGATGGACAACTGTCATAAGGCAACGAGGAAATAGGAGTTCGGGACTGGATCGACATGCAAGTACAGGTGTGCCGAATATGTGCTCAACTGATGCACATAACAGTTGAGGCATCAGGATGATTACAGGGAGATCCCAAAATCAAGTAGGGGCTGCTAGAGTCACGACTTATCGTCAGGGCGCGCCTGCAATCCCTGGGCAAGCGAGTGGTTTGGGGGGTCAAGGTTCGCCTCAAGCACGATGTTATACTGTGATAGAGAAGAACTATGATTCGATACACGGGAAAGCATTTCAAATAGAAGACTGCACCTTCAGAAATCATTCGTGAAAACTGCTTCTTTGATGTTAGTTTTGGTTTTACCATTTTTACATTTATTATTTATTTTGTTTTCCTTGAATCTAGGACCTGTGAGTCGGTTCGCACTTTGGCACTAGTTGAATCCCAACCCAAAGTCCACTAAAAAATAAGCTTGCCTAAACCTGAACCAACCCTGGACTCATTCTGTCATGCCCTAGTCCCAAAATACGTAGGACTAAAAATACGTGAACATGCCAGCTACGTATTCAACCAGGCTCTTGTTCGACTTGAATACGTATAAGTTATATTATAATGGTCACTATCTAGATAACAAATTATATATATATATATATATATATATATATATATATATATATATATATATATATGTTAATCCATAATGAAACAAAATACAAGAATGAGCTACATGTGCTAAAGTCGGCGCCCAGTAACACACAAGCTCGAGTAGACTCGAGAAAGAAATACGAGTCTATAAAAATAGGCTATAACAGCAGAAATAAGTAACGAGAAATGATAAACATAACTGCGGTAGAAATGATAACAATACCTGAGTCCAATGCCTGCATGACGAGGCAATACACATCAGTAGCTCGAGAATCTCCACAATCGTATATGTTGCAAAACTGACAAGGGGCCAGGTCCTCAAAGGGACGTAACAAGGTACAAGAAATAACATGCCAAGTAAACAGTAAAATAATAAGCAATGTGCTCAAGGGTATCTATCATAACCAGCTAAGTGAATGCACATGAGAACATCACTCGTACGCTAGACTACCAAAGTGTGAATATGAAGATCTCAGTAGACATCCTCAGTAAATATGAAACCCCACAGGCCCCGTCATGGAACTTACAGGAACTAATGACAATCCCCAAAGCTCTGTAACGAGACAACGACAACTAATGATAAAAGTGGTAGCCCAACGCTCTGAGTATGCTCTCCGCAGCCAATGTAATCTCACGTCTCACGTCCATGATATCTCATGTCCATAACACAAAAGATCAATCACTAACTATGTCTCGAGTCAATGTGTAGATATACTCATGTCAACTATCTCAAGTTATGAATCATATCCTGACATAGAAGCCAAAAACCTCGAATGTCTCAAGTAAAGCTTCTGTACATAAAATTTGTGTCCAAAATCCTAAGGTATATCGTACAAGAGTTAGCACGAACAAGGCAATATGACGATAATGCAACTAACGATACACGATTCCGCAAACTGATGTCGGCACCCGAATATAATTTGGAGGCTAAGTATCGTATAGGGTCCTAGGATCTCAACAGAATACATGCTAAAAATAGAAGAACAGTCAAGAACTAGTAAATAATACAAAGAACAAAATACTGAAAACAATGGCAAGGTACACTTGCTTGGGCCCTGGAGGATGGTATGGCTAAGTCCAAGTAGCAAGCTTGTTACGCCAACTACTCCCAAAAAGGTGGAATTCGCATGAACGCCTCCAAATACTGAAAATAATATAACCATCATTCCAAAATATACAAAATGCATACAATTGACTACCCATAAGTCCAATTTTGATACAGAGACAAACTTAACAGTTTCGGGTCAAAGCGGTATCTAAATGTGGCCCACTTTTCATCAAAAAATATACCAAAGATAAAGTTCTCCAAATTTAGCAAACACAGTGTTTATGAGTCCAGAACGATGACACATCCTCAACGGAATATTCGAAATTGGATTCCAATGAGCCAGTCACAAAAACACATGTCAAATGGGATCGTGGGGCCCACGAAACGGTATTTCGGTCAATATTCTCAAAATCGAACCAAACTTGGATCACAGGACCAACGTATTGCTACGACTTCGATGGCATAAGTTTCGTTGTGAAATGACAAGCACACACGAAGTGATTCTACAAACTCAGAAAATGTCAATACGGTATTTTTCGACGGATACGGGTTGATTCCGGCGTGTACACACGTCCAAATCAAGTTTCGTGAAAGCCCACACGTCAGATTTGATGATACGCGTCTTTTGGTGTAATCCTTACTGAATAAAGTTGTCTCGTTTGACGGGACACACTCTGTATCATAAAATTTTGGATTTCTAAAACATAATTTTTTGTTAGTTTCACAACAGAATTAATGGAGATTAAAAATGAACTAATAAAAACTAAAAAAGGGAATTAAACCTAGTTATGTTTTCTATAAGTTTTTTTCAAATAATTTATAACATTAATGTTTACACCAAAAATATATTTTTTTCAAATAATTTTTATTACTAAATATAACTAGATATTTATATATGTTAATTAAGTCGAATAATTATATTTTTCTAAGAATAACAAATTTAAAATTTTAAAATTATGGGGATTTACACATTCTAACCCAAATACCCCACTCAAACACAAACTCAATTGAGCCAAAAAAACTGATCTGGATCATACTGGAAATTGGTCAACCGAGCTCGGTCCAAGTTCTACCCAAACTCTGCATCCAAAACTGATTCCTGAATCAAAGTGCTAAATCTATTCTCATGGCTCCAAAGTTCAAATTTTTGAACGTTATGCATCCGAGTTCTGCCCGAACTCTGCCCCAGAAAATCCTATAAATAAAGAAGAATTTTCTATTTCTATTTAGGCATTCACTCTTCATCTTCTCTATTCTCTAAAGATCTTTAAACCTTCTCAATCTCCAAGATAACTCCCATTCTTCTAAGTACCAGTGCGGTTTTAATTAGAAGTGTTTGAGTTGTACAAACTTGGTTATTCAAAATTAGTTCTCTAAAGTGTTTAAAGTTTTCTAGCTCTTTGGATTAAAGCTCGTGTCTGTACGAAGTCGCAAGCCCTTCTAATCAAAGCTTGTGTTTTCACTAATAGTAAAGTTAACTCCGACCAAGGGTTCTCGGGGCTAGACTAGTTCTCCATAAGGAAAACTAGTATAAAAATCTCAGTATTTTCGTTTGCTCTTCTATACTCACTTATTGTTCATATATATTGCTGCATTATTTGCTAGTTGGTAGCTGCCTTAACGTAGTCTTAATTTTAAATTGTATATTTATTCTACTATACTCTATTCGCCCCTCTAGAGTTGCCCAATGATCCTTCAATTGGTATCAGAGCAAGGGTTTTATTATTTTGGACTAACCTCTGAGAGTATTTGTATGGCAACCATATGACAACCACAAAACGGTGAAGGCCAGTCCACAAATAGGCCACCCCTATTTGATGGCACCAACTATACGTATTGGAAGACATGCATGAGTTTTTATCTCAAAACCCTTTATTTTGATTTATGGTCTATTGTTATAAATGGCTACAAGAAACCTGCTAGAATTATTATAGATGGTAACCTTGTTGAGAAACACCATGATAAATATACAGACCATGAAAAGAAAAAAACTAGTCTTGATGCTAAGGCTATTAATGCTTTATTTTGTGCAGTAGATAGAACTGAATTCAATAGAGTTTCTACATATGCCACGTAACACGAGGTTTAAAAACTTCTTGAGGTAACTCATGAAGAAACTTCACAAGTGAAGGAATCCAAAGTCTCAAGACTAGCACAAGAATATGAGCCATTCAAAATGAAGCCTAATTAGATAATCACTAATATGTTTACATGTTTCCTAGATATTGTTAATCCTTTATCTTCTCTTGGTAAAGAATACAGCAATTACGAAAAGATTCGTAACGTACTTCGAGGACTTACCAAGAATTGGAATCCCAAGATGTCATGCCCCAGTCCCAAAATACGTAGGACTAGGACACGTAAGCATGCCAGCCGCATGGGTATGGCACTCCAATATATGGAAACCATAACGCATACGTACACTGTATTATGAACAATAATTCACAAGTGGTAAAATTATCACAAGTCACAAGGTATAATCTAAATCTCATCAATATAAATCAAATAGAAAAGAATAACCAATAACCATGTAACTAGATCTCAATATAAAGTATCTAAAGAATGACAGTCGGATGAAAATAAATCCACTGCCGAAATAGAATATAAAATGAACAAGATAAACCCTATATAAATACAACATCTAACCATCACGAGGCTTGAAGAGAAGACCTCCTCGGAATATAAGTAGCCTGTCTGATCTGTGCTCCCGTGAATACTCACGAACATCTACACCTGAAAAGGGACCAGGTCCTCAGAGGGACAGAACAAGATACATAGAAGCATGTCATAAAGTAAATACTGAATAAATAAAGGGGGTGTGCTAACCATCTAAGTGAATGCAATTTGAGGACAACTTAGTGCGTAAGGAAAGTGTAGGCTAGACATATGCTGACGTAATTCACCAATCGTCGTGACTGGCTAGTATATGCCATATATGCCCCCATTCGAGGGCACTTGTAATAATAACGTCCATCTCCGAGGAGCATGGTATCTGTATAATAGTGTCCAATGTTCTATAGAGTGTGGTATCTGCAAAAACAACAAGTGACGTCCAACACTCTAAAGAACGTGGTATCTGCAATATATATATATATATACGTCCGTATCACTCCGTCGAATGCGGTATCTGCATAGAGGGAGTGGGTGTCCCATATGCCTGCTAGTAGTCCTCCCCGCCCAATGTAGATATACAAGTCGTGAACATGATGTGGATATCTTGTACTATGATGCAAGTCTCTATAAAAATAAACAATTAAGCTAAATACCGTTACACGTGTTGCTCACACCGATGGCCTGTCGAGTATGAGGCACGTGTCCCTATATGGACTCACTCTATGACGTGTAATAATACGTGTCAAGGCCTGGGGAGTAATATCAATAACTCCATAATTTTTAGGTGGGTCCACTAGACACTAGGTTAGATACAAGTCCTAACATCAACGCATTCGTTGACTGCACCCGAGTCTCTCTCGGACGCGCACAGTTATATAATATAAACATGCAATTCAAAATTCAAAATTTAAACAGTACAACAAGACAAGATATACTTGCCTGGCAAGAGAGCTACAAAATATAACGTCCAGATATCAAACACCAAGAGTCAGAAACTATGACCTCAGAATGAACGTCTCCGGATGCTGAAATAAACATCACCAATATTTTCAGAATAAGCGAAATAGCTAGAAAATATTACTCTTTCGTCCAATTTGGACACAAGGGCAAAACAGTAATTTCGGACCAAAGTGGGGTCTACGTGTGGGCCACTTTGCACCGAAAAGTGTGCCAAGGGTAAAGGTATCTAAAAAGGACAAATTATAGGTCAAACAAACTCTAAATGTCAGTACGAACTCAACGGTATGTCCAGATATGGATTACGCTGAGCCGAATACAATTTTGCACAAAAAGTCAATTGTGGGGCCCGCCAATTGGCGACTTGGTCAACTGTTTCAGAATTGCGTGGAAATTGGGTCACAGGACCGGCGTGATACCACGAGTCCAGTGGCACAAGTTTTGTCGCATTCTGACGAGCCTGCACAAAATACGCACGGCTTTTGTAAAAGTCATGATATTGTGAATTTATTGCGGATACATACTGATTATGACACGCACACGCGTCCAAATCAGTTTCGATGAATTCCCACATATCCGGGTATACTACGCGAACTTTTTGGTATACTTGGTACACAGTGGGGCGTCCCGTTTGGCGGGACGCGCTCCGTTTTACAATTTTTGGAATTTGGAAAAAAATAAGTTTTGGGGTTTTACTACCTAATTTATTTTAACATACATCAACAAATAAAATATTATATTTAAAAGAAAATAAACTATGTTAGGTGGTCTTCGCATACCAATAAGAAAAACCGGACTTGGATCTCTGTGGTGGGAGATACGAATCCGAGAACAGGGGTGGTTGCAATATAATTTCTGGAATTAAGAAAGTGGTCATATTTTCTCGACTTGACGTCGATTTTTACCTTGGTTGGCACGCTATTCGAGATAAACTAACATACAAATATGGAAGGGGATAGGTGAGGATCATACCGGTGAAGACGGGGTCGAGTTTGGTCGAGCGAGAGCACGAAAATGGAGCGGGAATACAGGTACGTTGTTGTTCATTCCTGCGCGGCGACGCTCGCGGCGTGCAGCGGCTGCGGCGCGGCTCCGGTGGTCGCTGGATGGCGGCGGCGGCGCGGCTAGGTGGCTGGGCGGCGCCGAGGGTGGATGGGAGGATTAGGGTTCGGGTTTGGGAGAGAGTGAAAATATATAGAGAGAGAAGAGAGAGGAGGTGGGGGGCAAAATCGCTCGGGGGGCGGGGGGGAAACAGCTGATGTGCTGCTGTTTCTTGTTTTCTTACTTCCTTCCTTTCTTACTTTCTTTCCTTGTTTCTTTCTTACTTAGTTTCTTTCTTTCCTTCTTACTTCTTTCCTTGTTTGCTACTGCTGTTGTTTTCTAAGTCATGGTTTTGGTTTGGAAAAATGGGTTTCGGTTTGTGGGTTTGGGTTTGGATCCATTAAGGATCCAAACCCACTATCTTTTCTTTACTTTTCTTTTTCTTTTTCTTATTCTAATTAACTAATATATATATATATATATATATATATAATTATATATATACTTATATATACCTATAAAATTCTAGAAAAAATATATTTGTGCACACCATTAAGCTAGCAACTGTCCATAGGGTCTCCTACATGAAATAAATTTAGAAAAATTTATAATGGCTCCAAAAATTTCCTAGATGCACAAACACCTCAAATAAAAATTAAATAAAAATCTATTTCCTCTATTTAGCACATAAATACTATAAATAAAAATAATTAAATAAAATAATTAAAAAAATAACTAATACGGTTTATTAAAAATTGGGGTTTCACAATCTACTCAACTTATAAGAATTTCGTCCTCGAAATTATAACTAAGCCACGGCAGAAGTCAAGGATGGTATAAGATATAAATTAACAAAATAATTTTATACCTTGGTCAATAAATAGGTTCGAAAAATGTTTGCACATGTCGTCCTCGCGCTTCCAAGTTGATTCTCCTGGCGCGCCATGCTTCCATGCCACGCGGACCAAGGGAATAGACTGGTTCCTCAATAATTTCTCTCAACGATCATGGATTCCCACGGGTTGCTCTTGGTATGAAAAGCCGTAATTTCGGCTAAGACGTCCCCATCAGCATTCTGGAACGGTACGCAGCGGCTTCTACGCCCATCCAGCTCCTACGCCTGCTCGGCCTCTACGACCATTCGGCTTCTACGCCTACCTGGTCTCTATGACCATTCGGCTTCTACGCCTGTTCGGCTTCAACGCCCATTCGACTTCTACGCCTGTTCGACTTCAACGCCCATTCGGCTTCTACGCCTGTTCGGTCTCTTCGACCACTCGGCTTCTACGCCTGTTCGGCTTCTACGTCTATTCGACTTTTATGCCGGTTTGATAACTATTCGGCTTCTACGCCATGGTGGCAGACATTTGGCTTCTATGCCAACCTCTTCTACACAATGGATACCTACCTACGTGGCTTCTACGCCGTGATCTTCGTAGCGATTATACGCGTTTTGTCCCTTAGTTGGACCCGCGTCACACGCTCATTCAAAGGATCATCTATACGCAGGCATTGGTTACTTTAACCATTGTGTAAAAGGGTGTTGTACTTTCCACTCCTCGGTTTCTACACCGACGGAGTGGTCACTGTCACCAAAACTCTATAAATAGAGACCTCTATCAATGAGAAACAAGGTGGAAAAATTGGTCAAGAAACCAATATCAGATCCAGGGTCGAAAGATTGAAAGATCGAACCAGAGGTCAAGAGAGAGAGAGAGAGAGAACCCGGAGCTCAGACAGAGAGTAGGGATCGGCGACTTTGGCATCGTGCATCTACCCCCCTCCTGCAACCTTCAAAACTGCTCCCTGTCTTCTACGGCACTTCTTCAACATCGTGTGGTCCAAGGGCTAAAGTGATCGACTGCAGATCAGACACCTATAGCAATATTTACCCAGATTAAATAAATTGTACTCCCATATCCTCGTATAGGATCAAATTGTACAAGTTTGTTTGTAAACCAAAGAAGGCGGGTTCCATATAAACCCCATATTGAATACATCTTCCATTCTTTCGTTTAATACCACAAACAAGATGGCGACTCTGCTGGGGACATCTTTCTCTTCTGATGAGGAAGCAATTGCTCAACACGATACGGTATCTATAGGAACCATGAAGAAGACACTGGTCGTCCAATTCGACCAGTCTGCCTACGAAGACATGCTTCGAACCGGGGATAGCTCTCACTCTCTCTCCGTCCAAGACAATAGGAAGCTGCGCAAGGTCTAGATGCCCAAGACATCCTCTACCATTCCTGTGGACTCTCCGATCTCTCCGACCTCTCCGACCAATGAGGTTATAGCATTGCTCCCTCCGTGTCCTGCACATAAAATTCAGTCTTCCTCTACGCGCGGTACAGACGAAACTTCGGGCAAAGCCTCAGCGCTAACCCAGAAGTGTCCCCTGCGTTCTACGCGTAGAAACCAGTCTCCCGCTACGCACGGTACAGACGAACCTTCGGGAAAAGCCTCAGCGCTAACCCAGAAGTGTCCCCTGCACTTTACGCGTAGGAACCAGTCTCCCGCTACGCACGGTACAGACCCAACTTCTGATGATGCCTTAGCGCCAAGTCGGAAGTACAAATCACGCTCCATGCACAAGACAACATCTAACCTCTACGGGGAACCAGATGAGCGCTGTGATTTCTACAAGGGGAAGCAAGCGGCGGAGTACTCGACTTCTCGGTCGTTATGCCAGCGAAGAAGCAATCTACCTACCCTCCGGATTACGCGGAAAGCCAACGGCCGACTGAGGACCTCTTCAGCTTTACGCCAGTCTAAGCAAATCTCCAAATTACGCCAGGCGGGGTCCCACGACGTAAAGCAAGATCAGGTTGCGGGAAGGCACCCTCTATGGGGATTATCCGCCACCCAGATGGCCGACCTGTTGTACACAGGTGGTGTAGGGAAAACCTTGGTGCCCAATCTCCGCATGCCCACTGATGGGAACAGAAGGAACAAGCCGTCGTCTTCTTCCTCCACTCCTCCTGACCTGCGGGATTATCTAATCCAGAGACGCAAAAACAAGAGTCATAAACGGACTTTAGTTCCCCTAACAGTCAAACGCGGGGAGATCATATGGGAAGATACGTCAACGTCTAATGTCGTCATAACAGGTGGACCACAGGAAGACTCCATCTTTATTATTCAGCCAACCCATGACGATCAGCATCCGATAATCTTCGGTAGCAGGCGGAATACCCCGATCGTACAGGAGGAATCGTGCGAGTCTGAAACTGGCAGGATACAAACCCACAGATATAGCCCACAAGCATTAAATATTATACAAAATATGGGTTACAACTTAAAACTGAAACAAGGTCTCAACTACGGGAAAGGTAGATGAACGCCGGTGCATAGTAATTCTCACCATCAAAAAGCTCATTTCGGGTTGGGATATACTGCGTCTCTCACAAGACCCGAAATTCTTAAATCCAATCCTGTACCACCAGAGGCAGTCCCTGATAAGTCAGTTTCTGCGGCCAGAGGCCACGGCATGTCTAGGAGTAACTCACCTCGACAGAACAAAGTGACGTCCAGAGCCAGGGGTAGAGTCCCCTCAAGATTCGAAGATGATGCAACAACGACGATCTCCCCGCAAGACCGTAAAATTCAGGCATCAGGAGCCCGAAGACTAAAAGGAACTTTCTCCTTCAACGAAGACGACGTCATTGAAATCTTTGATATGTTAATGAAAGAGCGCAAACTTCAGCTACCCAACATCAGACATCCTGAGAGGGTTGGCAAAGTGGATGACCCAGATTATTGTCTCTTCCACCGATACACTCATTACCCCACAAAGGCGTACTATGTGCTAAAAAGGAAAATTTAGGAGATGATCGAGGCCAAGGTCATCACTTTGAATCTGTAAAACAAGGGGACGGTCTTTACCAATTGGATTTCCATTCTTTTCTCACATAACGATTTGCTCTTTTAAAAAAAAATGTGTGTGCTCAAAGGAAGAGTCCCTAAAAAGTCTCTCTAGACAAAGACTGCCATGTCCACATTACCTCTGAGCAGATATGCACTTCCATCCCCGATAGAATTGCATCCCAGAAGTTTTTCATGTTCCTATTACCTCTGAACAAACCTTCTTGGTTTCGACTATCGATTATCACATCGGTTGTCATCTCAACTTAGCGCCCGTACTTAACTCTAAGTACGCCAGTGGTGTTAGGTCCACAAAGACTGCCATATCCATATTACCTCTGAGCAGATATGCACTTCCATCTCCGATAGAATTGCATCCCAGAAGTTTGTCATGTTCATATTACCTCTGAACAAACCTTCATGGTTTCGACTATCGATTATCACATCGGTTGTCATCTCAACTTAGCGCCCGTACTTAACTCTAAGTACGCCAGTGGTGTTAGGTCCACAAAGACTGCCATATCCATATTACCTCTGAGCAGATATGCACTTCCATCTCCGATAGAATTGCATCCCAGAAGTTTGTCATGTTCATATTACCTCTGAACAAACCTTCTTGGTTTCGACTATCGATTATCACATCGGTTGTCATCTCAACTTAGCGCCCGTACTTAACTCTAAGTACGCCAGTGGTGTTAGGTCCACAAAGACTGCCATGTCCATATTACCTCTGAGCAGATATGCACTTCCATCTCCGATAGAATTGCATCCCAAAAGTTTGTTATGTTCATATTACCTCTGAACAAACCTTCTTGGTTTTGACTATCGATTATCACATCGGTTGTCATCTCAACTTAGCGCCCGTACTTAACTCTAAGTACGCCAGTGGTGTTAGGTCCACAAAGACTGCCATGTCCATATTACCTCTGAGCAGATATGCACTTCCATCTCCGATAGATTTGCATCCCAGAAGTTTGTCATGTTCATATTACCTCTGAACAAACCTTCTTGGTTTCGACTATCGATTATCACATCGGTTGTCATCTCAACTTAGCGCCCGTACTTAACTCTAAGTACGCCAGTGGTGTTAGGTCCACAAAGACTGCCATGTTCATATTACCTCTGAGCAGATATGCACTTCCATCTCCGATAGAATTGCATCCCAGAAGTTTGTCATGTTCATATTACCTCTGAACAAACCTTCTTGGTTTTGACTATCGATTATCACATCGGTTGTCATCTCAACTTAACGCCCGTACTTAACTCTAAGTACGCTAGTGGTGTTAGGTCCACAAAGACTGCCATGTCCATATTACCTCTGAGCAGATATGCACTTCCATCTCCGATAGAATTGTATCCCAGAAGTTTGTCATATTCATATTACCTCTGAACAAACCTTCTCGGTTTCGGCTATCATTACCACATCGGTTGTCATCTCAGGCTCGTCGCCCTCTGACTCACCTGACGCTCTCGAGCAAGCATTATCAGCAAATATGGTGATGGCAGATCCCTTCGAAGCAGACGAACAGGATTCTGAGCCGTTTGAGAATGACTCTTGGGCTCAACAAATGGATACGCAGTGGGAATTTTGCTTCGAGCAGAGGAAACCTCCCACCAAAGACGAAGTTATCCAGGTTGATGTTGGGGGTGAACTTTCGCCAAAACCGATATTTATTAGTAATAATCTTTCCCCGGCTGAACGGGAAGAAGTTATCCAGCTGATAAAAGAATATATCGACATCTTTGCGTGGAATTATGAGGACATGCCGGGCCTTGACCCGAAGGTGGCTACTCATAAGCTCAATATATTGACTGACTTGAAGCCTATGAAGCAGCACCAACGCCGGTTCCGCCCGGACATGATGGACGCCATCGAAGCCGAAGTCAAGAAGTTAATAGCCTGCAGTTTCATTTGGGAAGAACAACATCCCGACTGGATCGCCAACGTTGTCCCAGTCATGAAGAAAAATGGGAAAATACGTATCTGCATCGATTACCGAGATCTGAATGCAGCCTGCCCCAAGGATGTGTTCCCTCTTCCCATCACGGACATCATGATCGACAACACCTGCAGTTTTGAACGCATATCTTTTATGGACGGATTCTCATGATACAATCAGATCAAGATGCATCCTGAAGACGAGAAGCACACTGCCTTCCGGACCCCGTTGGGAGTATATTGCTATACGGTCATGCCCTTCGGATTGAAGAACGCCGGGGCTACATACCAACGGGCTATGAGTAGCATATTCCACGAACATTTACGCAAAATAGTAGAATGTTACATGGACGACATAGCCGTCAAGAGCCACCTCAAAAATGATCGCATTCAAGACTTGAAGACGGTATTTGAGTTAATGCGCCAACATCAACTCAAGATGAACCCTACGAAGTCCTTCCTGGGTGTATCTAGTGGCAAATTCCTGGGATTTGTCATTACCGCCAAAGGCATCCAAGTGGACCATGACAAAGTCCAGGCCATCGTAGACATGCGACCGCCCCACAATCTGAGGGAACTCCGGGGATTTCAAGGCCGTCTGGCTTATATCCAGAGGTTCATATCCAACCTCTCGGGAAGATGTCAGCCCTTTTCGTATCTCATGAAGAAAGGAGTATCCTTCGTATGGGACGAAATCTGTCAGCAAGCATTCGGGGATATCAAACGCTACCTTACCAGTCCGCCGGTTCTGGTGCCTCCCATCATGGGAAGACCATTCTTGCTGTACGTTCGAGCAATGGATCATTCGCTAGGAGCTCTTCTTGCGCAGAAGAACGATATGGGGAATGAACAGGCTATCTACTACCTCAGCAGGATGATGGTCGGAGCCGAACACCGGTACAACCCAGTGGAGAAGGAATGCTTTGCTCTGATGTTCGCTATCCAGAAGATGCGACACTATGTCACCGGCCAGACTATCCATATCATCTCCATGATCAACCCTCTTCGAGTACTGATGAGCAAGCCAAGTGTTCTTAATTCTCGGCTCACAACTTGGGCGATGTTGTTAACACCATATGACATGGTATACGTCCCGCAGAAGTCCATCAAAGGCCAAGCGCTGGCCGACTTCCTAGCTACTCATCCGATCCCGGAGGCCTCCAAATTATACCAAGACATTCCCGACGAAGTTGCAGAATGTAATTCCGCGATGGAAAGTGATGCGTGGCAACTGTTCTTCGACGGCGCCTCCAGGACTGGTCCCCAGGAAAACGTGGTTTCAGGGGTAGGAATCGTCCTGGTCATTCCTGATAAACTCATCATCTACCGAGCATATTCTCTTAACGAACCATGCTCCAACAATGTGGCGGAGTACAACGCTCTGTTAATCGGGCTTCAAGTCGCTAAAGAGCTGGGGGTCGAGTCCCTGGAAGCTTTCGGTGATTCTTTGCTTATCGTCAATCAAGTCAGAGGAATATATGAAGTCCGGAATCCAGACCTCATCCCCTATCACCAAGCAACAGTCGAGATAGCCATGACATTCAAAGGGTTTTTCCTAGAGCATGTACCTCGATCTCAGAATCTGGAAGCTGACGCCCTAGCCAGTCTAACTGCGGATTTAGCCACTCCTATAAGAAGACATGATTCGGTAATCCTTCTTAACAGAGATCTATTCTGCATGAAGAACAACTTTCACATAGAACGCAGCTACGCTATGAACACGGATCCCCCTAGAAGAGACTGGAGAAGTCCCTTTATAGATCTCGTCGCATACAAAATCTTGCTAGAGGACCCCAAAGAAGCTGTATCCGTCAAAAGACGATCATTACGCTTCTACTTCGATGCATCTTCATAATGCCTGTATCGCCGGACCTACGACGGACTGCTATTAAGATGTCTCTCTGACGACGAAGCACAGCAGATTATCCGGGAAGCTCACGACGGAGTATGCGGAGCGCATCAGCCCGGTCCTAAGCTACAGGATCGTATCAGGAGGATGGGCTATTACTGGCCCACTATGATCACAAACGCGATCAACTATGCAAGACAATGCAGAGCCTGTCAGGTTCATGCAGACTTCATACATCAACCGTCTAAATATCTACATCCTACGGTTGCATCCTGGCCTTTCGAAGCATGGGGCATGGATATTGTTGGTCCTATTCACCCGTCTTCTTCCAGAGGTCACCGGTTCATACTGGCCATCACGGATTACTTCTCCAAATGGGCAGAGGCGATCCCTCTCGCTGAAGTAAAGGCGTCTGACGTAATCATCTTCATCAAACATCACGTCATTTATCGCTTTAGGGTTCCCCGGAGGATAATCCATGACAATGGGCCTCAGTTCATCAGCCAAGCGTTTCATCGATTTTGCGATAAAAATCAGATAAATAATATTGCCTCTACGGCATATTATCCAGCTGCTAATGGTTTGGCGGAAGCTTTCAACAAAACCATTATCGAACTCTTGAAGAAGTTTGTCTCTTCAAACAAAAAAGACTGGAACGAGAAGCTGGGCGAGTGTCTCTGGGCATATCGCACAACGGTACGGACACCGACAGGTTATACCCCATTTTCACTGGTCTATGGGAGCGAAGCGGTTCTTTCCATTGAAATCCAGATCTCGTCGCTCAGGATAGCCGTCACTAATGAGCTGACTCGAGAAAAGAACGACCTGCTAAGGCTTCAAGAGCTAGAAGGATTAGACGAGAAACGCCTCCAAGCTCAACAGCGCATCGCGCTCTACCAAGCACGCATTTCCAGAGCTTTCAATCATAAAGTAAAGGAAAGAGTGTTCAAAGTCGGCGAGCTAGTTTTAGCCGTAAGAAGGCCGATGATTCTTACTCACAGGAGTAAAGGCAAATTCCAGCCCAAGTGGGAGGGCCCTTATGTGATCGAGACAATATTCTCGAACGGTGCTTACAGGTTAGCCCAACCTAATGGAGACCTGTTAATGGCTCCTATCAACGGTAAATTCCTGAAGAGGTACTATGCTTAACCTCCTCTGCTCAAGTGGAATATAGCAAGAATCTCAAAGTCTGACCAAACTACTTCTAGAACGAAACTAGTTAGGTCATATTCTATCATGTCCGTATGACCTCTGAACAGATATGTCCTGCTAAAAGTTTATCGAGAGTCTATCATGTCCATACTACCTCTGATATCACTCTCGCCCAAACTTGTCATTTACATTCCGAAATGATGGGTCCACAAAGTCAGAAAAGATTCACTTTATTTATTCCCGGAAAGAGCATAATTATATTGGGGAAGCAAAGAGAAGGAAGGGCACATCATTGCGGGGGAGCGGTCAGATCGCGAATCAGCTTTGCCAGTACAGCCACCCTCTCGTCCCTGAAGACCAAGGCATCAGCGCGGGCCTGTTCCAGCCGTGCCTCGGGATTGTTTGTAAAGGACAGTTTGGCCCTTGCCCGAAGAGAGCCAGCTCGGGCAGCTTCTGCATGCTCCAGGTCCCGTCGCGCTGTGCTCAGTCGACCAGTCGCTACGTCTAGACCTGCCAGCGACTGAGAAACCCACTCCTCCGCCTGAGCGAGTTTCTCCTTCAACTTGCGAGCCCTCGCTGCATTCCCTTCGTGCTCGGATTGGCACTTAGTCTGAAGAGCAAGAGCCTCCTCCACAACAGCTTTTCTTTTATCCATCTCCAGCTTATGTGCTTTAATGGAGTTATCCAGGCTCTCCAGCTGTTTGGTAAGCCATGCAGTCATGGAGTCGTATCTGGCCTGGACCTCAGTTTCAAAACTGCCCCAAGTCAGCTGCAAGTATTCGTTAATAGGTTGCTCCAACCCATTAACCACCGCCTCCAGGGCGTCGGCTACCCCAGAATCGCCAAACTCCCTGACCGCCCCAATCGAAAACTGGGAAGCCTTCTTCAGACGATCAAAATCCAGGTTCTTCGCCAACACCATTGATATCAGCGTGTTCAAGCTGGTATAGAAGAGGCTGGTATACAGCTCGGTCAACGCAACCAGATCTGGTTGGATGCCAGGAGTGGCCGCGATATTGGCAAGTTCCCCTCCAGGAATAATTGCAGACGAGGTGGCCACAGCCGTCGCCTCGACAGGTGGTGAGACCGAAGAAGATGCGACAGCGACGGTCGAAGTCATCAGCATACTCGTAAGAGGCGAGGTCACGATAACGGGTTCGTCCTCCTCTTGAGGTAACGAAACTACTCCGGGCGAGCTGGCCCTCGAAGCTATTTCCTCCTCAAAGTCGAACGCCTCCGTATCATCGTCAGGAGCCCGAGTGGAGCCAGAACGCGCTTCAGCGCTATACTCCCCGTGGATGCCATCCCCTGAGAAGAGGACAAGAAAGTTGATATTAATATGATAGTAATCTTTCTAAAAGGAGACATAAAGATAGCCTTTACCCGTAGCCAACGGTGTATATGCCGCGTCTGCAGCCGATGTAGCTATATTACGCCTTAATGACGCAATACGAACTGTCATACCTGGAGAAGGAGGTGGGCCAACCGACATCGCCAGGAGCTCTACCAAGCCTTCACCAAGACGCGGTCGAGATTCGTCAGCTTGAACCTCGCTGGTCATGCTCATGGACGCGGCAGGAGTTTCATCCGTTGCTGGTCCAGGGAATGATTCTCCCATCTGCCTCGGCCACGCAGGCGATTTCATTCCACTACCAGAGGCAGTGGCAACAACGGCAGCCTCAAGCAGGAGTTCTCCGGCACCGCCAGCCGAAACTGAGGGTCCCTCTCCACTAATCAAAGGGACATCCCCAACATGAGAGGCAGCAGATCCCTCTCTAGGTGCCTCAATGCCAGGAATCCGGAGAGGGCGATCAACCGTCTTCTTCTTCGTCTTGCAAGGGAAAGTCTGCTTCGAAACAGGAGCCCTTTGCTTCCCAGAGACCGCCAGTACCCCCGCAGGCGGAGGCACTTCACACCTCGGCACCGACACCAGAGGCTCATCCGGAGTGACGGACTCATCACCCTCGTCAGATAAAATCGAGGGGACTTCGATTCTACCCCCAGGCTTGGAAGAAGGCACCCTGAAGCTTCTACGTGTGTCAAAATCACGATAGAGGGTGTTAATCGCAACGTAAAACTGAGCATACGAATGGAGGATGCGCAGCTCCGTGGAGAGGGTGGCGACCGGCACGATGAAGATTGCTCCCGTGTAGCCCATGATGAAGTACCGCCATCCTCTGGCTCTATCAATGAGTCCGCCCTTGGACCTGAAGCTGGTGATGGCATTGCCCACGTGTAGCTGATCGTACCCAAACTGCCTGGCGAACCGACTGGGCAAGTAAGGCTCGAAGAAGCAATAATCTTCGCTTCTGTACAGCAGATGGGAGGGTCTGATGCAGACCAACCAATTAAAAGCTTCCAGAGAAAGATTAATCTTTTCTCCGCCTAAATCCTCAAGCCTAATCCCCGACTGATTGCGATGCACAGAAGGGAAAGTGCAGAGGAGCTTCCAGCAATGACCGAGGCTCAGCGCCAGCCGACAGTCTACGACTGTATTTACGTTCCAGAGGGAGTCCTTATAGTTCAGCAAGAAACTACCCCCCGCGCTGCTACCAGGGCCGGGAGACATCACCCGGGGGTTGTGGAGAATTAACCATCCCATCAAGTACAGGTATGGTAACTCTACCCGAGGAAAGCTATCACGTCGAGCTTCATCGACGAGCAGTCCGTCAGTCATGGCTCTCATTCTAGCCTGTATGCGGCACACCATGGCAGGGAGCAAGCCCAGTCTTACCCCGAACACCAGACGGATGGCGGGCCACAGGATGTTCCGATGAATGCGGTTCGCAGACGCGATATCGGGCACCACTACTCGACGCAGCCATAAAGAGAGAAAGCCAGCCAGCTTGGCTTCCTCAGACAAAGGCCTGCGGCAGCGCCTCAAGTAACTATAGGCCTTGGTGCCTTCAGGGTACTTTCCTACCCCGTCATTGAGAAACTGATCTGGAGCTTTAGCCTCCTCCATAAGATCCTCGACGACCTGGGCACTAAGCACGCCCAAACAGTTCACGGGCTCATTCTTGCCCCCCGAAACTTTCTCCGACTTGACGGCCCTGGCCCGGTGGAAGAAGAGGTAGGACATCCACTTAGTGGTGTGAGTCAAGTCAGAAGGCTCATTATAAAAAGCAGTGCACGCGAAGTAGTGGCACATCAGCTCCTGGTACACCTCCACGACCCGAGGGTCTGAGTCCTCCAACTCCCGGTTGGTGGGAACATACTCTTCATACGGGGTATCCCCCATCGGCAGTCTCGAGATCGCTGCCATTTCGTGGAGGGCCAACCCCAACTCCCCCAGTGGAGTGGCGAAGGTCCCGATGAGCGAAATGTATCGCTCTATCAGTGCCAGAAACAGGTTAGGGTTGGGAGGCAACCCAACACTCGTCACGCTCACGGCAGCATACAGTCCTATGACCTCCAGCTCTCTCCGAAAATGCTTCAGAGCTCAGTCAACTAGGCAAGTCCATCGGAGGTTTGCTGGAGTGATCCACCCATTGCACCGAGGATTCTCCTTGGGGTATACTCCCCCTCGCACCATGAAGTCGTTGCAGAAAGTTGGCAATTGGACCGGCTGGATCACTGAACTGTCTTCACTAGGGACGCTGCCCGGGCACAGTCCCCTGAACAACGTCACGACGCCAGAAGGGCGGCTGACAAACGACCCCTGGTCAGCTCCTTTCAGATGAAAGATCTTCCCCGGCTTGCCGTGAAGATCGGGAGTCAGCGTCCACGACATCCTCCTGGAATGCGTGGCATGGAAGAAAGCCGAGATGGGATAGTCTCTCGACATCATGGGCAGATACAAGACCACGCTCTCGACGGAGAAAACCCAGGGTTCTCTCTTGGGCTTCGTCTGGGACTGCTTGTCTATCATGTCCCCAAAGAGAAAGGCCAGCTTGATGTACTGCTCTCCGTCTACGTATGTTAGGGGCTCCCCGTTGATCATGCTCAGCAGCATTCGCTCGCCCTGAGCCGATATCAAGATCCTCCTTCCTTCAGGATACTGGGGTCCGGAAATAGGAAATGTCACGTACGACAGATCCTCCAGGTAGTTCGAGTGCAGCATCCCGGCAACAGAACGCATCACCTCAGCCAGTGGAGACTCATGCAAGTTAACTGCAAAAAGTGCAAGAAAAATACGTCATTACAAATCTTACAAACGTAAAGACCAAGAAATGACAGTCTGTGCTTTACGCCAAGACTGTACAAAATTTGGTCATTTTACGCCGGAAATCACATCCTGAAGCGTAGTTGGCGGTATACTGTCCGTGCTTTACGCCAGAATGCCAAAATTCTAGTTACTACGCCGGAGGTCCCGTCCGAAGCGTAAAACTAAAATTTTATAGTATACACCAAGTTTTCGGCAATCAGAGCTTTTACGCTCATAACTGCGAAAAACATGGAGTTTTTTACGCTGGCACTTAGAAATGTGGGCGTAAAAGATGAAAATATCTTCGTGCGTCATCTTCCTCAAAGAGGCTATCAGCACAGAAGACGACCTAGCACGGTCACGTTCAACGTGTGCGAAGGATTTTTCGTCGTTCTTTGTCATCCCAATGGCTATACCTCTAAGGCCGGGTGCGCTACTCGTCGGCAGGACCCTTCGCTCAGAAGGAAGTTTACCTTGCCCGATCGAAGACTCTCTCGCTGGGGCAGAAGAACGAGAAGAGGAGCATGTGCTCTTTCCCTTGGTAGAGGGGGTTTATTTCGGCGCCATTTCTGAAAACTCAGAGTGCTCGGAGAAAGAACGAGGGAAAAAACTCAAGCAATCAAAGCTCTCTTTCGCAGAAGACGGATAAAAAGTTTTTCTCTCAAAAGCTTGGGATATATATAGAGTTCGGATCGACTCCTCGAATCCTCAGAATGGGCTCCTCGAAACCCCAACCAAATCTCACAAATTAAATATTTGGTTATGATTGGGTACTACGTCAGCCCACTACTCTCGAAAGACGGACAGTCAGCAAATTCGAAGAGTTTTTCGTGCAAAAGCAGGTCAGCGGTTCCTATGCTAAAGAGCCTTCTACGCTCGACAGCAACAGATCTTCGGTTTTACGCTCGCAAGCTATCAGTCTATGGTTTTATACCCGGATGCCTTTGTGCTCGGTAGCTTTTATGCTCGAGAGGCTACAAACCTACGACTTTACGCTCAGTAGATACCAAATCGATGATCTAGCGCTCGATGGCGTTTAGTTTACGCTCAGAGGCAACAGATCCGCAACCTTACGCTCAGAAGATCTCTTTATTTTTCACAGGCTACAAATCTACAGTTCTACGCTAAGGAGCTTTCTACGCCCGACAGCAACAGATCTACGATTTTTACGCTCGCCAGCTATCAATCTATGGTTTTATGCCCGGATGCCTTTGTGCTCAGTAGCTTTTACGCTCGAGAGGCTACAAACCTACGACTTCATGCTCAGCAGCTCCGAATCTACGATCTCACGCTCGGTGGCTTTCTACGCTCAATAGACTACGAACCCAGGATTTTTAGCTCATCTACACTACGGATCTCTGACTTTCTGCATGTCCGAACAGCAAGGCGGTCGATTACAGGAGTTCACACAGAAGATACTCCTTCTTGACCTCAACATATTCCAAGTACCCGAAGCATACAGAGTTTAAACATTGAGAAATTACTCTTCTCGGGTCAAATTGAGGTTCATCTAGACTCCAGTCTGAATATCTTGTCTACCAAGATGGCAACTCAGTTTGACAGCCATTTCTCGACCCTGTTCCAAGGGATTTACGAGAAGTCATTCTTGAAAACGAAGCCTGAAGAAAAAATTCTATACGGTTCCTCAGTCCTAGCAACAGGACAGTTCTAAATGTTCAAAATGCTCAACAACGTTCTATGGACTATTCGCTATGCACAAAAGGACAGGACCTAGCACTCTTCTAAACAGAGTCGGCGTAAAGAATCAGGCGTGTCGAAGCTACACATATTCAGACTTCACAGCAACGTATGGCAAGACGATCATATGCAGAGAAGAAAGATGACTTTTATTAAAGATTAAAGTCATGATTACATGTGAGGGAAATCCTGTCTACAAGGGGTTTTTCTTCATTCTTCATGGTTACATATGAGACAAATCCCGTCTACAAAGGGCTTCCTCATTATAGTCGTCGGAAGATCGCCCCCATAATCCGTTCTACTGGGTTCTCGCATCGGTGCAGGTCTTCCTCTTCTTCCATGGCAGTTCATCGACCACCACAGTCATGAACAAGAAAGATCGCTGGCGGGAGGATACAGAACTGGGCCTGCATAAATGCTGCAGATCCCATGCTCCGTACTCCATGACCGATCCAATTGAGGCTTCTTTAAGACCCAACTCGATCGAGGACAGTAGTCACAGTTTGTCTGCTCTTGTCCGCGGAGGTTTCAGAGGGAAATATACAGCCTGCAAGCTGTGTGGTCTAATACGACCCTTCCCTTCTCCCCGAAGAACCACCATACAAGGTTGCTGATTATCCCGAGCGAGGGAGGCTAAGATATCCTTCCATGATCCATCGTTGCAGTGGATACTTGCTCGAAGACGCCATCTTTTTTGGCTCCTTACACGCTGGAAGAACATGATCTCCTTCTTCCTCAGATCGACCCGACGAACTCCGGCGATCATCTCTGCGTGGTGATGGGAATGTGGGGAGAACATGTTAACTCCCCCAGCCTTTTTATAGGCGAAAAAGGTCACACCGGTCCCCAATAAATCTGCCATAAAGACAGCATCGACCGTTTCAACGCTCCATTCAGAAACGTTTCGAGTCACGAGGAGCGGTTCATGCTTCATTCAAAGCGTTCCAAATTCTGAGGAATTTGAAAGCTTTGAAGGGGGTCTTGTAGAAGCATGAAAAATACGCCGGATGACTATATGCGGCATATTGGTGCAGAGCAGCGTAAGCAGAGGCCTTAAGAGCCATCAAGCATGCAACAGAGATCTTTCCGCCAAAACTCAGCATGAAATATGAAAGCTCAAAAGGACCATCCGCGTAAGGCAATACGTCCAAACCGCTTCAGCGTAAACAGGGTGCTTCATCGCCTCCAAGGCATAAAACTTATACTCTTTCAGATGCAGCATTAAGGTGTACAATAGACGCTTCGTATTCTCCGAGGTGAACCTGTCAAACCCTGCAATGGAGATCCTGCAATGAACCTGACGTCTGGACTTCTGACAAAGGAATACGGCTCGACTACCCAGACGACGGCTATAATGATGGCACAGTACTGCGACCCAGGCTGTCAAATACCGCCATTCCCTTTGCGTAAACTGCTTTTACAAAGCACGAAGGGATACGCTGTCTTATTTTACACAGGCAGACACGAGCTATTTTACGTTCTGTAGTAGATAAAATGCCTGCCACGTCAAAAGCTGCACTCCGTACGGGGTCGAGGCACGTCTCTACACAGAGCGGTAACAGTTTCTCAAGGCACGTCTCTGCGACTGATGTGCAGAAGGGGTTGCAGACCTTCAAAGATACGCCTCCACATTTAATGCACAGGATGGTGGCAAATCTCGGCATTTAATGCAAGAGATTTGATTATATCTTCAAAAGCCGTAATTTCGACTAAGACGTCCCCATCAGCATTCTGGCACGGTACGCAGCGGCTTCTACGCCCATCCAGCTCCTACGCCTGCTCGGCCTCTACGACCATTCGGCTTCTACGCCTACCAGGTCTCCATGACCATTCGGCTTCTACGCCTGTTCGGCTTCAACGCCCATTCGGCTTCTATGCCTGTTCGGCTTCAACGCCCATTCGGCTTCTACGCCTGTTCGGTCTCTACGACCACTCGGCTTCTATGCCTGTTCGGCTTCTACGCCTATTCGGCTTCTATGCCGGTTTGATAACTATTCGGCTTCTACGCCATGGTGGCAAACATTTGGCTTCTATGCCAACCTCTTCTACACAATGGATACCTGCCTACGTAGCTTCTACGCCGTGATCTTCGTAGCGATTATACGCGTTTTGTCCCTTAGTTGGACCCGCGTCACACGCTCATTCAAAGGATCATCTATACGCAGGCATTGGTTACTTTAACCGTTGTGTAAAAGGGTGTTGTACTTTCCACTCCTCGATTTCTACACTGACGGAGTGGTCACTATCACCAAAACTCTATAAATAGAGACCTCTATCAATGAGGAACAAGGTGGAGAAATTGGTCAAGAAACCAATATCAGATCCAGGGTCGAAAGAGAGAGAGAGAGAGAGAGAGAGAGATAGAGAGGGAGAGAACCCGGAGCTCAGGCAGAGAGCAGGGATCGACGACTTTGGCATCGTGCATCTACCCCCCCTCCTGCAACCTTCGAAGCTGCTCCTTGTCTTCTACGGCACTTCTTCAACATCGTGTGGTCCAAGGGCTAAAGTGATCGACTGCAGATCATACACCTATAGCAATATTTATCCAGATTAAATAAATTTTACTCTCATATCCTCGTATAGGATCAAATTGTACAAGTTTGTTTGTAAACCAAAGAAGGCGGGTTCCGTGTAAACCCCATATTGAATACATCTTCCATTCTTTCGTTTAATACCACAAACACTGTTTTGCTAATATAAGACAAGGTGCTAAAGTTGTAGCTTTCTAGTACTATCTTACCATAAAAAGTTAGGTTCAGTCCTAATGTTTAACCTTGGATTCTATTGGTTCCTCCATACTAGGGTCAAACACTATGGTCAAATTTTAAACTAATCCTAGTGGTGTCTATACTACTTTCAAGTCATTTATAAACATATCAAGGGATAATGGTAAATTTATCTTATAAGTAAAGGATGCTAGGGTTCATTTAGTATTCGAACCTTAGTGATGTGTTAATACCCCAGTTGTATCCTTTGTGGAAATATTACCCTAATTATCATCCTAACAACAGGGATCCCTATATTCTAGCAGAGGCTATACCCAAAGAATATTAAGGAAGGACATGATTCAAGCAAGATGAAATTTATAAAATAGACTAGAAGGAAGATAAGTCATAGTCAAATATGGATAAGATCCTATATTCTAATCCTAGGTGCAGGCTTGCTCGGTACAGTAACGTAACCGAGATAATATGCTCTGACCTGTATGGGCCACCACTAAAAATATGTCATGCCCCAGTCCCAAAATACGTAGGACTAGGACACATAAGCATGCCAGCCGCATGGGTATGGCACTCCAATATATGGAAACCATAACGCATACGTACGCTGTATTATGAACAATAATTCACAAGTGGTAAACTTATCACAAGTCACAGGGTATAATCTAAATCTCATCCATATAAATCAAATATAAAAGAATAACCAATAACCATGTAACTAGATCTCAATATAAAGTATCTAAAGAATGACAGTCGGATGGAAATAAATCCACTACCGAAATAGAATATAAAATGAACAAGATAAACCCCATATAAATATAACATCTAACCATCACGAGGCTTGAAGAGAAGACCTCCTCGGAATATAAGTAGCCTGTCTGGATCTGTGCTTCCGTGAATACTCATGAACATCTACACCTGGAAAGGGACCAGGTCCTCAGAGGGATATAACAAGATACATAGAAGCATGCAATAAAGTAAATACTGAATAAATAAAGGGGGCGTGCTAACCATCTAAGTGAATGCAATTTGAGGACAACTTAGTGCGTAGGAAAAAGTGTAGGCTAGACATATGCTAACGTAATTCACCAATCGTCGTGACTGGCTAGTATATGCCACATATGCCCCCATTCGAGGGCACTTGTAATAATAACGTCCATCTCCGAGGAGCATGGTATCTGTATAATAATGTCCAACGTTCTATAGAGTGTGGTATCTGCAAAAACAACAAGTGACGTCCAACACTCTAAAGAACGTGGTATATATATATATATATATATATATATATATACGTCCGCATCACTTCGTCGAGTGCGTTATCTGCATAGAGGGAGTGGGTGTCCCATATGCCTGCTAGTAATTCTCCCCGTCCAATGTAGATATACAAGTCGTGAACACGACGTGGATATCTTATACTATGATGCAAGTCTCTATAGAAATAAACAACTAAGCTAAATACCCTTACACGTGTTGCTCACACAGATGGCCAGTCGAGTATGAGGCACGCGTCCCTATATGGACTCACTTTGTGACATGTAATAATATATGTCAAGGCCTGGGGAGTAATACCAATAACTCCACAATTTTTAGGTGGGTCCACTAGACACTAGGTTAGATACAATTCCTAACGTCAATGCATTCGTTGACTGCACCCGAGTCTTTCTCGGACGCACACAGTTATATAATATAAACATGCAATTAATAATTCAGAATTTAAATAGTACAACAAGACAAGGTATACTTGCCTGGCAAGAGAGCTGCAAAATGTAACGTCCAGATGTCAAACACCAAGAGTCAGAAACTATGACCTCAGAATGAACGTCTCCGGATGCTGAAATAAACATCACCAACATTTCCAGAATAAGCAAAATAGCTAGAAAATACTACCCTTTCGTCCAATTTGGACACAGAGACAAAACGGTAATTTCGGGCCAAAGTGGGGTCCACATGTGGGCCACTTTGTACCAAAAAGTATGCCAAGGGTAAAGGTCTCTAAAAGGGACAAATTATAGGTCAAACAAACTCTAAATGTCAGTACAAACTCAACGGTATATCCAGATGTGGATTCTGATGAGCCGAACATAATTTCGCACGAAAAGTCAACTATGGGGCCTGCCAATTGGCGACTTGGTCAACTGTCTCAGAATTACATGAAAATTGGGTCACAGGACCGACGTGATACCACGAGTCCAGTGGCACAAGTTTCGTCGCATTCTGACGAGCGTACACAAAATGCGCACAATTTTTGTAAAAGTCGTGACACTGTGGATTTGTTGCGGATACATACTGATTTCGACGCGCACACGCGTCCAAATCAGTTTCCATGAATTCCCACATATCCGGGTATACTGTGCGCACTTTTTGGTATACTTGGTACACAGCGGGGCGGTCCCGTTTGGCGGGGCTCGCTCCGTTTCACAATTTTTGGAATTTAGAAAAAAATAAGTTTTTGGGTTTTACTACCTAATTTATTTTAACATACATCAACAAATAAAATATTATATTTAACAGAAAATAAACTATGTTAGATGGTCTTCGCATACCAACAAGAAAAATTAAATTTGGATCTCTGTGGTGGGAGATACGAATCCGAGAACAGGTGTGGTTGCAACATAATTTCTAGAATTTAGAAAGTGGTCATATTTCCTCAACTTGACGTCGATTTTTACCTAAGTTGGCACGTTGTTCGAGATAAACTAACATACAAATATGGAAGGGGATAGGTGAGGATCATACCGGTAAAGACGGGGTCGAGTTTGGTCGAGCGAGAGCACGGAAAACGGAGCGGGAATACAGGTACGTTGTTGTCCATTCCTGCGCGACGACGCTCGCGGCGTGCAGCGGCTGCGACGCGGCTCCTGTGGTCGCTGGTTGGCGGCGGCGGCGGGGCTAGGTGGCTGGGCGGCGCCGAGGGTGGATGGGAGGATTAGGGTTCGGGTTTGGGAGAGAGTGAAAATATATAGAGAGAGAAGAGAGAGGCGGTGGGGGCAAAATTGCTCGGGGGGCGGGGGGGAAACAGCTGCTGTGCTGCTGTTTCTTGTTTTCTTACTTCCTTCCTTTCTGACTTTCTTTCCTTGTTTCTTTCTTACTTAGTTTCTTTCTTTCCTTCTTACTTCTTTCCTTGTTTGCTACTGATGTTGTTTTCTAAGTCATGGTTTTGGTTTGGAAAAATGGGTTTGGGTTTGCGGGTTTGGGTTTGGATCCATTAAGGATCCAAACCCACTATCTTTTCTTTTCTTTTTCTTTTTCTTATTCTAATTAACTAATATATACATATATATATATAATTATATATATACTTATATATACCTATAAAATTCTAAAAAAAAAATTGTGCACACAATTAAGCTAGCAACTGTCCATAGGGTCTCCTACATGAAATAAATTTGGAAAAATTTATAATGGCTCCAAAAATCTCCTAGATGCACAAACACCTCAAATAAAAATTAAATAAAAATCTATTTTCTCTATTTAGCACATAAATACTATAAATAAAATAATTAAATAAAATAATTAAAAAATAACTAATACGGTTTATTAAAAATTGGGGTTTCACACAAGACAACAAAAATTATTGAAGGAAACAATCTCACTACAATGACTCTGGAGATGCTCATGGACAAGCTGATGACATATGATCTGGATCTCAAAGATTTTGAAGAGTCAACACCAATGGAGAAGACTATTGCATTCAAGGCATATCACAAAATAGACTCTGATGATAAAAGTGAGAACGATAGTTCAGAGAATGAACAGATGGCCCTGACAACCCGAAACTTTAGAAAATTCCTAAAATATGAAAGATTAAATCGAATGAAAAATGATCATAAAGATTATGAAGAACCAGTGTGCTACAATTGCAAGAAGATATGCCACATCAAGAAAGACTGCCCTACAATAAGGAACAGAAGTCTCTATGAGCATTCAAATAAAAGAAGAACCTCATCAAGGAACTACGCCAACACTAGCATATGGTGCGAAAGTAAGGCAAGCGATTCTGAAGACGAAAAGAATCCTCGCAATATTGCTAACTTATGTTTTATGGCAACCAATGCTAAGGTGGACCTACCCTCTCATGCTAGAAGCAAGTGGATCATCGATAGTGGCTGTCACAACATATGACCGGTGATACCCATCTATTTGCAACACTATCGATAAAGAAAGAAGGATATGTCTCATTCGGTACAATCTCAAAGGGCATATAATAGGTAATAGTAACATAGGTATTTCTTCTTTCCCTGTTATTAAAGATGTTTATTTAGTAACAGAATTAAAACACAACCTACTCAGCATCAGTCATCTAGCTGACTATGGTTATGGCATTAATTTCGTAAAGGTTAAATGCTCTATCTATGAAAGAGCTACCGGTAAGGTCGCATATGAAGGAATAAGAGAAGATAATATATATGTTTTCTATCACTTGAAGAATACTAAACAATACAGGTATATGTCTATACGCAACCAAAGACGAAAGCTGGCTATGGCATATGCGTCTTGGACATGCAAACATAGACATAATTACTAGGTTATCTACAAAAAAATTGGAAAGAGGCTTACCTGAAATTACTTTCAAGAAAGATATGGTATATGCTGATTGTGAAAAGAATAAAGCAAGCAAATCTTCTTTCAAATCAATAAACGATGTAAGTACTTCGAGACCCCTTCAACTTTTATACATGGATTTTTTTGGACCTAGTAGAGTCGTTAGTCTTGGCAGTAAATTGTATGATTTTGTAATTGTTGATGACTTTTCAAGATATACTTGGATTTATTTTCTTGCAAACAAAAATGAGGCATTTTCAGAGTTTGTCACTTTTTGCAAAAAGGTACAAAATGAAAAGGGCTTCATGATTACTCGTATCCGAAGTGATCATGGAGACGAATTCAAAAATTCTGAATTCAAAATATTTTGTGATTCAAATAAATTTTTGCATGAATTCTCTTGTCCTAGAACTCCTCAACAAAATATTGTTGTGGAGCAGAAGAATAGAACTCTTGGTGATATGGCTAGAGTCATGTTAAATCAGCATAACCTTCCAAAATATTTTTGGACTGAGGCTGTAAATACAGCATGTTATGTTCTGAATAGGGTTCTTATTCGACCTATATCGAAGAAGACTCCCTATGAGCTATGTTTTAATAAAATTCCTACTATCAGCTACTTTAAAGTGTTTGGTTGCAGATGTTTTATCCTGAACACTAAAGAGAACTTAGGAAAGTTTGATTCTAAGGCTGATGAAGGAATTTTTTTTGGATATGTTGCAAAGAGTAAATGATGTAGAGTATTTAACATAAAATCCTTGACTGTTAAAAAATTAATAATGTTACGTTTGAAGAGATGAACAATAAAGTAGCAAATGACAGTGATGGTGAAGAGGTAAGGGCAACATCCAATAAGACACCTGAAGATACAGCTACTACCTACTTGAAAAGTCTGCCTAAAAGACTAAAATTTACTGTCGACCATCCAAAGGACTTGGTAATAGGTGATGTATCAAAAGGTGTAAGTACTCATTCTGCAAGTAGAGATATCATTGCTAATGTAGCTTTTATTTCTTAAATAGAACCTAAAAATATAGTAGAAGCTTTTAATAATGAATTTTGGATTTCTGCGATGCAAGAGGAACTTAACCAATTTGAACATAATCAAGTTTGGGAACTAGTTCCTAGACCTAATGATCACCCGGTCATTGGTATCAAATGGATTTTCTGAAATAAACTTAATGGGGATGGTTTAGTCATACGTAATAAAGCATGTCTCGTAGCTCAAGGTTATAACCAAAAGGAATGCATTGACTACGATGAGACATATGCTCATGTTTCTATACTAGAATCCATTCGCATGTTATGTGCTTTTTCTAGTTTTCATAACTTTAATCTTTTTCAAATGGATGTCAAAAGTTCATTTTTAAATAGTTTTATAAAAGAAGAAGTTTTTGTTAAGCAACCCCCTGGCTTTGAAGATTTCAAATATCCTGATCACGTATTCAAGTTACGTAAGGCTTTATACGGACTCAAACAAGCCCCTCGTACTTTGTATGAGCATCTTAGTTTCTTCCTACTTGAACGCAATTTTCGAAAGTAAAAGTTGACACTACTCTCTTTATAAAATCTCACGATAACAATCTTTTATTAGTACAGATTTATATAGACGAAATTATATTTGGATCTACTAATGAGATGTTATGTAACGAGTTTTCTAAGTGTATGCAGAGTGAATTCAAAATGAGTATGATAGGAGAACTCACCTTCTTTCTCAGATTACAAATTAAGCAGAATTCGCAGAAAAGTTTTATCAATTAAGCAAAATACAGTAAAGATCTTCTTAAGAAGTTCTTTATGGACAACGCAAAGTCTATCGGTACTGCTATGACAACCTTAAATAAACTTGATCTTAATAAAAATGACAAACCAACCGATATACGTAAGTATTGAGGTATGATTAGTAGTTTATTATATTTGACTACTAGTCGCCCAGATATTATGTTTTTGGTTTATCATTGTGCAAGATATCAGGCCAATCCTAAGGAATCTCATGTGAGCGTAGTTAAGCGTATCTTTAGATACTTTAAAGTTACTTTAACAACTGGCTTGTGGTATCCCAAAACCACATCCTTTGACCTCATCGGTTATTCGGATGCTGAGTTTGCTGGATGCAAGGTCGATCGTAAAATTCCCATCGACACTTGTCATTTGCTAGGAAAGTCCTTAGTCTCCTGGTTTTCTAAAAAATAAAATTTAATTGCATTATCAACTACTGAGGCTGAGTATATAGCCGCAGGACATTGCCGTGCACACATTTTTTGGATGAAGCAAACCTTAGAAGACTTCAATCTTTCTTTTAAAAATATTCTCATTTACTGTGATAACACTAGAACTATTAATCTCACTAAAAGTCCATTATGTCATTCACGCACTAAGTACATTGAAATTAGGCATCATTTTCTAAGAGATCATCAACTAAAAATTAATATTTGTCTAGAATTTGTTGACACAGAACATCAACTCACTGATATATTCACTAAACCCTTAGCTGAAGATCGTTTTAACTTTATACGTCGAGAATTAGGAATTTTTGACATCAAAATCATATCATTAACTTATATTATTCTGTTAATCAATGTTCTTTAAATGTAAAGATCATTTTGGTTGCAAACTGAAAGGGCCCTTCTGTTACAGAGGCATAAATAGCCTTACACGACACGATATTTAAGTATCTTCGGACCACCGCTAGCAGGAATTTGGCCCCTACAGCTAACCCAAGATACTCATTACTTTATTCGAACAAAGATTAATTAATAATATGAGTAATTATTTATTTTATAATCTAAATATACAAATGTTTTTGTTTACAAAAGTTAAATATGTATCTGATACATAGAGAATGGGAATCTTACAAAAAAATTATGAAAATAGAGTAACCGAACTCGAACAGAGTTCTGTGCAAACTCGGGCCACACTAGGTTGCATGATTTCCATAATTGAGTTGTGTTGGCCCCACTCCCTGTATAAGCGTAAAAAATCTCGGAGAAATATGTGCTCATACATCAAGCCGTATAAAGAAACTCATCCACAGTTATGCACCATACAGTTCATGCGACAAAAGTTAAGAGACACATGATGCCCTAGGCGCATAGTGCCACTTCTGTCAGTCATAACATTAATGACTCTGAAAAGCAATAATGGGGCTGAACGCCTCGGTTCTGATGCTGACAACAGATGTCAGTACTTACATCACCTGCCATGATTACCTTTGACCGTATACAGCTATGCAGTGCCACGTATATACATATTAAAGCTCCCCATGCGACAAGCTCCCCATGAATCAAGCTTTCCATAAGACAAAATCCCTATGCGTCATGGCCCTTATGTGTATAAACGACCCTAAGGCCCGATCTCTGTGAAGCTCAGCCCCTATGCGGTTCAGTCCCTATGTGACCCGGTATGACCAAGTCTTTCTATTTTAACTGAGGAGATTCTCTACAACCCAGTGTGGGCCATGTGTCAAGCTAACCCAGTCACACACGCAAAAAGAGAACAAACTAGATCTTCAGTAATGGTAGATCCCAATAACACCACGTAGCAGCTCAGTTGTGGCATGCGACCATGGCCACAACCGTTCTGTTAAAGATGGACACGTGGCAGCCCAGAATCTATGGGCGCATAGCATATGTACGTGTAAAGCCCGTCAACACGATGGCTATAAATAGTAGGCTTGCATACCCACAAGGGGGCACGTACACACAAAAGAGAGAAACATGAAGAAAGCATTCCCATTCCCTCGTCGGACCGTCAACAGAGTAAAGGAGTCGATGTAATACTTGATCGCCATCGTCACACTCCCCAGAATCAAAAATATTACAATTTGATTTTTTGTTTAGGATTTCTCTGTACTTCTTTCGTTTATTGCACAACAAACTCGTTCGACTTTGAGTCAATGGAAAACAAGGTAGCGACTCTACTGGGGATAATCTTTTTCATGAAAAAAGATAATGACATTGTCTGACGCATCGAAGCTGGGCTTAACCCAGAAGATGCCGGTGGTACGCTTCGACCAATAAGCTTTTGAGGAAATACTCTCCGAGGGCAACGTGAGTCCTTCTCCAAGGCTAGCAAAGCCAAAGAAGACCCACAGGACTTTGGTGGTAAAGGCCAGTGCGCCTCGCCCAACTGCGGAGCATGCGCCTCCCGTTTCTCCATTTGTTCAAGATGTATGCCATGCGTCAACGCACACTACAAGAAATTTAGGTTTTCGTGACAAATGGTTTGTGACAAGTGTAAAAATTATCACTGAAAGGAATATTTCTGTGTCAAGTAATTTTTGTTGTCACTTTTAATTTGATTTTGTGACAATAGTTGTATATCGTCACACTTTAAATCATTCAGTGACTATGTTTTTATTAGTTGTCACTCAATATTGTCACTAAAATAAAATGTTAATTTTTTATTAGAATCAAAGGCAAGTTTTATGTGATAAGTGAAAATAATTGTCATTTAAGATATATTATGTGACTTTCTTAAAGAATTGTAACAAGAAGTTCTATGTGACAAGTAAAAATATGTGTCACTTAAGATTTATTATGTGACAAGTAAAAATTCTTATCACTTAAGGTATCTTCTATGACTTCCTTAAAGAATTTTGTGACAAGTGAAAATACTTGTCACTTAAGGTGTATTTTGTGACTTCTTTAAAGAATTGTAACAACAAGTTATATGTGACAAGTGGAGATATTTGTCACTTAAGGTGTATTATGTGACAAGTAAAAAAAATTGTCACTTAAGGTGTCTTCTGTGACTTCCTTAAAGAATTGTAACAACAAGTACCATGTGACAAGTAAAAATACTTGTCACTTAAGGTGTATTTTGTGACTTATTTAAATAATTGTAACAACAAGTTCTATATGACAAAGTAAAAAAAAATCAGATTTATTTTTATAGAATAATAAATTCTAGGAAATTTGGTTGAAAAGAATAATTTTGGAAAAAATATTTTCTAAGTAATATTCTGCCAAACAGTCTGACGGAATGCATAAATATTATTATTTTTATTTAACAAATTAATATTTTTGGTGTAATGGTAGCATGTTCGATTTTGGATAAGAAGGTTGTTCGTTTGAATCACATAGGGTCCAAATAATAGATTTGTTAGTTTTATTTTTGATTCTTTTAACAAAATATATTTTTATTTTAATTTACAATAATATGCTATTTGTGACAATATTGTGCGTCACTTATAATATTCATAGTGACGAGGTATGTTGTTACCAAAAGAATACTAATGGTGACAAGCTTTTCTTGTCACAGTTGAAACCTTCTGTGACGCCGTATTTTAGTCGTCACTTTATCTTTTAGCTACGAAGGTATATGCAACGAAAGTACATCGTCATTGTAATCGTCATAAAATGTGTTGTGACGAGTTTCATAACTTTTGTGATAACTTTACATGTCACAGAAACCCAAATTTCTTGTAGTGGCAGGCCATCCATGTTCATATTATAGCCACGTTTGAGAAGTGCTCAACAGCTAAGCTCTGGGAAATAAAATTACTACGATGCCAGAAGCTTGGGGGTTGATGCACAACCCATGTGCCCACAACATGGGGCGTAGAAGAAGAAGCATGCAGCATCAAGCTCCGGGCGCAGGAAGGCAGCTGCGTGTGCCCCTGACGGCAACAAAAGTTCTTTCTTTGATAGAATCTCCTATGACGTCGATCTATACACCACCCTGACAAAGGAATGATTCTGGACTCTTCGTACTATGCACCAATGCATGCTAGGACAAGAAAGTCTAGGGCAGTGCGAGCTCGCCAAGCTCAAGCAACTGCTTAGTTGGCTGATTGTTAGCATGCACCACTAACTGTTATGCGTGTCCATGATGAAACATTATACAAACCGACTCATGTGTCCGGCCCGTAGTGGCACATGGACAGGGTCAGTCACAAAAGTCTTCCACTAATGACTTGGGAAAAGTTCATGTATGAACCTCAAGCCAGGGAGCAAAAATACTACCTACACACCCATGTATTCGGTCTACCCATGCTCATAAGGAGGGTGTAAAGGTGAACCATCCCTCGCTCAATTTGTACGACATGATCAATCACAAGAGCAAAGTAAGAGAAACCTCAACGACAAGTGAGATGTCCCCTTTGGGGCACCACTGTGCCAAAATTATCAACTGCTGTTGTGCCAAACTAGCAGTACCTACAAACAGACAGTCACTATTTCAATGACTGCAACCAAGAGCACCCATCTGGCAGTATCTGTCATGACCCGCACCTGAAATTTGGGGCACGAGTACGTGGATACGTCCAGCCTACGCCGCAGCATCGGCGGTAGAACGTTGTCTTAGTCATAATACTAACTAAACAATCTTACTCGAATATCCAACTCCATAAGGAGACACGGATATCATAATATAATATATAAATACTCAATCACAAAACTAAAGCATGATAAGATATCGAAGTAAATAAACAAAATACCACAAGTCTAAACAATAAAAATAGTCTAACCTGCAAACAATAACATCCAAATCTCCAAGTATGTCGGAAACAAGTCCTCTAAGTCGCAGTCTGGAAAAATATTTCCAGTCAGGATGGAGCGAAAGTACAAGCACTAACAGAAGTTCCATGTATATTGACAAAAACTATAATACAGTGTAAAAAAATACAAGATGGATATAAATACTGGAAATAAGAATACTAGAGATAATAAAATACTGGAAATAAGTAAATACTGGAGAACATATCATCATCAATGGTACAACTAGTAATGAACAGAGATACAAGTGCATGCTAGAACAAAGAACTAGAAATACATGAACAATATCTAGCTAAGTATGTAAAACATCAGTCTATCATGTGATCGGCTTTGGACAAATCAGGCTTGTTACATATGATTAGCTATGATTCATGTAAGGTCAGGCTAACTATCCAATTAGCTATGATACAAGCAATAGTCAGGCTAATCATACATAACAGGCTATGAGGCATATAATGGTCAGGCTGCACCCGACGTGAGGTGTGGGGTGAGCTATGATTTATGTAGAGTTGGGGTATGATCACATAATCTACTAATATTTCCCCGTCCCCAGCTAGCACGATGGATTCCAATCATGACTCCTCGTGATAGGTCTCGATGATGCTAACTCGTGTATCCACAGTGTCAGAATCATGTAAGCTATACAACTAGAATCATAGAGATGATCAACATAATAAAAACTGTCAAAGAATGTACTCGCCTGTGGTCCTCTATTGGCAATACCAATATCCTGTTTCTGAAGTCTTGTCTGAATAATTCAACAGTCCTATAGACATCATTTAATAATAATACATCATCAATCGTTATACTAACACACAATCAAAAATATACAACTCAAAGACTACGCTAGGGGTGATACTGGTTAACTAGTAGGGTCAATTGGGCGTCTAAATGCACGGGTGTCATGTCCTCAAATGTTGTGCATAACCAGACAGTCAACTCACTAACACGTCTAAAGATCTAAATCCCATATAACACCAACACATGTCTAAGCTGTCATATTGGTGAACACAAGGCAGGCAGTTCACTAATACTCAGGGTCATACAGTCAAATATAAATATAGGATATCCATAATTAACACTTATGGTCATATACAACTACATATATATATATATATATATATATATATATATATATATATCAAACCAATTATTATACACACACGCACGTACACGTATACTAGTTATTAGGTTTACTAACACAGGGTCACGATACCACATTTAACAAACTCCCATTAAATAACATGCTAAACCTAATACCATTCACACATGTATACATAAAATCAAGATAGGGCAGTTCGAACCTGTGCGTGCACGGGGTCGAGGGAGGCTGCTATCGGTCATCTTTGGCGAGGTGAGACGGGTCAACGTGGGGAAGGTGATGATGATGATGATGGTGGTGATGATGATGATCGTCGCTACTGTGAAGTCGGGATGCTCAGGCCGGAGATGGGAGAAGATGGTGGAGACGACGCTGATGACCGGAGGAAGGAGGGATGAAGGGAGGTTGAGTCGGTGAGGAGTCGACTGGAGGAGGGAGGAGGTCATGGTCGGCTGTCAGGGAGGTTGGCTACTGTGGTGAAGGGAGTCGGGGTGATGGTGTGGCAATGGCAAGGTGGTCAGAGAGGCTACTTCGGCAGATGGAGATGATGGTGTCGATGGGTGTAGTCGAGGCGGAGGTGTCGAGGGGATGGAAGGAGTCGGGGTGGTCGCTGTTGCCGGGTTCGGCACTGTGGAGTGGTGGTAAAATCGGGCTCCAGCGATTGATGGCCGTGGGATGAGGGGATAATGCAGCAGTGGGTGAAGCTGTTAATGGGGACGGTGGTGATGGTGAAGAGGCAGGGTCGACGGTCGGAGATGGGTCGATTGCTCTGGCGAGGTCGACGGCTGCGCTCAGGCGGGGTGTTCACCGAAGGAAGAAGGGAAGTCAGGATGTTTAGGGTTAGGGTTCGGTTGTTTGATGTAGGTGGTGATGTAGATAAAAAATAAGGTAGTGATGTAGATGAAAAATAAGGAGAAAAAATTATATATATATGTAGAGAAATAGGGTTTGAAGTTAGCCTAGGAAATTGGGCCGGTCAACCACTCCTTGGGATTGGGTTTCTTTCTACATGTAGAATTTTAAAGGGCTAGGATGGTTTTGTTTGAAATAGATGGCTAGGATTTGATGAGGGGGAAGGATATTGAGTGTTGCACACTCCAAAATCATGGGGAAATTCACATGACTGGTCAATAAAGAAAATTGGTGTTTCTTCATGTGTTGTGTCCAATGGGGTGTGGACACCTCAATGCACTTTTTCATAAAAGTCTCCAACAATTGTACAAAGTAGGGTTTTTGGATTAAATGAGGGAAAACACCATGTTTGGTGTGATGTAGTGGCTAAAAAGGGTGTATGGTATTTAGTATGAGTCTTGAGGGTGTGAATGGGGGTTTGGTTTGGTGTTGGATCTAGTTTTGGGTTAAGTTGGATCCTTACACCAATTTAATTAAAATTAATATAAATGGTATTCTTAAATTAATTGGAAGTACATAGAATTAAAATTAGGTGGGACACAAGTGTCATGGACGTAGAAGACTCAGAATGGAATATTGTCATAATTTGGGTTGCACAAAATGGGTCAAGATTGTGTTTCTAATTTCGATTGGAACGCACAAAGATACAAAGTTAGATTTATTTAGAATTTAAAAATAACGTCTGCGACAAATATTGTGCGACTAAAATGAAGTACAAGAGATCATATTTATGAATTACACAAAGGTCAAAATGGAAGACCGGCACGTCTAGGACAAGGGTATAAAATTTGTTGGAAGGCAAAAGCTAGTGTAGCGCTCAAATTATTGAAGCAACGGTAAGGCACAACAATAAAATAAAATCACAATAATAAATTATAACCCTAAATAATTAATCCCGAAATAATACAAATTAAATTCATAACCCTATATTTCGGTCAAGGGTTCATCTAGTGGGCTTCTAGGTCTAGTCTACTAACTCATGCATTAAAGAACAATATGTATATATATATATATATATATATATATATATAGACACACATAACATGCAATTATTTAAAAATAAAAATAAAAATATACAATACTTATAATAAATAAAATATAAAAATATCCCTATTTTAGAATATGGTAGTGACAAGTCTACCCTCCTTAGAAAAATTTTGTCCTCAAAATTTAAGATCTTCAATAGTTGTATTTATTTATTTATTTATTTATTTTACCATCAAAATTTAAATTCATCAAACCATATAATCATGAAGTAAATCCATATTGTTATTTCATAAATTTTCAAAATTCTATAAATATCATATTCCTGAAAATCTTTAAATTTAAAATCAAATTTTATTCTTTATCACAATCTCCTCCAAAATTTTAAGTTAATAACTAAATACTCAAAAATAATTTACTGTCCAATCCTCTAATTTAAACCCAATCAATGCATATTTAAAAAATTAAAATCTATCCCAAAAATTTGAATTCAAACTCTAATCCATTAGTGATCTTATTCCTCGATTCTTTTTCCACACAATACTCAAACAATGTAATACTTATGAAATTTTCAAATACAACATTCAAAATATAAGTTTTAAAATTTATATCTTGCTGTCAAATAATATAATGATAATCTCCTTAAATTTCTTAAAATTTAATGACAAATTCAATCATATCGTAATCTTCATAAAAATCAATGATTTAATAAAATCGTCAATTCTGCCATATTAAGTTCTCAACTTTTTATTTAAATTAATATTTATCCTCGAAGTTTAAGGCACCTTGTCTCTCTCTGTCCAGTCATAACCTCTTCATAAATCTTTACTACGGTCAAACCCCCAACAACCAAGGTCTAAGGAAATCCTACTTACGGTCATACAATATGCAATCTAAATAAACATATGCATGATTATGGTCTATTTTGTCATGGTATTGTAGTCTCTATCAGGGTGTACTACTAACTACATTCTAGCAAGAGAATCATTGATATAAACTACGATACTAAGAAATCAATTAATCAATAAAATAGACGAAAAAGGAACAGAAGGAAAGAACAGAACATAGCCTTCTAACTCATTACCTAGACATCTTTATCCTCTAACATACACTTAACTCTGGCATATTCACTCACTAATTCCTATCCCTATACACTGATACCCATGTCAACTAATCACTAGTCCAAAAGATATCCATGGATACATCCACATTGCACACACCCGTCTATTAATACCTAAATCTAATACCAAGAACCTCTAACACAACCATAGGTTTAATGATGCATCCAAAGTTTGATACCCCTATCCCTTTAGGTACCATTATTTCTACTACAAGCACACCCACTGCTAGCTCTCTTACTTACTACAATTATTTATACTAGTTGTTCTTATCACTCTAGTGCACACCAAGTGCAACACACCACACTGAGTACTTATATCTCTAATACAACTCTAGATAGACACCCAAGTCAGTTTGCAGTACCATCTCAAGCATGCTCAAGCCAACAGATCCTTATACATGCACATCATCTACTCATATACTAATATACATTTCTTACCCACATCTATCTAAGTATACATATATATACTCACAGTCTCTAACATTCAAGGTACACACAAATACACCAATTGTCTACACCCCTCAACTGTGTACTGAATATTGCACTGCCCGGATTACTTGCACTATAACTCCCAATAATTTTCTATCCATATTAACCGATACACCAATCTAATATTATCATACGAGGTACTTACTGTTACTAGCACATTGCTCAACTAATCCTTGACATAGAAATACTAGCACACTTGGTATAGTAACACTAGATTCCTCATTAGATTACCTCATCATACTCACTAGAACCCATGATCACTTGCACTTCCTATAATACACATGTTTTACTTCACTCACAAAGGCAGGCATATGGCTCCATATCTCGATTGATGTATACATATTTTTCTTTAAATCTTTACAGGGTGATACACTAATCTGTGATATACCTCATACCTTCCAGGACCAATCTTGATATTTCTTAACCCATGATACACTATTGGAATTCTCTAATACTTATGCTTCCACTTTCATGAACTTTCACACTGACACTCAACACCCACTATGCATCCTGCACACAATTTTTAGTCACTTCTTTCATCTATTTCTTCCAATATATCACTTGCCTCAATATCAGGTGATACATCCATGACTAGTCATATACTGGTACACTCATATTAAACCAGATATTAAGACCCTACTTTCATCTGTAACACAAGTCTCACTACTTAGCACAATGTATTCTTATTCTCTTATACTCTCTTATACACTTATGGGTATCCTCCTACTATGGCACACTCATTAATTCCCTTTATGCATATACAATTTTTTACTCTTGACACACCCAAGTATCAACCATCAAATTGAATATCATGTTCCATTAATTTTTAACACAATTTCCTTGATACTTAATTGTTTACATGGATCACCCAACTACATGAATTCATGACTATCCAGGACTGGCATGCTGACTCTGATACTAACTTCTGGAACCATCACTGATACTCTTTACTCCCCCTTCTACCTATAGTACCAATACTAACTATAATGACACCTATCATAGAACTATTGCTACAAGGTACTACGCTATGGGTTAACTCTAAATTGATGCCTACTACTCACATGTCCAACCAAGAAACACTTACAGACTCACAAGCCACACTCTCAACAGTCAACAAGACACAAACCTAGTTGTAAGTCACCAATTATCACACTAACAAGGAATCCTAATGGAACGAAGCTCTATAAGGAACTGGACTAAGGATTGAAGGTCTCTCTACTTCTAGCAAAGAAAATGATTGAACAAGGTCCTATAATAACAGAAGTAGATAAGTATTGAGATGATACTTTAAGAACCAATTTAAGATACAACCTGATAATCATACATGTCTGTCCGAAATCATGATACTCAGAATCCTTGCCACGCCAGAAGCATAGCTGCGATAAACGATAGATTCCATAACTTAGGTATGCAACTTTATAATCATGTCGTCTAGAATTCTCGTTGTGCCGACTAGTATAGTTGCGAGAAATTCTAAATCTCATAACCAAGATATATACATCCGAAGTCAGGTACCTATGTTTCCGATACGCCAGCTAATATGGCTGCGATAAATTCTAGGCTCCATAACCAAAGCAAATATTTTACATTTTTCACTGTCCTCATCAACATATGTCATCAGATGATACCATAATTTAGTCTGTAAAGTTTATCTCGATATAAAATCAAACTCAACAATGACGCCAAGAATTAAATTTAACAACCGATCAACAATAATCAAATTCAATATCAACAAGTGAGAGCGGACGGAATAAGAGAAAATATTTAAATTAGAAATTATAATAAGATTCTCAAGGGTCATCACATGAATCTCTCAAGAAATTTATGATTGAGTATCCTCTCTCATCCTAGTATCCTATGTCCTATATCCTATCGCAGGCACGCAGTAGTACAACTAAGACGTCGCACTACCACGATATCGTACAACTTGCGAAGCCTGACCTGCATGGACCACCACTAAAAATGTGTCACGATTCGCATCCGGAATTTGGGGCACGAGTACGTAGGTACGTCCAGCCTACGCCGCAGCATCGGCAGTAGAATGTTGTCTAGGTCACAATACTAACTAAACAATCTCACTCGAATATCCAACTCCATAAGGAGACACGGATATCACAATATAATATATAAATACTCAATCATAGAACTAAAGCATGATAAGATATCGAAGTAAATAAATAAAATAACACAAGTTTAAACAACAAAAATAGTCTAACCTGTAAATAATAAGATCCAAATCTCCAAGTATGCCGGAAACAAGTCCTCTAAGTCGCAGTCTGGAAAATATTTCCAATCAGGATGGAGCGAAGTACAAGCACTAACAACAGTTCCATGTATATTGACAAAAACTATAATACAGTGTAAAGAAATATAAGATGGATATAAATACTGGAAATAAGAATACTGGAGATAATAAAATACTGGAAATAAGTAAATGCTAGAGAACATATCATCATTAATGGTACAACTAGCAATAAACAGAGATACAAGTGCATGCTAGAACAATAAACTAGAAATACAGGAACAATATCTAGCTAAGTGTGTGAAACATCAGTCTATCATGTGATCGGCTTGGGATAGATCAGGCTTGTTACATATGATTAGCTATGATTCATGTAAGGTCAGGCTAACCATCCAGTTAGCTATGATGCGAGCAATAGTCAGGCTAATTATACATAACAAGCTATGAGGCATGTAATGGTCAGGCTACACCCGACGTAAGGTGTAGGGTGAGCTATGATTCATGTAGAGTTGGGTATGATTACATAATCTACTAATATTTCTCCGTCCCTAGATAGCACGATGGATTCCAATCATGAATCCTCGTGACAGGTCTCGATGATGCTAACTCGTGTATCCACAGTATCAGAATCATGTACGCTATACAATTAGAATTATAGAGATGATCAATATAATAAAAATTATCACAGAATGTACTCACCTGTGGTCCTCTGCTGGCAATACCAATATCCTGTTTTCGAAGTCTTGTTTGAATAATCCAACAGTCCTATAGACATCATTTAATAATAATACATCATCAGTCGTTATACTAACACACAATCATAAATATACTGAACTCAAAGACTAAGCTAGGGGTGATACTGGTCAACTAGCAGGGTCAATTGGGCATCTAAATGCACGGGTGTCATGTTCTCAAATGTTGTGCATAACCAGACAGTCAACTCACTAACACATGTCTAAAGATCTAAATCTCGTGTAACACCAACACATGTCTAAGCTGGCATTTTGGTGAACACAAGGCAGGCAGTTCACTAATACTCAGGGTCATACAGTCAAATATAAATACGGGATATCCATAATTAACACTTATGGTCATATACAACTACGTATATATATATATATATATATATATATATATATATATATATATATATATATATATATATATATATATATATATCAAACCAATTATTATACACATATGCACGCACACGCATACTAGTTATTAGGTTTACTAACACAGGGTCACGATATCATATTTAACAAACTCCCATAAAATAACATGCTAAACCTAATACCATTCACACATGTATACATAAAATCACGAGAGGGCTGTTCGAACTTGTGCGTGCACGGGGTCGAGGGAGGCTGATGTGGGTCATCTCTGGCGAGGTAAGATGGGTCAACGTGGGGAAGGTGATGATGATGATGATGATAGTGATGATGATGATCGTCGCTGTTGTAAAGTCGGGATGCTCAGTCCAGAGATGGGAGGAGATAGTGGAGACGACGCGGATAACCGGAGGAAGGAGGGATAAAGGAAGGTTGAGTCGGTGAGGAGTCGACTGGAGGAGGGAGGAGGTCGTGGTCGGTTGTCAGGGAGGTTGGCTACTGAGGTGAAGGAAAGTCGGGGTGATGGTGTGGCAATGGCGAGGTGGTAGGAGGGGCTACTCCGACGGATGGAGATGATGGTGTCTATGGGTGTAGTCGAGGCAGAGGTGTCGATGGGATTGAAGGAGTCGGGGTGGTCGCTGCTGTCAGGGTGGTCGGTGCTGTCGGGGTCGGTGTTGTGGAGTGGTGGTGAAATCGGGCTCCGGCGATTGATGGCCGTGGGGTGAGGGGATGATGGCAGCAGCGGGTGAAGATGTTAATAGGGACAGTGGTGATGGTGAAGAGACGGGGTCGACGGCCGGAGATGGGTCAACTGCTCCGGCGAGGTCGACGGCTGCGCTCAGGAGGGGTGTTCACCGGAGGAAGAAGGAAAGTCAGGATATTTAGGGTTATGGTTCGGTTGTTTGATGTAGGTGGTAATATAGATAAAAAATAAGGAGAAAAAGTTATATATATATGTAGAGAAATAGGGTTTGAAGTTATCCTAGGAAATTGGGTCGGTCAACCACTCCTTGGGATTGGGTTTCTTTCTACATGTAGAATTTTAAAGGGCTAGGATGGTTTTGTTTGAAATGGATGGCTAGGATTTGATGAGGGGGAAGGATCTTGAGTGTTGCACACTCCAAAATCATAGGAAAATTTACATGACCGGTCAATGAAGAAAAATGGTGTTTCTTCATGTGTTGTGTCCAATGGAGTGTGGACACCTCAATGCACTTTTGTATAAAAGTCCCCAACAATTAAAAAATTGCACAAAGTGGGGTTTTTGGATTAAATGAGGGAAAATACCATTTTTGGTGTGATGTAGTGGCTAAAAAGGGTGTGTGGTGTTTATTATGAGTCTTGAGGGTATGAATGGGGGTTTGGTTTGGTGTTGGATCTAGTTTTAGGTTAAGTTGGGTCCTTACACCAATTTAATTAAAATTAATGTAAATGGTGTTCTTAAATTAATTGGAAGTAAATAAAATTAAAATTAGGTGGGACACAAGTGTCATGGACGTAGAAGACTCAGAATAGAATATTGTCAAAATTTGGGTTGCACAAAATGGGTCAAGATTGTGTCTCCAATTTCAATTGGAATGCACAAAGATACAAAGTTAGATTTATTTGGAATTTGAAAATAACTTTTACGACGAATATTGTGCGACTAAAATGAAGCACAAGAGAGCATATTTATGAATTACACAAAGGTCAAAATAGAAGACTGGCACGTCTAGGACAAGGGTATAAAATTTATTGGAATTTAAAAGCTAGTGTAGAGCTCCAATTATTGAAGCAACGGTAATGCACAACAATGAAATAAAATCACAATAATAAATTATAACCCTAAATAATTAATCCCGAAATAATAAAAATTAAATTCATAACCCTATATTTCAGTCAGGGTTTCATCTAGTGGGCTTCTAAGTCTAGTCTACTAACTCATACATTAAAGAACAATATATATATATATATATATATATATATATATATATATATATATATATATATATATATATATATATATATATATATATATATATATTCTACTATATAATGCCAAAACTAGGCTTCACCGTGAAAGTTTTTCGTTCCAAAAATACCCTTCATTACATTTCAATATGTATTAATATTGATAAGGATATCTAAGTAATTAAAAATAGTAATTAAATGCATATTAAATGTATGTATGCATGCATGAGGCAACTTGGGGAATGATAGTTAATAAAACAAAGATATGCATGCATGCATGCAAAGTAGGTAGTTTGAATAATAAAAAAAAGTTAATAAAGCATATATGCAAAGTAGGCACATGAACCCAAGAGATAAGAGAAATATTTCATATTTTTGTCATTTAATTTCTCCCAACTTTTCCTATTATATTTTCACCTATAATAAAATTAAGAAATTGTCAGTTGCTCTTTTAATAAACTATTTTTTTAAGTAATATAAAATACGTGCAACGCACGTACGTATATACTAGTATATATATATATATATATATATATATATATATATATATATATACACACACACACACGCACACACATATCATGCAATTATTTAAAATAAAAATAAAAATATACAATACTTATAATAAATAAAAGACAAAAATACCCCTATTTTAGAATGTGGTAGTGACAGCATCCCAAAAAATAGGTACAAATTCCAGAAGAAGAGGAGTTGCCTTTCGCCTCATGTTGTTCCATGTGGAAATCTTCCTCCACGAAGGGAAGCTGGAAGTCCAACACCTCCAACCTTCCACTCTCGGCCAACGGGTAGAGAAGACAAGTCCAAGGAAGGCAAGTGGCTTTGACTACAGAGGGAGTATTCCTGGACACCCACTCAAGGTTAAGACTGGCATTGACTAGGGGTAGTATTTCCCCTAGACCCAAGATGATACCGCAAACCGGGGGTAGCGATCCTCCAGAAATCTACAACCATTTGTCGTTTCGAGAAGATATTGATTCTCAAGGGACAAACGCTAAGATTCTTGGGGGTAGTCACCCTCAGTAAAATGAATCACCTTCCGGCTTGGGGTAGTATTCCCTCCGAATCTGAGGAAGATGCAGCGTTGCCAACTTTTCCTGAGGACTATTCAATGCAAGAATTCGAGGCAAAAAGTATGAGATCTACCATCATGCCCGTCTTTCATATGTAAGGACAGTATACATGACTGGAGAGGACAATGAAGGCACCAATGATCGACAGCGTCTCGAGACCCTCGAGTCTATGATTCAAACCATGAGTACCTCGATGCAGTCTCTTACCCAGATGGTGTTAGAACTTAGGGCAAGCTTGGTCCCACAACCACCAAGAACATATGTGTAAGCAAGCCAGAATCCTGGTACCAACGGGGACTCGAATATAACTGCTCCCCCACCGAAAGCCATCATACCCTGCCAGGATCACCTGCTCCTTCCATAATAGATGCGACATGGGAAACAATGCAGGAAGTACGAGAACTTTGAGCCTGCCTGGACTCAATGGACAATCGCGATACACCGACCAAGCTTGGGATACAACAACCATATCTGATCGAGTGGAAAAATGTGTCATACCCGCCAAGTACAAGCCCTTCTCCATGACTCAATTTGATGAGAAGATGTCTCCTCATCAATACATGAGTTATTTTGAGACGACAACGGGGCATCTACCTCGCAATGATGCTCTTCTCACCAAGCTCTTCGTCTTGGCATTGTCCGGAGTAACATTCGACTGGTTTTACAATATCCAAGATAATTGAATCTAATCGTTCGAAGATCTTAAAAGTCTCTTCCTTGCTCGATTCTATGACGAGAAAAATGACATGATGATGTCCTCTCTGATGGACATCACACAGAAAAAGCATGTATGGGAATACATAGAATGATACAAGCAAGCTGCGCTAAAACTGCCCCACTGGAAATCCTGAGTCTACACTGATGGACGCATGCCGGAGAAATCTATTTCCAGCAATACGGCTCTTGATGGGTGTCACTCAGTTCAAAGGCTGGACGACATTCATCATAAGTGTTGTTGCTACTGAGAAGAATGTGAGGGACGTCCGACTGCTGGGAATACAATCCCCGTCACTGATGATAGGAGAAAGTGTCTTACAACAAAAAGAACAATAATAACCAAGGCACCAGTGGTCGTGCAGGTCTGTCAATTTGTCTAAAAAATCCTTCATGCCGGATCAGAAGCCGATTGAAGCTCCAAAGCCAAGAGAGATTTACTCTATCGACGATGATGACGTCATAACAATTTTTGACGTACTGATGAAGGGCAACAAGCTCCATGTAGAAGCATAAAAAATACGCTGGGGAATTATACGCGTAAAACCCCCAACTTGCATGAAGCTCGCGTAAAACAAAACTCCAGCATTGTGTGGCATAAAATATGACTTCAGAGCTGCCCGCACAAAGCAGCACTCCCAGGCTGTTTTGGCGTAAAAGGTTGCTACACCTCCCTCCGGCGTAAACTATGTCTGCTTTTAATGCAGCATGAAGTTGTACGATGAACTTTTCATATTTTTCGAATGAACTTGTCAGACAGAACAGTGAACCTGACTCCTAACAAAGAGTACTGCACGACAATCGAAAGGACGGCTGTAATGATGATTCTGCACAGAGGCCCAAGTTGTCGTTTAGTGGCATATCCTTGATACAAGTCATTTTTATGCACTCAAAGAATACGCTGCCTATTTTACACAGGCAAAAATATGCCTTTACGCTCAAGATGAGACAAAATCAGACGCCACGTCAAAAGCTGTTCTTCGTACAGAATTCGAGGCATATCTCTGCAGTTAATACGCGAGATGGGGGCAGATCTCTATATTTAATGCACGAGATTTGGTTCTACTTTTAATGACTGGAAGAGCTAAAATTAGGGCTAAAATGCTCACATCACTATCCCTTCATATTACGCCAACCAGGCTATTTTTAATTATAGGAGTACGCCGTATGTTATCTCCTCGAAATACGCCAACCAGGCTATTTTCAACTATAGGAGCACGCCGTATGCTATCTCCTCGAAATACGCCAACTCAGGTTATATTTGTAAAGGTACGTGATAAGGCTATTTGGCCCAGAATATGCTTAAAACATCAGTCAGGGTGAATAACTGGCTAGTTTATGCTGGTTACCTACCTATGCAGCATCTAGCTTTACGTAGAACTTGGCTTTTACGCCAACAAGACAGCTATTTGGCTTTTACGCCAACAAGACAGCTATTCGGCTTTTATGCCAACAGGACAGCTACTTGGCTTTTACGCCAACAGGACAGCTACTTGTCTTTTACGCCAACAAGACAGCTATTTGCCTTTTACGCCAACAGGATAGCTACTTGGCTTTTACGCCAACAAGATAGCTATGTGGCTTTTACGCCAACGAGATAGTTATTCGGCTTTTATGCCAACCATCTTTACGCGAGGAGCAGTTACCTACGTGGCTTGTATGCCGTGGTCTTCGAGAAGCAGTTATACGCGTTACCTCATAATGGGACACGCATCACACGCGGATTCAGGAGATCATTCAAACGTGGGTAACAGTTATTATAACCGTCGCGTAAAAGGTGCAACTCTCTCCACTAATTGGCTTCTACGCCGACTGGTCAGTTACTGTGGCCGAGCTCTATAAATAGAGACTTCCGGTCACAGGAGAACGGGGGAGGAGAGATCGGAATCAGAGGAGATCAGAAAGAGAGCATATACAGAGAGTATTGATTGACAACTTTGGCAATGAGAGTTCAATCCCTCCTGCAATCTTTGAACCTTCTTCTTCTTCTACAGCACTTCTTCGTCATCGTGTGGTCCAAAGGACAAAGTGATCGACCTCAGATCAGACTCCTATAGCAATATTTCCCCAAAATTATTTTTATTGTACTTAATATCCTCGTATAGGATTAATTGTACTTCTTTTTCTTGTTTGTAAACAAAGAAAGGGTTTCGTATAAACCTAGTTTTATTCTTTTATTTATCATCAAACACAAGATGGCGACTCTGCTAGGGACTACTTTCTTATCTGATGAGAAAGCCATTGCTCAACACGATGATGTATCCGTCGGATCAACGAAGAAGACTTTGGTCGTCCAATTCGACCAATCGGCTTATGAAGACATGCTTCTAGCAGGGGGTAGCTCTTATTCCCTCTCTGTCCAGGATAACAGGAAGCTGCGTAAAGTATGGATGCGCCGGACATCCTCTACCCTTCCTGCGGCCTCTCTCTCTCCGATCAACAAGGTTGTGACATCACAACCTATACGTAAAAACCTATCTTCCGTCTGTGACGTGGCAGACAAAGCTTCTGGCAATGCCCTAGTGCCAATCCAGAAGTCTAGAATACGCTCTGTGCGTAAAACTTTGTCTCCCGTCTGTGACGTGGCAGACAAAATTTTTGACAAGGCCTCAGTGCCAATTCAGAAATTTCAAACGTGCCCTGCGCGTAAAACTTTGTTTCCCGTCTGTGACGTAGTAGACAAAATTTCTGATAAGGCCTCAATGCCCGCACAAAAATTTCAAATGCGCCTTGCGCGTAAAAATGTATCTCCCATCTACAAGGAGGCAGATGGAACCTTGGATCACATCAAGGGAAAACGAGTGGCGAATCTCCCGACCGCTAGAGTTATACGCCACCAAGAGAAGAAGATTACGTGTGACGCTGGAGGCTGTTGGAGGACTCTACCTGTTTTACGCGAATCTGTGCAAAGCTCCAGATTACGCCAGAATAAGCTCATCCGCGTAAAGAAGACCTGCTTCATGGGGAAATACGCTCCTCAGACGGATGATGGATCGTATGCTACCCACACGGCTGAATTGCTCTACTCATATGGCAGAGAAAGGGTTATGGTTCCCAATCTCCACAGTTCTATTGATGTAAAAAGGCAGAATAAGCCTTCTTCTTCTTCTGCTAATCTCAATGATTCGCGTGATTTCTTGATCTAGAAACGCAAAGATAGGGGTCAAAATCAAGATTTAGCGCCCCTAACTTTCAAGCGTGGAAAAATTATGTGGGAAGATGCGTCAACATCTAATATCGTCATGACATATGGGCCACATAAAGATTCTGTCTTTATTGTTCCACCAACTCGCAACGACCAGCATCAAATAATCTTCGTTCGCATGCGAAATAAACCAATTGTACAAGAAGATTCTCACGAATTTGATGCTGGGAAAATGCAAATCTACAGATATAGCCCTCAGGCTTTGAGGATTATTCAAAACATGGGTTATGACCTGAAGTTGAAGCGAGGTCTCAACTATGAAAAAGGCAGACGAATACCATTGCATGGTGATCTTTACTGTCAACGAAATCATTTTGGGTTAGGGTTTACTGCATCTCTTGCAAACTCCAAACCTCCGGAGTATGATCCTAAAATACCAGAGGCAGGTCCTTTTAAATCAACTTCTGTGGAAAAAGGCAAATCAGACAACGACATGTCTGGGGGTGGTCTCTCTCGACAAAACAGAGTAGTATCCAAAGCTGGGGGTAGAATTCCCTCTAAATCCAAAGATAAGACAACTATGACCATCTTTCCTGAGGACCATACGACCCAGGTATCAAGAGCCCGAAAGCCAAAGGGGACTTTCTCCTTCAATGAGGATGACATCACTAAAATCTTCAATATATTGATGAAGGAAAACAAACTTTGGCTGCCCAACATTAGATACCCTGAGAGGGCCGGCAAAGTTGATGACCCAGATTATTATCTTTTTCATCGGTATATTCATCATCCCACGAAGGCATGCTATGTGCTAAAAAGAAAAATCCAGGAGTTAATTGATGCCAAAGTCATCACTTTGCATTTATAAAGAGAAGACGGTGTCTCCCCAGATGAGCAACCTTTAGAACTATCCTCATTTTCCCCAGCTAAATTTGCCATGTCCAAGTGACCTCTGAGCAAACCTCCCAGTTTGTGGCTATAGATCAGTTCACGTCCATACTATCTCTGAACTACGTCTTTCCACTTTCTCCAGCAGAGTAAATCTATCACCATAAAAATGGTCATTCCCATATTTTCTCTGCCCTATTTTTCTTATCCCCACTATATCTTACCATGTCCTCATTACCTCTGAGTAAGATATTTTCAGAACTTTTCCATATCCATATTACCTTTGAGTGAAGTTCTCCTCTTCGACTTCTTACTATCACATTCGCATAACCCCTGATAGTGCTAGTCGTTGCAGCTTACTATCTGGGACGCCATGGGTAATAAGTCCACAACCCAGAAGTACAAATCAACTCTTGGTTCTTCATACCCAACAAGTGCCTATGTGCAATATTTCCTCGATCGTCGAAGATCGAGAATCATATTCTATCAGGTTCATATGACCTCTGGATAGATATGATCAGTAATCTGGCATCCCCAGCAAGTGCCTATGTGCAATATTTTCTCCTTCGTTACAAATTCTTGTAAAAAGCCATCATCCATATCCAAAAGTCCCGGATACGTAATGGATGATGGATCCTCAAAATTTCCCCCAGTGGAGCAATCCTTAGGTCTATATGCACCAGTCTTATTAGACGCTAGCCATGTTCATATTACCTCTGAGCTATCGTCCCATCAATTTCCCCAGCGGAATAATCCTGGGTCTATCTTCATGTTTGGATAGACCACACTCAATGAATCACTCTTTAATGAGTTTTTCAGATACTAGTTCACGTCCATATTACCTCTGAACTGCTGTCATAATATTTCTCTCAGTCTGAGTGTGTCATATTCATATTACCTCTAAACAAACCTTCCTGGTCTGGCTATCGATTATCATGTCCATATTACCTCTGATATCGGTTTTCATCTCAACTTATCACCCATACTTTATTCTAAGTACGCCAGTGGTGTTAGGTCCACAAAAACTGCCACGTCCATATTACCTCTGGTAGGGCTTGTCCTAAACTTATTACTTGCACTCTCGTGCACAAAAAGTAATAGGGCCACACACAAAAAAATTCCTCTGTGGAATGACCGCAATGGAATCAAAATATTCATGTCCATATTACCTCTGAACTATCCTTATTTTCCCCAGCAAAGAAAGAGTCAGTCCATATTCATCCCCACAGGGTCATATTTTACCGCGTCTATATTACCTCTGTCAGGACTTGTCTCAAACTTATTACTTGCACTCTCATGCGCAAAAAGTAATGGGTCCACAAAAATCTTTCAGCAGGACATCTTTACCTATCACGTCCATACTACCTCTGATAGGGCTTATTTTGAACTTATTATTTGCACTCAACGTGTGCAACAAATAATAGGTCCACCAAAAATCTCCCAGCTGGGTGTCTTCAACAAACACGGTATCGTACTACGTCTATATTACCTCTGGTACAAGGTCCAAAGTTCGCATAAACAATCATAAAAAAATGGAGGGCCCTTATATGATTGCAAATGGTGCTTACAGATTAGCCAAGCCTAATAAAAATTTGGTAATGGCTCATATCAACAACAAATTCCTGAAGAAGTACTATACTTGATCTCCTTTGCTTAAACGGAGTATGATAAAGACCTTATTTTAACGATACCACGCACAAAGGTTAGCTGGATTATATTCTATCAGATTTATATGACCTCTTAATGGATATGCTTAACTAATTTGTAAACCTGTCATGTTCATATTACCTCTGATAGTGTTTGGTATACAAATTTAGTTGGATTATATTCTATCAGGTTCATATTACCTCTGAATAGATTTACATTCAGCAAAACTTTAACGAAAGTATGTCATGTTAATGATACCTCTGATATCACTTTTATCTTAGCCTATCATATTCTAAAGTGATGGGTCCACAAAGTCAAAAAATGGTCTTTATTATCTCTGAGAAATTACAGGAGAAACAAAAAGGTACAACATTAGGGAGGAGCAGTTAAATCGTGAATCTGTTGCACCAAAGCCGCCATCCTCTCATTCCTGGAGTTTAAAATACAGTTGCGAGCCCGTTCCAGCCTTGTTTTGTCATTGCTCAAGCGAGATAGTTCGGACAGAGAATTAACAAAACCGGCACGGATGACACCCGCATGTGCCAAGTTCTGATGAGCTGTATCCATTTGGCCCTTCAGCACACCTCGAACTGCCGACGTCTTGAGAGCCTGCTCCCTTGCCTGAGCGACTTCAGCTTCCAATTCTCGGACCCTTGCTTCATTTTCCTCACATTCGGCCTGGCACTTCGCTAGCTGAGGAATAACCTCCACCAAGACAGTCTGTTCTTCATCCATCTCTTGATGCTGTTCCTGGATGCTTGTTTAGAGATTCCATTTGCTCAGTAAGTTTCGCAGTCAAGGAGTCATACTCAGCCCGAACCATATCGTCGACGTTGCCTCGGGATAGTTGTAAATACTCGTTAATGGGTTGTCCTAAGCCATTAACTATTTGCTCTAGCGCATCAGCTCTTTCAGCGTCACTGAAGTTTCTAATCTGCACTATAGGGAGATTGGAGGACATATTCAGAGCATCAAAACCTAGGTTCTTCTCCAGCACTATCGATATCAATTCTTTCAAAGTGAGATATAATATGCTAGTGTATTAATCCACTAGCATAGCAAAGCTTGAATGGACGCTGGAAGTGGCCGCAATATCGGTAAGTTTTCTTTCTGGAATGACTGCAGAGGATGTCGCCACAGTCGTTGCCTCTACAGATGGCATGACAAAAGAAGGGACACCGACAACGGTTGAAATTGCTGGCATACTCAACGAAGGAGGCACCGTCGAGATGGTGGGCTCATCCTCCTCTGGTGTTATTTGGACTGCTAATGGCGGGATGATACCCGAGAATGTTGCGGATGAAAGATCGACAGTTTCAAAGCATGCTTCTTCGACGTTGATCACTGCCATTTTATTAAATGGGTCCGCAACAAAGTCAGAAGTTGTGTCAACTCCGCCCTCCCCAGAGATGTCTTCACCTGAAAAGAAGACAAGATAACATTTACCCATGGCCGATGGCATGTATGTTGCATCTGCAGCCTGTATAGCTAAATCTTTTCTTAATGATGCTAAACAAGCTGTCATACCTGGAGAAAAGGGTGCACCAACTGACGTTTGAGGGAAGTCATCCCAGTCATCACCCAGATCCACTCGAGGTTCATCGGGTGGAATCTCGCTGGAAATACTTACAGACAAAGGAGGGGCTACTCCCATTATTGGTCTGGATAAAGGTATATTGGTTCTGAATATGCTCGGTCTCGAAGGCGACCTCGAAGCACTACCAGTAGCGGTAGTAGCGGCAGCAATCGCGAGCAAAGAATCTTCAGCACTGGCAGCCGGAACTGTGGAGGTTCCCTCTCTAAAAGGCGAAGGACCTTTGATCAAAGAATCATCCTCAACTGGGGAAATGACAGGCTCACTCCTAGAAGCCCCCTTGGTGGAAGTCTTTTTAGGACCTCTGATTGTCTTCTTCTTGCGGGGGGAGGCTCTTTCAGAGTGGAAGCCTTCCGTTTATTGGAGATAACGAGAGGCTCTACTGGCGGAGCTATTACGCCTCTCGGTATTATCAATAAGAACTCGTCTGCACCAGTAGGGTCTTCACCTTCATCAGATGAAACAGACGGTATCTCCTTCCTTCCAGTGGACCTATGGGTGGGCATCCTGAAACTTTTATACATATCAAAATTACGATGGAAGGTGTTGATGGACGCATAAAACTGTGCGTACGAATGAAGAATGCACAACTCCATAGAGAAAGAAGTCACGGGCACAGCAAAAATTGTACCAGTACAACCCGTGATAAAATATCGCCATCCTCTGGCTCCATCAATAAGTCCACCTTTGGACTTGAAGTTGGTGATGGGATTCCCCACATGCAACTGGTCTTACCCAAATTTCTTGGTGAACCGGCTGGGCAGATAAGGCTCCAAGTAGCAGTGGTCCTCACTTCTGTACAGCAGGTGGAAAGGTCTAATGCAGACCAACCAGTAAAAGGCTTCAGGAGAAAAAATAGTTCTCCCTTGACCTGCATCCTTAAGTTTCATCCCCTGTTGATTGATATGTATAGGGGGACGATACAAAAGAGCTTCCAGTCATGGGCAAAATTTAATGCTCGCCGGCAATCTATGACGCTCGCCACATTCCAAAGGGAATTCTTGTAATTCAACAAGTTATTTTCTGAACCGCTGGCAGAGCCAGGAGACATCACCCTGGTATTGTGAAGAATTAACCATCCCATCAAGTATAGGAATGGTAATTCCACTCGGAGAAATCCTTCACGCTGTATATCATTTGCAAGCAGCCCATCAGTAATGGCCCTCAGGCCAGCTTATATTCTACAGACCATGGCAGCTACGTCCTAGAATTGTGTTTGGGATTCAGACCCAACACAATACTGGAAGACACGGCCAAGCTGCCCACCAGGGTCCAGCTTCATAATAGGGGAAAATACAGCTAGCAAGCTGTGTGGTCCGATGAGACCCTTCCTCTCTCCTGGACGAATCGCCATATAAAATTGTTGATTATCCCGAGCAAAGGAAGCTATGATATTCTTCCAAGATCCATCGTTGCAGATGATATTTGCTTGAAGATGCCTCTTTTTATGGCTCCTTACATGCTGGAAGAACATGATCTTCTTCTTCCTCAGGTCAGCCCAACGGATCTCGGCAACCATCTCTTTTGGTAAAGGAAGTATGGAAAGACAGGTTCACTCACTCGCCTTTATATAGACAGAAGAGAACATATCAAATCCCATCAAATTCCTAAAAATTCGTCGAGAAATCAACCTCGCAGAACGAGTCAAATTTGACCGTTTCATGCTTCATTCAAAGTATTTCAAATTACGAGGAATTTGAAAACTTTGAAGGGGGTCTTGTAGAAGCATGAAAAATATATTGGAGATTTATACGCGTAAAACCCCCAACATGCATGAAGCCCACGTAAAACAGAACTCCAGCATTGTGTGGCATAAAATATGACTTCAGAGATGCCCGCGTAAAGCAGCACTCCCAGGCTGTTTTGGCGTAAAAGGTTGCTATACCTCCCACCGGCGTAAACTATGTCTGCTTTTAATACAGCGTGAGGTTGTACGAGGAACTCTTCGTATTCCTCGAATGAACCTGTCAGACAGAACAATGAACCTACTCCTGACAAAGGGTATTGTACGACGATCAAGAGGACGGCTGTAATGATGATTCTACACAGAGGCCCAGGTTGTCGTTTAGTAGCATAGCCTTGATACAAGTCGTTTTTACGCACTCAAAGAATATGCTGCTTATTTTACACAGACAGAAATGAGCCTTTACGCTCAAGATGAGACGAAATTAGACGCCACGTCAAAAGCTGTTCTTCGTACATAATTCGAGGCATATCTCTGCAGTTAATACGCGAGATGGGGGCAGATCTCTGCATTTAATGCACGAGATTTGGTTCTACTTTTAATGACTGGGAGAGCTAAAATTAGGGCTAATATGCTCACATCACTATCCCTGCATATTACGCCAACCAGGCTATTTTTAATTATAGGAGTATGTCGTATGTTATCTCCTCGAAATACGCCAACAAGGCTATTTTCAACTATAGGAGCACGCCGTATGCTATCTTCTCGAAATACGCCAACTCAGGCTATATTTGCAAAGGTACGTGATAAGGCTATTTGGCCCAGAATACGCTCAAAACATAAGTCAGGGAGGATAACTGGCTAGTTTATGCTGGTTATCTACCTATGCAGCATCTAGCTTTACGTAGAACTTGGCTTTTATGACAACAAAATAGCTATTTGGCTTTTACGCCAACAAGACAGCTATTCGGCTTTTACGCCAACAGGACAGCTACTTGGCTTTCACGCCAACAGCTATTTCTCTTTTACGCCAACATGACAGCTACTTGGCTTTTACGCCAACAGGACAGCTACTTGGCTTTTACGCCAACAAGACAGCTATTTGCCTTTTACGCCAATAGGACAGCTACTTGACTTTTATGCCAATAAGACAGCTATGTGGCTTTTACGCCAACGAGATAGTTATTCGGCTTTTATGCCAACCATCTTTACGTGAGGAGCAGTTACCTACGTGGTGTAGCGCCCCATTCTCCCGGTGCGGAGATCGCGGCTAAGAAATACAAGACGGTATCGTTCGATCGGGATAGATTGAATTAAGAACTCGTCCTCGTTATGGATTTGTTTCTTCGGAATCGATTCCCATATTCAGTGGACCGTGCCCCAAGGATCGGCTTAGCGGCAGAGTCAGGAGGGACCTCTCCGCTGTTATCTTTTATTGCCTCGGTTTTCGATATCGCTTATTGTTTCGTGCTTTGAGTTGGTTTTGGGATTTGCTTGTTTTCTTTGAACGGTTTCGATGGTTTTTATTGTTTTCGTTCATTGAACTGTACTTCAATTCCGAGATTGGAAAGAGAGGAAGAAGTGTTGATCAAGCTGTTCGTGTACAGGTAAACGAGCAGTAGGCGGCTTGCGAGCGGAGTCGTGAAGCGCCTCTTTCCTTCTCTCTTCCAACAATCTAAGTGAGTGGCTACTAACCCGATTAGCTAGCCCTGTTTCTAAGCTTCACATCTAATAAATCTGCATTCTTCTTTGCCCCGATCAAATGATACCAAGTAATAATAAAAGAAACCAAGATAAAAGAGAATAGACTTGGTTATTATGCTTGTCAATCAAATATGTGAACTGTTATCATATTGTATGCTAGTTCATTTATAACTGTTCTATGAATCGTACTAAATATGGAACACCTTGTATGCGTTAAACTGTTCAAGGAGACTATGTTAAATGAATCATGCAATACCGACTGTCCTGTACTACTGTTTGCCTCAACTGCATGAACTGTTAACTTAGTAAACGTACTGTAAGATTACGGACAACTTGTGCACAAGGTAACTGGTTCCTGCGGACGGTCGTTGGGGCACTAGCACCGATCCGGTCCAGACGAAACTCTACTGTATAGTCAACTGTACTGGACGGAATAGCTTATAGCACCCACTGTACTTTCGCTGCAAACCATTATCGTCTATGACTAGTGTCCTTTATGGCAACGCCAGTGATCTATTGTATATTTAAACCTGTTGTAAACTAACTTGTGTCTTCATGGCAGGGAAGGCATGGTAAGTATTGTGCAGGTGATTCAGACGGTCAGGTAAAATCCACCGAACGGTGGCACGTTTATTTCAGTAAATTCTATATGCTGCTTACTTGTAAATAAACTAAGGCAAGATAGAAACCTACAAATATGCATGCTTCATTAAAACAACGTGTTAATTGGTATAGTTCGGCTAGCTCGCCTTCATCAGTATATTTTGACATGCTGACCCTCGTTGAAACAGGTTCTCCGCACCAAGGCAAACCGAGCGAGGAGCCGAAGTCGTCTTCCCGATCCAGTCCAGCTGTTGGCACATCTTCACCGTGCCCCTTGAAGCATTTTGAAGACAGGAGCCTGCAACTCTTTATACACAAATGCAGCTCCGTGGCAAAGCTATCCTCTAGCCTGGAGGTCTATATCTTTTGAAGTTTAGTAAAGGGATATAATGTACAGGACTGTTATCTCATTTTGAGTTAACACTTTTGTAAGCCCGTGCGACATATTAGCTTACTCGTTCAAGAGTTTGTAATAGATGTTCATTATCAATAAAAAGAACTTTTCTATGTTTCAAATCTGTGTTTAAACTTATCTGCGTACTCTGAATATGTGCTTGCTATACAAAATACTTTAGCCTTGTGCGGGCACAACCCCAGGCCCGCACGGCATCACGATTCGGGGGACGCCCCAACGATTCTAAGGAATCGGGTCGTGACACATGGCTTGCATGACGTGGTCTTCGAGAAGCAGTTATACGCGTTACCTCATAATGGGACACGCGTCACACGCGAATTCAGGAGATCATTCAGACATGGGTAGCATTTATTATAACCACAGCATAAAAGGTGCAACTCTCTCCACTAATTGGCTTCTACGCCGACTGGTCAGTTACTGTGACCGAGCTCTATAAATAGAGACTTCTGATCACAGGAGAATGGGGGAGGAGAGATCGAAATCAGAGGAGATCAGAGAGAGAGCATATACAGAGAGTGTTGATTGACAATTTTTGCAACGAGAGTTCAATCCCTCCTGCAATCTTTGAAGTTTCTTCTTCTTCTACAGCACTTCTTCATCAACGTGTGGTCCAAGGGACAAAGTGATCGACCGCAGATCAGACTCCTATAGCAATATTTCCCCAGAATTATTTTTATTGTACTTAACATCCTCCTATAGGATTAATTGTACTTTTTTTTCTTGTTTGTAAACAAAGAAAGGGTTTCGTATAAACCTAGTTTTATTCTTTTGTTTATCATCAAACACTCCAGCTGCCCGAGATTAAATGCCCTGATGAGGCAGACAAGGCTGATAACCCCAAATACTGTCACTTCTACCAGTACGTCTATCATCCAATACGATATTGCTACGTACTAAAATAATACATCTAGCGTCTACTCAATTCTAAGGCTCTCACTTTGGACTTTGAGAACAAGACAGTTTTTGCCAATATGGTATCTCTCCAGTTTGGTGAGTTCCCGGTAACGGAGGCCCAAGATGGTGTTCTCCCGATCTTGAGGGCAATAATGGAGGTTATTAATCTCCCTCCAGCTTACAACTAAGCAGCCAGGCTGGTAACTCTTAGCACTCCATAGGGCAAGGTCAAGTGGGTTCACCCCGATCTTGCTCAGGACATAATACAGCAAGCAATGCCTTCTGCCACCAAGTCCAAAGGGAAGAAGTCTAAAGCCTGCCACATAGTTTCTTCCTCCACCGAGGAAGCTTTGGAAGGGGGAAAAAGGTCAGGACTAGCCTACCAGCGCGACTATAATGCTCCTGAAGATGTTATTCCTACAACAACTATACATATTGCATCCGATCTAAGTCCATCTCAACCTTTCGCAATAGACAAACAAAAATAAAAGAAGACTCGCTTTGACAAACCTTTACGGAAGGATACAACTCAAGGGCTGAGAAGCCATACAACTTTGATATATTGCCACAACTTGTCAATACTCCAGCTAAATTATCACTCTTTGAGCTCCTCCGTCTTTCCAAAGACACCCGTGATAGTCTAAGCGAGCCATTGCAGAATGTCGACACCTACCTGGCCCAGTTTAAGCCATCAGCTGAGAATACAACTGCATGCCCCCACTGCAATAATGTGGCAGAGGCAATACCCAACATCATGTTCTCGCAAAAGGATATGTTGCTAAAGAATAACAGGCACGATCGCCCTCTATACTATACAGGGTATATCAGAGCCATTAAAGTGGACCGGATGCACATTGATCCTGGTTCATCTATCATTATCATCCCACAGATCTATGTCAGACCTTGGGAATTATAATGCATCGATTGGCAGCAACCAATACTAACATCAGCGGCTTCAATGCTAGAAGAAGCTACCCTCTGGAAAAGATTTACCTGAAGTGCTAGAACGTTGACTTACAAACAGAGGTCACCTGCTAAGTCATAGATGTAGACGTATCCTACAAAGTCTTGTTGGAGCATCCATGGATATACGAATACATGATTATGCCATCGACTCTGCATCAATGCCTGAAGTATGTTGACAATCACGGCATCGTCAGGATAGAATTTGCAGATATTGATCCGTTCAAAGGAGTCAAGACATATTACTCTGACTCAATCCTGTACAAGCAAGTACACCAGAACGAAGGTGGTGATGACGCTGACGATAAAGCAGAGGCTGGAACCACACCAGACGAACCATTGAGGGTTTGCTTTAAAGGACGTGCCACTAACATGGCCCCTTTCCTCGTAGTAAAACTTTATAAGAATGCGCCAGAACCTCTGGTCGTTCTTCTATGAAGATCGAGTCGATCGCCAAATGAGGATCCAGCACTCGTTACTGCTTCTGAACCTATGGTCATAAAGATTCATAAAAGGTCTCCAAAGCCATCACTCACACTGGAAGAAGAACTCAGGAAAGATAAACTAGAAGAATACATGGACGCTTATGATGACGTTCCTTCCCTTGATGATGTAATCCATATGGACAAGATATCGTACTTTATCAATAAAGGGTTATCTTTGAACTACTCTAATGTTGCACATTTAAGTACAATATATTCCTTAGAACATGGTATAGGGTCACAACTGCATACACAAATAACTATCACCTATACGTTGAACTGTATCCTCCCAAGTCAAGATACCTATTTTATAGTGCCGGCCACAAGGAGGGGTGACAAACCTATCATCTTCAGAAAGGTAGAATGTCATCGGGACCTCCCCACAGAAGCACCTGAACCTGATAGAGGTAAAATACAGATATAACGCTACAGTCCATAAGCCAAGCACATTATCCAGAGCATGGGCTATGACCTAAAAAGTGACAAAGGCATGAATTATGGCAAAGGTCGATGTCTGTCCTTGCGGGAAAATTCGAGGCCTATTACCAGATAACGCATCATGGTCTGGGGTACATCATACCATCATCAACTCCCGGAGGTTCAGAAAAGGAAGATGAAATGCATTCTCATTTCAGAATCCTCCGCTTGGGACTCCGATATAAGCATCAGAGAAATGCTCAAGAAAACGTTATATGTCAACATGGTGTCCGCTCATCCAGAAAAAGGAGACGACTAGCACCCCAAACTCTTCAAGGTAGAACTATGGGCATAATGCTTAGACTCACAATGGGAGTTACGTTTTGAACAATGAGATCCTCCTACTGAAGATGAAGTAGTACAAGTTAATCTGGGTAGTAAATCCTCCCCAAAAACTATCTTTATCAGCAAAAGTCTGTCCGACGAAGATCGTGAATTCCTGCTACAGCTCGTAAGGGAATATATCGATGTCTTTGTTTGGAGCTATGAAGACATGCCAGGTTTGGACCCCCAGATCATGGTACACAAGCTCAACATCTTGTCGAATGCTAAGCCAGTGAAGCAACAACAACGGCAATTTTGACCAGACAACATAAACGCTATCGAAGCTGAGATAAACAAACTAATAGCAAGCGGCTTTATCCACGAGCAACAATATCTGGATTGGGTAGCTAATATCGTACCCATCATCAAGAAGAATGACAAGATCCAAATCTGCATAGATTTCGTGATCTAAACGTGGTTTACCCAAATGACGAGTTTTCTCTCTCGATCACAGATGTAATGATTGAAAACACTTATTTCTTTGAGCGTATATCTTTCATGGACGGATTCTCAGGCTACAATCAGATCATGATATTCCTGGACGATGAGAAGCACACATCATTTCAAACACCAACCTGGGTGTATAGTTACACAGTCATGCCCTTTGGTCTGAAGAATGCGGGTGCTATATACTAGTGAGCTATGAGCACCATCTTTTACAAATATTTGTGTAAGACAGTTGAGTGTTATGTTGATGACATCGCTGTGAAAAGTTGCTTCCAAGATGACCATCTCCAAGACTTGAAGATGATTTTTGACTTGATGCGAGCGCACCAGCTAAAGATGAACCCCACTAAGTCCTTCTTGGGAGTCTCCAGTGGCAAATTTTTGGGTTTTATCATAACCTCGAAGGGTATTCATATAGACCCTGAGAAGACCAAGGCTATTATCAACATGCGTCCTTCGAAGAACCTTTAAGAGCTTCGTGGTCTACAAGGGAGGTTGGCATACATTAGGAGGTTCATAGCCAACCTCTCTAGGCGATTCTGACCCTTTAATCAGCTTATGAAAAAGAGAGTTTCCTTTCTCTGGACTGAAGAATGCCAGCAAGTATTCGACGACATCAAGAGCTACCTCACAAATCCCCCAGTCCTGGTGGCCCCAGTAGTGGGGAGACCCTTCTTGTTGTATGTACGCATAATGGATAACTCTCTTAGTACTTTAATAGCCCAAAAAAGTGATACAGGTCATGAGCAGGCCATTTATTATCTCAGTAGAAAAATGGTCGGTGCGGAGCATATTTACAACCATGTTGAAAAGGAATGCATTACTTTGGTCTTTGCTATCTAGAAGGCCCAGCATTATGTGGCGGGGCAGACTATTTATGTAATCTCGCGAGTTAACCCTCTCAGGGTCCTCATGACAAGCTAGGGGTGCTTAATTCTCGCTTGGCTATGTGGGCCATATTATTGTCATTGTACGACATAATTTTTGTCCCGCAGAAGGCAGTTAAAGGCCAAACGTTGGCCGACATCCTGGCCGGCCACCCATTGCTAGTGTAAACCCCCTCGACCAAAATTTGGGTTTAATTAGCTTAGATAGCTTGATTAGGGTTAATCAGATATGAATTAGATTTATTACTCAGAGTTTTAATTATTTGTGCAATATTTATATTACTTAGGACACCTTACCGTTGTCCCGATATTTAGGACACTACACTAGCTGTTACCCTGAAACAAATTTCATACACTTTGCCTAGACATACCAACCTACCATAATGACCTTCGTGTAACTCACAGATACTCATTTTTATGCCTAATTTTAGTCGCACAAAAGTCATTACAAACGTCCGTACGTAAATTTAATTAATTGCATATTTACGTTCTATGTCCGTTCCAATCAAAATTGAGACCCAACATCAACCCGTTATGACCAACCCCAATTATGGCAATATTATACTCTAAGCCTACTACGCCCATGACGCTTGTGCCCACCCAATTTAGACTCTATGTATTTATTAAATTAATTTAGGAACACCCGGTGCATTAATTATAATTAAATTAATGTAGTGACCCAACCTCACTCAAATTAGACCCAACTCCAACCCAAACCCACACACACACCCTCAAGCCTCATACTAAACACCATACACCATTCTAGTCTACTACAAAATACCAAACATGGTATTTTGTCACATCAAATCCTAAATTCTAGTTTTTGTGTAATTTCCTAATTGTTCAGGGGCTTTTGTGCAATTAAGCAATGAGGTGCCCCCCTCTCACTGGCCCAACCACATGAAGAAGAGATCCCCCTTCCTTTGACAGGTCCATAAATAATTTCCCCCTATTTTCATGTACTCAATATCACTTTTGGAGGACACATCCTAACCCCACATTTCAAATACCTTAGATCCTAGCCACATGTGCAACATGTGGAGGCCCTCACACAACCCTAGAAAACTACCCAGCCGGCCCTAATCCTAAGGCACCCCCCCTCTCTCTCTCCTACAAATATTACATGCTACCTCACCTAAAATCTCACAAAAACCCAAACTACAAAGCTAAAATCCTAAAGAAATCCCAAACCCACACCAGCCCGACCACCCTCACCTGACTTCCCACAGCCCTCCCCCGGCCAGCCACCGCCTCCTGCCACCCCCGCGACGATCCCCCTCCGACCAACACCCACTCCCCTACCTCCAACCGCCGCCACCCGCCACAGCTCCGCCTACAGCCGCCTCCAACACCACCGTCCTCACCATCAAACAAACCCCCCCACAGTCCGAGCCGACCACCCGAGCGCCCCCCAGCTCGCCACCGCAGCTCGGCCGACCACCATACTCCGCCGACGTCTTCCCCAGCCAGTCTTCTCCGTCCCCGCCAACGCTCGGCCCCGGTTGCCCCCGCAGCCGGCCGACACAGCCCCCGCAGTGCCAACCGCTGCCGACTGCTGCTGTTGCTGTCGACTTTCCCCCGCGCTGCCGGAGCTCCGCCCGGCCACCCTCGCCGGCGACAACTCGCCCGGCGGACCCACCTCGACCCCCTGGACCTAGGTACGTATTTTAATATACGTATACTGTATTTTATATATATATATATATATGGTATTGCATTATGTATATACTAACTATATATATATTGTATATATATGTATTATGTTTTAGTATTTATGTATATACTTTATGTATATATACTATATTACTGTATTCTGTACAATTTTATATATAATAGAGATATATATATATGTATTTCATATATACATAGTATATATATTATGTACTTATATTTAATACATTGTATGTTTTAATATCTATTATATGTATGTATGTATGTATGTATGTATATATATATATATATATATATATATATATATATATATATATATATATATATATATATATATATATATATATATATATATATATATATATATATATATATATGTATATATGTATGTATGTATGTATGTATGTATGTATATATATATATATATATATATATATATATATATATATATATATATATATATATATATATATATATATATATATATATATATATATATATATATATATATATATATATATATATGTATGTATGTATGTATGTATGTATGTATGTATGTATGTATATATACCTTGTATTAATTTGGTTTTAATACTTTATATATAATATACCAAATTAATACAAGGTATATATATTCATATATATATATATATATATATATATATATATATATATATATATATATATATATATATATATATAGTGTATTTGGTTTAATAAATATATGTATATTGTGTATATATATAAATATATAATTTGTGTATATAGATATATGTACATATATATAAATATATATATTTGGTGTATTTAGTATATTGTGTATCTATATAAATATGTATATTTTTTGTATATAAATATATATATACTTTATGTATTTAGTATATTAGTGTATAATTAATATATTAATATGTGTATATATATATATATAAATATATATATATATTGTGTAATTAGTATATTGTAGTGTGTATAGTATGTATTAAATAAATATATGAATATATATATAAATATGCTTTGTGTGAATTAATATAGTATATATTAGCATATATTATATATGAGTACTTTATGCATTATGTGTATATACACTTAAATATATATGTACTTAAATATATATATATATATATATATATATATATATATATATATATATATATATATATATATATATATATATATATATATATATATATATATATATATATATGTTGTGTAGTGTACTTATGTACATAAATTGTTATTTAAATATATGTAAATATATATGACTATGTATTAAATTATATATATGGTATTATGTAATTATATATGTAAATATATTTAATTAATATGTGTATATGTACATATTAATTTGTGTATTATTAGGTAATATATATATATGCTATTTTAAATATGTACTATTAAACATACGTATTTTATTATGTTTAAATATGTATTAGTGTACATATATGTATATATGTTATATATATAAATATATGTACTACGTGGTCCCACTAGATGGACAGTCAAGACCCTGCGTCAGTTTATTACTGCAAGTAGTGTGTCGTACTATTATAGTGACTGATGTTGGTATTATTATATTATATATAGGATCGCTGGACCGTACAGGCGAGGCTTCAGGAGCAGGATATTGGCATTCGCAATTAGAGGACTCAGGCAAGTATACCTTGCTGGATTACTGTTTAAATGAAATCATAACTGTTGTATGATATATGTTGCAATATACATATAACCGTGCGCGTCCGAGATTTACTCGGGTGCAGTCGACGAATGCGTCGATGAGTAGTGTACTTGACCTAGCTGCTAGTAGACTCACCTACTACTGTGAGGATATTCTGATATTTTCCTAGACCGTGACACTTGTACACACATCACGATGGTAAATTTATGTTGGGATGCGGGTCCGCGTACCCGACTCGCTATTGGTGCGTACGACAGGCATCACGGTTTAGTACATAATTTAGAGTGGTCTAGTTAGATGAGACTTGGCATCTAGATACGGGATATTCACGTCGTGTATTTGACTTGTGTATCCACATTGGGCGGGAAGGACAACTGATAGGCATATGGGATACACACATTAGACTTCGTAGTATCCAGAGGAGCCACGGACCCGATGACTTTCTTTATTCAGATATCGCACTCTTCGGAGTGGTACGGATGTATGCATTATTGCAGATACAACGTCCCTTAGAGTGTTGGATGTTATATATATACAGATACCTCATTCTTTGGAATAATGGACGTTACAGATACCACACTCTAGAGGACGTTGGACGTTATGCCTACGCCTACCCATACGCACTAAGCTGTCCTCATATTGCATTCACTTAGATGGTTAGCACACCCCTTTATTTTATTCAGTACTATCGATGGCATGTATTTTTGTATCTTGTTACGTCCCTCTGAGCACCTGGTTCCCTTCCAGATTTGGACGAGGCGTATTACCCCACTGTGTACGGACCTGGAGTGGAGACGATGTACACTCTCGAAGAGGAGATAGAGGTACTACCGTCGGAGTTTCCCTGATTACTTGGTAGGCCTTCCGCCTGGGACTGGAGCTTCTAATCTAGATAGCAGTTGCTCTAGTCACACTCTTTATTTCTGTCTTCAGTACTCTATTTCATCATTTGTAGTGGGTTTGTTCCCACCGGACATATTTCGGTTTGTACTATGACATTTTGACTCTGCTCTTATTTTCCAGTATTTTATTTCAGTACTTCTTGTTATATTATGGATGAGATTAGACTCTGCCTGTTGTATGATAGTATTAGACTTGTTAGATTTAGGACAGTATAGCACGCTTCGATAGGATCCATTAAATTAGGATATCCTCGGAGACGTGTCAGCTGGCCAATGCCACGTGGCCTGGTCCCGTGTATTTTGGGACTGGTATATGACAGCTAGAAACCTAGAATCTATATAAGGAGATCCCTGACGAAGTATTGTACTCCAACAAGACAACGGGAGAGGCCGTTTGGTGAAAGTTCTTCGATGGTGCCTCAAGGACAGGGCCCAAAGGCAGAATCATCGCGGGAGTCGGGATAATACTTATTTCCCCCAATGACCTGGTTATCCACCACGCTTACTCTCTCACAGAGTCCTGCTCCAACAATATAGCATAGTATAATCCTCTCGTAATTAGGTTCCAACTTGCTAAACAAGTAGGAGTGGACTACCTAGAGGCCTGCGGCAATTCCAAACTAATAGTCAGTCAGGTCCGGGGCAAGTATGAAGTCCGACATGAGGATTTAATCCCCATCCACCATGTCGCACTCAGTATAATCTCTGCCTTCGACGGGTTCTTCATAGAACACGTGTCCCGACTACAAAAAATCGAGGTTGATACCCTGGCCGGCCTCGCATCTCCAGGGCAGTCACGGTCAACACTCATCAATTGATCACCGTAGTCGGCCAAGAACTAGTCTGCCCGAAAATAGTCTTAGTACGTGTCTGAGCTACTCGGTGGAGACAAACATCACAACCCAAGATTGGGGACTCCCTTAAGTAGACTATGCAGTATATGGAATTTTGCCCGAAGACCCGAAGGAAACTACCTATATCAAGAGACGTTCCCTCTGGTTCTAATACGATATGTTCACCAAAATATTGTATCGTCGTTCCTATAACGGGCTTCTGCTATGATGTTTATCAAGCACAAAAGCAAAAAAAGAACTCCATAAATCTCACGATGGTGTTTGTGGTGCACATTAACTCGGTTCGAAGCTACATGATCATCTTCAGAGAATGGGTTACTATTGGCCGACTTTGGTAGCAGATGTCGTCAACTATGCAAGAAAGTGTCGAATGTGCTAAATCTATGCAGACTTTATCCACAATCCCTTAGAATTCTTATACCCAACAGTAGCATCCTGGCCATTCGAGGCATGGAGAATGGATATCATTGGATCGATTAGTCCATCTTTGTTTGTGGGGCATCGGTTTATCTTGACTATCATAGATTACTTCTCCAAATGGACGAAAGATGTTTCGCTCGCTGAAGTGAAGACGTCAAATATGATCAAATTCGTTAAGCATCACGTTATATACCAATTCAGAATACCTCGAAGGATTATCCACGACAATAGACAATGGTCCATAGTTCACAACTCACGCTTTCTACCGGTTTTGCGATAAAAATTGAATTCAGAATGTATACTCGACTGCCCACAATCCAGCAACAAATGGGATGGCAGAGGCATTCATGTAGACCATCGTAAAGCTACTTAAGAAGTTTGTGTCATCTAACAAGCATGACTGGAATGAGAAGCTCGGCGAATATCTCTGGGCCTATCGGATAATGGTCTGAACGCTGACTGGTAGCACGCCATTTTCCTTGGTATACGGAAATAAGACCGTGCACCCTCTGGAGGTCCAAATTCCCTCACTCCGAGTGGCCCTCTCTAACTAGTTGACATATGACGATAACCACCATCGATAGTTACAAGAATTGGAAGCACTCGATGAGAAGCATCTCTTGGCCCAACAGCGCATTGAGTTATACCAAGCACGTATCTCAGGAGCCTTCAACCAACGGGTTAAGGAAAGGACATTCCAAGTAGGGGATCTCGTCCTAGCCGTGAGAAGACCGATGGTTATGACGCACAAGACAGCCAAAAAGTTTCAAGCTAAATGGGAAAGCCCTTTTATCGTAGAATCCGTATATTCCAATGGCGCCTACCGGCTCACAAAATATAATGGAGATTTGCTCATGATGCCTATCAACGTCAAGTTCCTTAAAAAGTACTATGTCTAATCTAGACTTGTACTCCTCTTATCCCCAAAAGGACAACTAAAATGCAAAGTGTTTACATTTTTCGTGGTTCATCCCCAACAAGTGTGTAAGTACAATATGTATTTTTTTCTACAGATTATTGTAAAAGCCATTATCTGTATTCAGGAGTCCTGAATACACAATATTAATGGATCCTTAAAAAGCTCTCTAGTGGAGCGGCCTTCAGCAAACTACTCCATATTTGGTTCCTTGGGACACTAGTTCACGTCCATATCACCTCTGAACTATCGACCTAACATTCTCCCTACTAGGATTTGCCATGTCCATATTACCTCTGACAAAACCTCCCAATTTTGACTATTGATTATCACATCCATAATAATTCTGATATTGTTTGTCACCCAAACTTATCTTCCGTACTCAACTTTAGGTACGCCAACGATGATAAGCCACCAAACCTATCACATCAATATCACCTCTCATAGAATTTTATTTCTAGCTTATTACTTGCACTCAAGTGCACATGAAGTAATTGGTCCACCAAAGATCCCCCAGTAGGATATCCTTGGCAACTACGGTATTATACTACGTCCATATTACCTCTAGCACAAATATCCAAAGTTTACAACATATAACATGACAAATGCAGGAAGAAGTTTTGGAAAAGGAGAAACTTTTTCATTAATATTCAAGATCATGAGTACATATGATAAAAATTCATTTTTTAAGATTTTCCATGAGGTATCTCTGACAAGAACCTTTTCCATTAAAGGTGCCCCTTCGTGCTATTTTTTCTACTGAAGCAGGCGAAGTCGGTAGCATAACTCAGTGGACTTTGGGTCATCTCTCCACAGTACAAACCTCAGTATATGGAAAATAATTCATACTGATGGATAGCAAGGGATGGACATGATCAGGCACTCTCTGGCCATGTGGGAAACAGAAGACGGGGAATGGCAATCAATCCAAATTTTGTCATCGACACTGTCGGCATCTGGCCTCCGGCAGGCCGCATAAGGGGGAGCAACGCAACTAGTATGCTGCATAAATAGGGATAGCTCCATACATAGCATAGGATGTTCATCCTCGTCTCTTGGATTAGTTCTTAATGAACTGCCGCATAAGGGTGGCATTCTCTTTGAATGACGGATGCTATGATATCCTTCCATTCTCCATCATAGGCAGCACCGGCGGGGATAAAACATGCATAGAGAAAATATACGTTATCAGCAAATAAAAGACTACACATGTTCTAGATGACTTGTCATCTATGCGACAGAGATAAGGTCGACGCATGCTCTGGATGGCTCCTCGTCCATGCGACAGTTTCAAAGTTTGCGCATGTTTCAGATGACTCATCGTTTATGCAACAATGTGATAGTTAGCGCATATTTTGGATAATCCCTCATCCATGCGGCAGACCCATATGAACCTGTATATGTTCTCGATGATCTCTCATCCATGCGACAGAGCTATGTGAAAATTCTGTGTGTGTTCTAGATAATTTCTTATCCATACAGCAAAACTGTCTATTTGTGTCTCTGTGTCCTTGGCACCGTCGCACAAGAGTTGTGACACTCCCCTACCTTCAAATGTAGCACCATCATCAAGGGACCACAGACCGTGGCCACCCTTGACAAACTATTTGAAGAGAAGAACCACAGTCTTCGACATTTTTCATAGGGGAAAAAGGAAGCAGAAAGACAGTTCTCTCTCCTCCCTGGGCAGCCTATCTATGGGCCCAAAGGCCGTGGGGGGTCGAGGTAATGAACCAAGTAGTTATGGGAGTGAACCTGACGTCTTAATTTGTGTGATCCACTTTAAACTCCTTGGAAACTGATGCCTCAAAACTTGGGATAGGAGAAAGCTCAGAATCCCAAGAGATCTTCTAAAAAATTGAGTTAAATCTCTCATTTAATACAGATTTGACAGCCAGTCAAAGTCATCCATATGCCAAAAATTGTATGCAACAAGCAAACTCATGCGACAAACGACCTATGCGTCCAGGAAGTCTCTTTCCATGCGTCTTATTCAAAGTATTCCAAACATATCCACAGTTTGAAAACTTTAAAAGGGGTCTTGTAGAAGCATGAAAAATCTCGGAGAAACATGCGCTCATACATCAAGCCTCATAAGAAAATCATCCACAGTTATGCACCATACAGTTCATGCGACAAAAGTTAAGAGGTGCATGTGGCCTAGGCGCATGGTGCCATTTCTGCCAATCATAGCATTTATGACTCTGACATGCAATAATGGCTCTTAACGCCTCGGTTCTGATGCTGCAACAGACGATAGTGCTTTCATCACCTTCCATGATTACCTTTGATCGTATACCGCTATATAGTGTCTCCTATACACACAACAAAGCTCCCCATGTGACAATATCCCTATGCAACAAGCTCTCTATGCGTCAAGCTTTCCATGAATAAAGCTCTCCATGAGTCAAACTCCATATGTGTCATGGCCCTTATGCGTCTAAACGACCCTAAGGCCCGATCTCTGTGAAGCTCATCCCCTATGCGGTTCAGTCCCTATGCGACCCGGTACGACCAAGTCTTTCTATTTCAACTAAGGATATTCTCTATAACCCAGTGAGGGCCACGTGCAAGCTGACCCGGTCATGCATGCAAAAAAAGAACAAACCAGATCTTCAGTAATGACAGATCCCAACAACACCATATGGCAGCTTATCCGTGACATGCGACCATGGCTACAACAGTTATGTTATGGATGGACACGTAGCAGCCCAAAATCTATCCGCGCATAACATATGCACTTGTATAGCCCGTCAGAATGATGGTTATAAATAGTATGGTTGCATACCCACAAGGGGGTTCACGTACACACAAGAGAGAGAAACATAAAGAAAGCAGTCTCATTCCCTCGTCGGACCGTCAATGGAGAAAATGAGTCGCTACAATACTCAATCGCCATTGTCATACTCCCCAAAATCAAAAATATTGTACTTAGATTTTCTGTTTAGGATCTCTCTATACTTTTTTAGTTTGTTGCACAACAAAGTTTGTTCAACTTTGAGTCAATGGCAAACACTCCTTTTGTGTACCTACCTTATCACGTCAAATTTATGGGAACACCAATACAGTAGCCGACCCTCCTCTTCCTCCTCCATAAACCCTAACTTGTGGATCTTTCTCCTCCAAGCTTTTCAACCCTCCAAATCTTAGATCCAACCTTCTTTCAATGTTCTCTACCATTCCCCTTGTCTGTTTCAGGTATAATCTTCTACTTTCTCTTTATTCTTTTTTAATGGCACCAAAATTGTCAAAGAAGAAAATAAAAGTTGGAGATGCTTCTTCTTCCAATGTTCAAGAAGAAGTTTCATACTCCTTGTTCAGTCCTTTTATGTCTGATGAAGGTGAATTTGATGACCTTATTTTTTGATCCATTGTACAAACCATAAAGTGGTTTAATGATTTCATAGATAGGACTATATGTCCTAGAAATCCATTATATTTTACTATAATTTTGACATACTTATCTACTTTTCAGTCTATTGGATTAGAAGATCTTGTTACTTCTAATTCTCGTATTTATCTGAATGCCATACATATGTTTTATTATAAAAAAAAATTCTGTCATAGAAGGTATTGTACGATCACGAGTCGGTGGGATACATATTGAATTTGGTGATGATGATTTAGGCATGATATTTCATATTTCAAATGAAGGTGAAGCCTTATGTGACATCACCAAATTTTAATTTCCTGAAAATATGACTCTTGATTTGTTCAAGAACTCTATGTGTTCACCCAATCTCTGTCCTCCCGGCAAACTTAAGCCAAAATATATGAATGATTGGTTATATAATCTACACCGTATGGTTTTCTCTATCATTAATCCAAAAAAAAAATCCTCTACAGATGAACTTATATATTTGGAGATGTATGCTTTGTATCATCTACACTTTGGAAGACAATTTAGTCTACCAAAGACCATCATCACATTCATGGAACGATGTGGTAAGAAATCGCATAACTTACTATACGCTATGTACTTGCCCATCATCTTTGAGTACTTTGAGATCCCCATGGATGATTGCCCCCATCTTGCTGAGCCTGCTTATCTCCATAAGCATCGTAGAGTTGAGCCTACTCCTCCTGCTCTTACACATCCCGTTGACCCATCTCTTGGTGATGAGATTGCTCTGCCTCCTCCACATGCTCCACTTGTTATACTTGAGATCCTTCATACCATGCTCCAGGATCGCTTCAGACTGAAAGACGATCATTATCGCTCTCAGAAATTTTATACCATACTGTAGTTCTAGACATTGTCCAACACCCTGATCAACATGCACTACAACTTTTTTGTCCAACACCCTGATGGACATGCGCTATAGCTTTTCTCATCACCCTGGCGGACCCATTTCTATGGTTCATGATCCATCTATTGCTGGCTATCGCATCGATGATCGAGATGCTCAAAGATACTTTAACCCAGCAGATGCTTGCTTTGATCCCATTCGTTCTGCTGAGACCGGTGAACCCTCCGGTAGAGATGATGATGATGATGATGATGATGATGATCAGTAGCGATGCAGAGATCAAATGCTTAGATTTAGTATTATGTTAGTGATGAGGTGCTACGTACTTAGTTGACATTTGCACTATATTTTCTTTATTTCCTTTTGAGTAGTTATTGGTTATGTACTTCAGTTTTCTTTAGTAGTTTTCATCTAAAAACTTTTTAAAGTTGCAACAAACTCTAGACGATGTTTGCTTACATATTGTCTATGTGCTCCTATTTCACTTTTCATGTATACTTTGCGAGAAATTTATGCCTTTCCGATAAAGTGACAACGGGGGAGAAATATTGATATATAATCGCTCTCGTTATGGGGGAGCTACTACTGCTCGTTACGGGAGAGCTATTACTACATATCCTATTACATCAAATCAATCGACGACTCGTATCAGTCGCACCTTTTGTCAATTATCAAAATGAGGGAGGTTGTTGACCCATCTGGTCTCAGTCAAACTGTTTTTGATAATTAACCTAAAACTACGAGTTGATACATGGGAAAGCATTTCAAACAAAAGACTGCACCTTCAGAAATCATTCGTGGAAACTGCTTCTTTGATGTTAGTTTTGATTCTACTGTTTTTACATTTATTATGTATTTTGTTTTACTTGAGTCTAGGACTTATATGAGTTGGATCGCACTTTGGCACTAGTTGAAACCTAAACCAAAGTCTACTAAAAATTAAGCCTACCTAAACCTGAACCAACCCTGGACTCAATCTAACCCAAATACCCTACTAAAACACAAACCTAATTAAGCCAAAAACAGACCAGGATCATACTGAAAATTGGTCAACCGAGCTCGGTCCGAGTGTCACGACCCGCACCCGGAATTTGGACATGAGTCGTGGGTACGTCCAGCCTACGCCGCATCATAGGCGGTAGAACGCTGTCTAGGTCACAAACATAGTATATCCTGTCAATAGTCTCAACTCCGTACGGAGGACAATGATAAATAAACCACAGTTCTATAATATACTCAATCATAAGCTATAAGAATAATGGCACGATGAGAATTGAAAAGAGTTCTAAAAAAAACCAACCACAATAAGTCCAACTCAAATCCTGGGTCTAAATGACCTCACAAAGTCACAAAATAATAAGTACAACTCAGTCTCAGGCTAAAACAATAAATGCAGAAAAAATAATCTAAGTACAGCCAGGTAGGATCTCCTCTAGGATAGGCACCTCCTCTGGGATTTCCGGAGTGAAATCTCCCTCTAATCCTGGGCCGTAATGAGTGGGGCAAAAGCCCTCCAGGTCCTCTGAAAAGTTGTTATCCAGTCAGGATTGGAGCGAAGCACAAGCACTAACAGCAGTTTCATTAAATTGACAAAGTCTATAAACAGTGTAAGAGATACAAGATGGAAATAAATGCTGAAAATGAGAAGTACAGGAGAAAATAAAATAGACAATAGAGCATCTAGCAATGAACAATAAACAGTGAATGCTAGAACAAGTAAATCTGAATAAAGATAAAACATCTAGCTAAGTGTTTGAAATATTAGTTTATTATGTGATCGGCTTGGGACTAGATCAGGCTGATTATATATGATTAGCTATGATTCTTTTTAGGTCAGGCTAACCGTATGGTTAGCTATGGTGCATATAGTGGTCAGGCTAATCATATATAACAGCTATGGAGCATATAAATGGTCAGGCTGCACCCGACGTGAGAAGTGGGTGAGCTATGGTACATATAAATATTTGGATATGATCACATAATCTACTAATAGTTTCCCATCCCCCAGCTAGCACGATGGATTCCAATCACGACTCCTCATGATGGGGATCTAGGGTGCTAACCCGTGTATCCATAGTGTCGGAATCAAGTATGTAATACACTACAATTTATAGAAGTAATCAACAATGAAAACTGTCAGAGAATGTACTCGCCTGTGGTCCTCTGCAAAATATGAGGATCGATGTCCAAAGTGGGATCGAAATGACCTATATATAAGATAACAATGTTAAAATGGTGTTTGGAATAATAAGAGTGATTAGCTAATTTAAAATGGGGTGTTAGGCCATTTCTAGGTCTAAACTAGGTGTTACTAAGTCAACTCTAGGTTTTTGGTCAATACTAGTTAATACCTTGCTCCTTGGTTCATACTAGCTATTGTTAACTAATACTAGTTAAATACACTATATTATATGTTCTATACTTACAATATAGACTCTATATAATTACTATCTCTAATATCTTAGCTATACTTATTATATCACTCTAATATCTATACTCAACTCCACATATTAACCCACACCAATACCCCATATTCAACCCAACTTGACATCCCCACAACACACTAGCCTAATACACATTAACATTTAATACCCATTAGCAACCACATACCTGTACATGCAATTCCAATTGCTGGAACCCCCCCTACTGATCCATAACTCATAATACTTACTACCCCTTAACCCAAATAACTGATACACACCTCAGCTATCTAACATACTGAAATTAATTCCTACACACACACAGGAAACTAGGTTCTATAGAACTCACACACACAAGTTCTGAACTGACACAGTACACACACATACATGTGCACACAGACACTTACCTACACCTCTCTTCCCCAATCTGATATACAGACACAATTAACAGGGTTGCACACACACATACAGTTTTTCTCAGGTTGAGGTTGTTTGGTTTCACACCTACACAGTCCCTAACTAACTGATACACACTCTAGGTACTGAGTCACTCTGACACTGATACAAGTTGACACACACTGAACCTTAAGGCAACACAGGTTCCTCACTAATACTCTAAACTCTACATACTGGAAGTAAAATCCTGCACACACATGATCTACACACAACACAGCACATACCCCTCACTGAACCTAACAACTACACACCTCAGTGCATTAGGTTCTAGGATACACACTATACAGATTTTCCTCCCCTCTCTCAGAGTTACACACAGGAAACTAACTGAAACCCCCAACTGCTGATACCCTACTAAATGCTGATACACAGACATTGGGACACAGGTTACCACAAGCTACACTACTCTATCTACTGATCACTCACACACAGTTTAACAAATTTTCCCCCAATTCAAATATACTGATACATAACCTTACACACATACTGATATCTGCACAGCAACACACCTATATTACTGATACATTCTGCACTCACAGGCACTGATTCACAATATCAGTTAATGAGAACTGATACACTACACAGTTCACACATACATAGCCAATAAAACCCCTATTCACTGATACTCTATCTCACTGATATATGCATTACCTCACCTATCCCTATACCTGAACTTACCCTCATCTCTTACAGGAAACCCGACCTCCCCATCAACCATGCTGTATTTGAATAGTGAGTCAGTGTGCAACTGATACTGCACCCTGATGAGGTTTGCCTGCAGGTTCTTCCTCAAGGCTGCTACTAGGTAAATCTCTACTGCACATGTGTGCAACTTGACACACATGAACCTTTAGTCCAGTACACAAAAGCTACACAGTTTGGCCCAAACCCCCTTCCTGCTCTCACTAATGAACACACAGTTATCAACTCAAGGTAACACCTACCCACACAGTCACACAAGTTGCACACAGTTCTAAGGTACTGAACTCACACAGGGAAACATATAGCCACATACACAGTATATCTCTCCCAAACCCGACTGCTCTGTACACACAGTAATTTCCAGAACCCGACTGTACAGTGAATCCCCCTCTTCAAATCACACACACATCTACAAACCTAGATATATATACAAACACGCATCAAATCTATATACATATGTATAAATATATATAGACATCATACATCATTCATCAAATTAGATTTTTATTAGAGTAGATTAGATAGGTTCATCCCTTTTTGGCATTTCATCAAACACATGCAGTGCAGAAAACAATTATACATACAACCCATGAATCCTCAACCCAAAACCCTAAAAATCGAGTTCAACCTACCCATATGAGATGAAATCAACCTACCTACGAATACCTAGGGTTAGGGTTTCTGATAATTGGGGAAAACAATTGTTGGGGACACTTAAACCTAAATAAACCCTAAAATTCGAAACTACACAGCAAGGGTGGTTTCCTAATGGCATTAACATCTGAAAACAAAATAAAAAAGAATAAAAACAGGGTTTTTACCTGCAGGGATGGTTTTTTCAATGAGGTTCTTCTTCTCCAAGGCTTCCTGACCCACGTTCCTTGCTTTCCTTGCTTTGGAGGAGGAGAAAATGGAACCTAGGGCTAGATTTCGAAATTTTGGGGTGGGGAGATGGTTTTTCTTGATGGAGGCTAGGGTTTCTCTTTTCTACATGAAGGATGGCTTTGTGAGAAGCTTCCTTTTTATATTAAACCTAGTTTTAGGGTTTTCATGCATAGTTTTTAGATTAAACCCCCTGGCCCTCCCATGTAGAACCTAATTAACTCAGGTTTAGGCCTTCTAGGGTTTGAGGTCCAAACCTAAAATTAGAATTCTAGGGTTTCACTAGAACTGGGTTTTTTTAAATTAGGGTCTGGTCATTAGGGTTTGTCCTAATGCGTTCTAGGGTTACCTAAAACCAAATATCACTTACAATATATAATTAGTTTATAAAACTCAGCAATTTAATTTAATACATAATTATTTAAAATAATGAAATTACACAAATGCCCTTATTTGGAAATGTGGTAGTGACACCGAGTTCTACCCGTAGTTTGCCCGAACTCGATCATCCAAAACTGATTCCTGAATCAGAGTGCTAGACCCATTCTCATGGCTCCAACGTTTAAACTATTTGAGCGTTATACATCTGAGTTCTGCTCGAACTCTGCCCTAGAAAAATCTATAAATAGAGAAGAATTTTCTATTTCTATTCACTCTTCATCTTCTCTATTCTCTAAAGAGCTTTAAAACTTCTCAATCTCTAAGACAACTCACATTCTTCTAAGTACCAGTACGATTTCGATTAGAAGTTTTCAAGTTGTACAAGCTTGGATATTCAAAGCTAGTTCTCTAAAGTGTCTGAAGTCTTCGAGCTCTTCGGATCAAAGCTCATGTTTGTACAAAGTCGCAAGCCCTTCAGATCAAAGCTTGTGTTTTTGCTGATAGTGAAGTTAACTCCGAGCAAGAGTTCACGGGACTGGACTAGTCCTCCACGAGGGAAACCAGTATAAAAATTTTGGTGTTTGTATTTGCTCTTATATACTCACTTATTGTTCATTATATTGTTGCATTATTTGCTAGTTGGTAAATGTCTTAACTTAGTCTTAATTTTAAATTGGGTATATATATTTTGCTATACTCTATTCACCCCCCTCTAGAGTTGCCTAACGATTCTTCAGTAATATTGTTGCTACTTTGACAAAGGAAGAGAACAACTGATACATTCATTGATATTCTCAGTAACTCTTTAAAGTGATGTGGTTGCACAAAATAACGACGAGATAAGAACAACCATTACATCATATACCAGATAATGCTCACAAATTATGGAGGAGTGTCACACCAGTTATTTATCTCGCGTATCCGTCATGGTTTATCAAATATCAAAATGGGAGAGATTGTTGGCCCAATTAGTCAATGACCAACTTGATTTTGATATTCGACCAACCATGTATCGAAATGACTTGATGAAATATAGCTCAAATAAATACAGCACATAAAGATTGAACACAAGATCGATATTTTTATCTCAGGATATGGCACTGTGGTTGCTATAATTTTTACTTTTATTATGTATTTTTTGTTTCTTTTATAGGACCAAATGTGCATTGGGTCGTGTTGGCACTAGGAAGCTTTAACCCCAGCCTAAATAACTTCCTAGTCTACAAAAATAAACCTGACCAAAACCCAAACAGTTTTGGAGCAAGGCCAACCAAACTCGGCCTGAACTCAGGCCGAATTCGGTCCCTATTGACCAAGTTTCTAACATTTTATTCCAACGTTCTTCCTCGTTCTTCCTGAAGATCATGGCTCCAACGTTCATATTTATGAACGTTAGGACACCGAATTCTGGCCAAATTTGGTCCCCAGAATTACTATAAATAGGCATTGAATCCTCCATTCAAAATCACTCATTTATTCACTTGCCTATTCAGAGCTATTTAATCTTCCTGTTTCCAAGATCAACTCCCCATCCTTCTAATGCCAACGCGGTTTCGATTATAAGTCCGATAGAGTTGTAAAGCTTGATTTCCAAGTTACTTTCATTCAAGTATTTGACTTGTAGTGTATGCTATTATTCAATAGTAGATTAAATCCTGGCAAGAGTTTCTGGGGCTGGACTGCCTTCCACGAAGGATACCGGGATACATCATAATGTTTAAGTTTCTGACTTCTTATACTCAAATTATTTACTTGCTAAATTTATTAATCAGTCATTAACATTACTTTATTGGTATATATTATTTTCCACTCTATTCATCCCCCTCTTAAGTTGCCCCATATTCTTGTGATGATTGACCTTTAAAGCAAGCGCCTTTTCTTTCTCTTTTTTCTTCTCTTGTATGGAGGCTTCCTCTTGATCCTTCATATCTAACTTTTGTGTCATAAGCTTTCTCATTAGCATCTAGAAGTTAATGGTTATAAGATAGTTTCCTTCGACGATCATCGTAGCATTGAGATTCTAGCTCTTGGTGAGTCCTCTAAGAATTTTAAAATCTTTTCATGAGTAGTATATTCCTTGCCAAAATATGCAAGAGGGTTGATCATATTAAATAATCCAGTAACCAAGCTAGTAATCGACTTATTTGGCTTCATTTTAAAATCCTCGTACTCTTGTGTGAGTATACTAATTTTTGACTCTTTAACTTACAAGGTGTTGTAAACCCCCTAATTTTTCAAAATTTTCAACTAGATTTTTCACAAATTTCTGGGAATTTTCTGGGAATTTTCTGTAATTTAAAAATAGGATTTTAATTATTAAATGATTTTTAATTGATAATAAATGATATTAAAATATTATGGAAATAATATTTTTGGATGTAAAATAAAAAACTGGGCTTAGGGCAATTTTTCTGGAATTTATCGGACCCCGGACCTATTTTTAAACACCTAAAAAGTATTTTAGTATTTATTTAATTATTTATTATTTAATTAATTATTTATTTATTAATCTGATTTTTATTTTTATTTAAAATTAAACCCCCAGCCCGCGGCCCGGCCCGGCCCATTGGGCCCGAGCCCGGCCCAGCCCCCTAGCGGGTCGGGTCGGATCCTCCAGACCCGCACCCGACTTCCCTGACCACGTCCCCCCTTCCCCGCGTCCACCGGCGCGTCCGGCGCCGCGCCGCCCGCTCCGGCCGGCCACCCCATGACCCTGGCCACTCCGCCTTGCCCGGCGCCACCCCTCCCTCGCTACTCTCTATAAAACCCTCCCCGGCGAGCCCTCACCGCCTCAGGCCCTCCACCGTCAGCCACTCCACCACCACGTCGCCACCGCCCTCCGCCGCTGCCCAGCGACGCCGCCGCCCTCGCTGATGACCACCGCCGAACCTCCTCCCTCCTCTCCTCTCCTTCCCTCCCCATCGAGCACCGGCGTCGCAGCTGTCACGCCCCGATCCCGTGGAATCGTTAGTCGTCCCCCGGGCGTGACCGCCGTGCGGGCCTAGGTTGCGCACCGCACAAGGCTAAGTATTTTTGTTTCGCATAGCGAGCACATATTCAGAGTACGCAGATAATTGAAACACATATTGAAACATGGAAAAGTTCTCTTTTTATTGATAATATGAACATCTATTTCAAACTCCTTGAACTGAGTCATAAGGATTGCCTCTATGGGCTTACAAAAGTGTTGACACAAAATGAGATAGCAGTCCTGTACATTACATCCTTACTAAACTCAAAATATAAGACCTTGCGTCGGAACGACTGCTTTGCCACGAAGTTGCATGGTTGCTTGGTGGCTAGCTTTTAACTTCAAAATGCTTCTTCTTCTTCAAAATGCTTCAAAGGTTGGCACGGTCGAGGCGTGCCTACAGCTGGACTGGATTGGGGGTTTGTCTCCTGCTCCTCGCTCGGCTCTCCTTAGCGCGGGGAACCTGTTTCAACGAGGGTTAGTACATCGAAACGTACTGGTGAAGGCAAGCTATCCCAACTATACCAATCAACACGTTGTTTTAATGAAGCATGCATATTTGTGGGTTTCTATCTTGCCTTAGTTCATTTTACAGCAAGACATATATATAGAATCATTGAAATAACTCGCCACCGTTCGGTGACATTTACCTGCCCGTCTGAACCACCTGCATAATACTTACCTTGCCTTCCCTGCCAAGAAGACACAAGTTAGTAGCAACAGGTTTAAATATACAAGGGGGATCACTGGCATGTTGCCATAATGGACGGGCTAGTCTCAGTACGGAGTGCCGTGCGACGCATAGATCAGGACGTCCCAAGGCATTCCGTCCTATAGCAGGCGACTATCATGAGTTCCGTCCGGATCGGATCGGTGCCAGTGCCCCAGCGACCGTCCGCAGGAACTAAGACCTTGTGCACAAGTTGTCCGTGATCAACGTAGTACACTAAGTTAGCATCGAGGCAAATCAGGGCGTATCAGGAGCATGGCAGTAACAGGCAAGATTTATTTTAGCATAGTCTTCCTGTTGGGTTATTGCTTTGAAAATGAGTTCTATACATAGCACAGTTTTAAGAAGAAATATACATTCTAACTTATATTTATGCATATGATGAACATTCCAAACGAGCAAGCATATAAGTAAGTAACCGTTCACAGGTTTCATTGACAAGCAATATTTCCCAAGTCTATTCCCTTATTATCTTGATATCTTTTAGTTATTTACTTGGTATCGTTTGATCGGGCAAAGCACGAACACAAGATTTAGATGTGAAGACTAGCAAGTAGGGCTAGCTAATCGGGTTGGTAGCCACTCACTTTGGTAGTTGGAAGGAAAAGGAAAGAAGTGCTTTAGGAGTTCGCTCGAGCGACGCCTACAGCTGGTTCACCTGTATTGACACGAACAGCTGATCAGTACTTCTTCCTCTCTTTCCCTTATCGGAATTGAAGTGCAGTCCTAAGAACGAAAGCAATGAAATCATCGAACCGTTCAAGAAAACCCAAGCAAATCCGAAAACCAACTCAAGGCACGAAAGCAACAAGCGACAGCGAAAACTAGGCAACAAAGAATGCAGCGGAGAGGTCCCTCCTGACTCTGCCGCTAAGTCGATCCTTGGGGCACGGTCCACTGAATATGGGAATCGATTCCGAAGAGACAAATCCATAACGAGGATGAGTTCTTGATTCAATCTATCCCGATCGAACGATACCGTCTAGTATTTCTTAGCCGCGCTCCCCGAATAGGGGGAACGGGGCACCACATCCTACCCAACTAATTGGAAGTTTCGTCCTGAAACTTAAGGAATAAAACCTACCACTAGGAAATAATGAGGGGAACCGTTCCCTCATATCAGATTCGAGCTCCCAAGTAGATTCTTCGACCGAGTGATTCCGCCAAAGCACGCGCACTAGAGGAACCGAACGGGTCCGAAGCAGCTTTTTTTTTCTATCCAAAATTTGTACCGGCTGTTCTACATACGTCAAGTCGGGCTGAAGGTTCAGTTGTCCCAGGTCTACCACGTGGCTTGGATCGTACACATATTTTCTAAGTTGGGAAACATGGAATAATCATGTACGTCAGCTAGGGATGGTGGTAGAGCGATCTGATAAGCAACTGAAGCAACCCACTTTAGTATTTCGAACGGGCTGACAAATCGTGGACTTAGCTTTCCCTTCGCTCCGAACCTGCTGACCCCTCGCATGGGCGAGACCTTGAGGAATATCCGGTCACCTACTTGAAACTCTAGCGGTCTCCGATGAACATCCGCATAGCTCTTCTGACGACTTTGAGCTATCTTTAATCTGTCCCGAATCAGCCGAACCTTCTGGACGGTCTGCTCCACGAGCTCAGGGCCAAGTACTTGCCGCTCCCCAACTTCGTCCCAACAGATAGGAGATCTACACTTTCGCCCGTATAACGCCTCATACGGCACCATTTGAATGCTTGATTGATAACTATTGTTGTAAGCAAATTCGGCTAGAGGTAGATGAAGGTCCCAACTAGTCTTCGTGTCCAAGGCGTAGAGTCGCAGCATGTCTTCGAAGATCTGGTTGACGCGCTCTGTTTGGCCATCGGTCTGTGGATGGTAGGCGGAGCTGAATTTCAACTTCGTCCCCATTGTTGACTGCAGGCTTTCCCAGAAACGTGATATAAATCGACCATCTCGATCGGAGACTATGGTTACGGGCACGCCGTGAAGTCGGACGATTTCGTTGAGATATATCTGAGTCAGGTGGTCGGCACTCCAAGTATATTTGATAGGCAGAAAGTGAGCTGACTTGGTGAGTCGATCGACAATAACCCAGACTGTATCATGTCCCAGTTGCGTCCTCGGCAAGCCAACAATAAAGTCCATCGTTATATCATCCCATTTCCACTCCGGAATAGCAAGGTTCTGAAGCTCTCCGCCTGGTTTCTGGTGTTCGGCCTTTACTCGTTGACAAGCCATGCAATGCGACACAAACTGTGCCACATCCCGTTTCAAGCCGTGCCACTAAAACGTCGTGCGAAGATCCTGATACATCTTTGTGCTACCCGGATGAGAAGTATAACTAGCATAGTGAGCTTCCGTGAGTATCTCTTGTCTGAGGGCTGCATCGTTCGGAACACATAGTCTTCCCTTTACTCGAAGCATCCCATCTGTGCTTACCGCAAAGTCGGATGCCTTTCCTGCCAAGATGAGGGCATGAATCTTCTGCAGGAACGGGTCATCCTTCTGAGCGGCCTTCACTTTGTGTAACAAGTCGGGCTCGAGGCGCAGTTGAGCTACTTGCGCCCACTTCTTATATCTTATTTTCAGTGTAATACCCAGTGATTCAAGATCTCGGCGCAGCCTATCATCAATAACCAAACTCCCTACAAACACTCGACTCAATGCATCAGCTACTACATTTTCTTTTCCAGGCGTGTATCTGATCGTGAGATCGAAGTCGCTCAGGAGTTCAAGCCATCGCCGCTGCCGAAGATTCAAATCCTTTTGAGTGTACAAGTATTTCAAGCTTTTATGGTCCGTATAGATTTCATACGGTACACCATAAAGATAGTGACGCCACAGCTTCAATGCAAACACTACCGCGGCAAGTTCGAGATCATGCGTTGGATAGTTCTGCTCGTGAGGCTTTAGCTGTCTAGACGCGTAGGCTATCACCTTATCGTGCTGCATCAGGACACATCCTAGACCCTTTCCTGAGGCATCACTATATATTTTAAAGTCATCCGGTCCGTTCGGCAGAGTGAGAATTGGGGCAGAGATGAGGCGCTGCTTTAACTCCGTAAATGAAGCTTCACAGTCCTCTGTCCAAGTAAACTTCGCACCCTTTCGTGTCAACTGAGTCAAGGGCGAAGCAATCCTAGCAAAATTTTGTATAAATCTCCGGTAGTACCCTGCCAGACCAAGGAAACTTCGGATGTCGCTAGCTGACTCCGGTCGTTTCCACTGCGTGATTGCTTTTATCTTCTTCGGATCAACTGAGATGCCTTCCGAGGAGATGATATGCCCCAAAAACGAGATACTGTCTAGCCAAAATTCTGATTTGCTTAATTTGGCATACAACTTGTGATCTCGAAGGGTTTGCAGCACCATCCGCAGGTGTCCTGCGTGCTCATCCCTAGTCTTCGAGTACACTAAGATGTCATCGATAAACACCACCACGAATTTATCGATGAAGGGCCTAAAGACACGGTTCATCATATCCATGAATGCAGCAGGAGCATTCATCAGTCCAAACGGCATCACGGAAAACTCGTAATGGCCGTAGCGGGTTCTGAAAGCAGTCTTGGGCACGTCTTCTGGCTTAATCTTCAGCTGGTGGTAACCCGAGCGAAGATCAATTTTAGAAAACACCGTTGCCCCTTGTAACTGATCAAACAAGTCATCTATCCGTGGCAGAGGATATTTGTTCCTGATTGTGACTTTGTTTAATTCCCTATAGTCTATGCAGAGGCGTAGAGTTCCGTCTTTTTTCTTCACAAAGAGCACGGGAGCGCCCCAAGGAGACACGCTCGGACGGATGAACCCGCGATCAAGTAATTCCTGGAGTTGGCGCTTTAATTCATTCAGCTCTGCAGGTGCCATTCTGTACGGAGGCTTAGAAATCGGCTGTGTATTTGGAAATGTGTCGATAGTGAATTCAATCTCTCGGTCTGGCGGCATACCGGGTAGTTCGCTCGAGAACACATCGGGGAACTCTGCCTCAACAGAAGTTGACTCGACGTTTGCGTAGTCCTGCCGTGTGTTCTGAACCGATGCTAGGAATCCCTCGCAGCCTGTGTAGAGCATTCGTCGAGCAGATTTTGCCGAAATCACCATGCAGGCCCTGGTCGCATTGTTCGCTGGACTACTGGTGTAACAGAACACGGCTTCTCTGGGCAGACGAAAAACGACTCGCTTCTCTGTACACTCAATAGTTGCTGCGCACGCGCCTAGCCAGTCCATTCCCAAAATGATATCATAGTCCCGTACATCAAGAACTAAAATATCAAGTGACAGCTTTCTCTCCCCAATACAGATATAACCGCCTAGGCATGCTGAACAGACAGGAATTTTTGTACCAGATGGGGTGCTAACGCTTAAATCTAAATGCAACGGAGTCATTTTTATATTGTTCTCCGTAGCAAAGTTTGTAGAAATAAAGCTATGGGTTGCACCCGAATCAAATAGAATGCGAGCAGGTATATTATTGAAAAGTAAGGTACCTGACACGACGGTATCCGAAGCTAGAGCTTCTTCCCGTGTCATGGTGTAGACTCGGCCTTGAGCTTGATTACGCCCTGGCTGCGGTGCCGCTCGATTTGCCTGAGGAGCCGGAGTCTGATCTGGTTGTTGCGGTGGACGACACGGACAGCTGCTAATCTGATGGCCTGGATCGCCGCAATGGAGGCAAGTCCCAAGCTTGCGGCGACAATCTTTTTCGATATGCCCTGGCTTCCTGCAAAAGTTGCAGGTCTTGCTGGTGTCTCCACGCTGTTTACCGCCATTATTTGGACGCTTTGCAGCGTTGTTTCCTCTATCATTGCCTTGGCGTTTGTGATTGGAAGTTTGCACAGCGCCGGCAGCAATGTGAGGATACTGCGGTTCCAGGGAGAGGGCATGGTTTAAGACTTCCCTCATCGTCTGATACTGCAGAACGGCTACGTGCCCGTGAATGCCAGGACGTAGCCCTCCTTTGAATCGTCTGGCACGACTCGCTGCATCCGATAGATAAGCGGTAGCAAATTTGGCCAGTTTATTGAATTCTGCCGAGTATTGCTTCACCGTCATGCTGCCCTGCCGGAGTTGAACGAAATCGTTTTCCCGTTGACGTCGTAGTGGTGGGGGTATAAACTCCTCCTCAAATGCGGCACGAAAAGTCGTCCACGCGATCGCCTCTTCTCCATGGCCAAGTTGAAGAGATCGTCGATGCACGTCCCACCAGTCGTGCGCGTTGAGGCGAAGCAATAGTTGGGCACAGGTGACGTGCTTATCTTCCGGCACTTCTAGGAGAGAAAAATGATCTTCAAGCTCGGCGAGCCAACTAGGGCCACGATCGGGTCCTCAGTCCCATTAAACGGCGTATTGCAGACCTTCTTGAAGTTGCCAAAGGGGAAGGCAGTCACTTCCCTCGTCCTTGGCGCTAGCGGTGGTTCGACTTCAAGCACTGGCTGCTCCACTGGTGTAGCTGTCGTTACGGCAGAATGGTTGGAGGCCAGGGTCTGAACAAGCTGCTGCAGGGTATCTACCTGCTTTTGTTGGACTGAGAGCCGGGCCTCTAGGTTGCTCTCGAACTTGGCTTGGCGGGCATCATCCCTCTGTCGTTGCTCCGTGAACATTTGCATCACCTGCTGAAGGGAATCTGATCGAGACATGCCCCGTTGGCTCCGAGAGCTTCCTGAAGTTCCGAAACTGCTCTCCTGAGTCCTTGTCTCGCCTGGCGCCAGCGCTGATGGTTGCGCTTGCGTCGTTCCTTGAAAGGAAAGTAAATTACATCAGGATCATAATGTATTATGGACTTATTGCATGAACGTATCTCATTTTGGCCTTAACGAGTTTAGGAGTTCGCACAGGGATTTATCGTTAAGGAAACTTTTCCAGTTCAAGTCAAAGGAACTTTGAAGCTGTGCTCTGATATCAACATGTCACGCCCCGATCCCGTGGAATCGTTAGTCGTCCCCCGGGCGTGACCGCCGTGCGGGCCTAGGTTGCGCACCGCACAAGGCTAAGTATTTTTGTTTCGCATAGTGAGCACATATTCAGAGTACGCAGATAATTGAAACACATATTGAAACATGGAAAAGTTCTCTTTTTATTGATAATATGAACATCTATTTCAAACTCCTTGAACTGAGTCATAAGGATTGCCTCTATGGGCTTACAAAAGTGTTGACACAAAATGAGATAGCAGTCCTGTACATTACATCCTTACTAAACTCAAAATATAAGACCTTGCGTCGGAACGACTGCTTTGCCACGAAGTTGCATGGTTGCTTGGTGGCTAGCTTTTAACTTCAAAATGCTTCTTCTTCTTCAAAATGCTTCAAAGGTTGGCACGGTCGAGGCGTGCCTACAGCTGGACTGGATTGGGGATTTGTCTCCTGCTCCTCGCTCGGCTCTCCTTAGCGCGGGGAACCTGTTTCAACGAGGGTTAGTACATCGAAACGTACTGGTGAAGGCAAGCTATCCCAACTATACCAATCAACACGTTGTTTTAATGAAGCATGCATATTTGTGGGTTTCTATCTTGCCTTAGTTCATTTTACAGCAAGACATATATATAGAATCATTGAAATAACTCGCCACCGTTCGGTAACATTTACTTGCCCGTCTGAACCACCTGCATAATACTTACCTTGCCTTCCCTGCCAAGAAGACACAAGTTAGTAGCAATAGGTTTAAATATACAAGGGGGATCACTGGCACGTTGCCATAATGGACGGGCTAGTCTCAGTACGGAGTGCCGTGCGACGCATAGATCAGGACGTCCCAAGGCATTCCGTCATATAGCAGGCGACTATCATGAGTTACGTCCGGATCGGATCGGTGCCAGTGCCCCAGCGACCGTCCGCAGGAACTAAGACCTTGTGCACAAGTTGTCCGTGATCAACGCAGTACACTAAGTTAGCATCGAGGCAAATCAGGGCGTATCAGGAGCATGGCAGTAACAGGCAAGATTTATTTTAGCATAGTCTTCCTGTTGGGTTATTGCTTTGAAAATGAGTTCTATACATAGCACAGTTTTAAGAAGAAATATACATTTTAACTTATATTTATGCATATGATGAACATTCCAAACGAGCAAGCATATAAGTAAGTAACCGTTCACAGGTTTCATTGACAAGCAATATTTCCCAAGTCTATTCCCTTATTATCTTGATATCTTTTAGTTATTTACTTGGTATCGTTTGATCGGGCAAAGCACGAACACAAGATTTAGATGTGAAGACTAGCAAGTAGGGCTAGCTAATCGGGTTGGTAGCCACTCACTTTGGTAGTTGGAAGGAAAAGGAAAGAAGTGCTTTAGGAGTTCGCTCGAGCGACGCCTACAGCTGGTTCACCTGTATTGACACGAACAGCTGATCAGTACTTCTTCCTCTCTTTCCTTTATCGGAATTGAAGTGCAGTCCTAAGAACGAAAGTAATGAAATCCATCGAACCGTTCAAGAAAACCCAAGCAAATCCGAAAACCAACTCAAGGCACGAAAGCAACAAGCGACAGCGAAAACTAGGCAACAAAGAATGCAGCGGAGAGGTCCCTCCTGACTCTGCCGCTAAGTCGATCCTTGGGGCACGGTCCACTGAATATGGGAATCGATTCCGAAAAGACAAATCTATAACGAGGATGAGTTCTTGATTCAATCTATCCCGATCGAACGATACCGTCTAGTATTTCTTAGCCGCGCTCCCCGAATAGGGGGAACGGGGCACCACAGCAGCAAACATCAGTGCCCAGCAGCAGCGGCCACGGCAGCGCTCCGGCCACCCCGCGCCTCCCGCGCCGGCAGCGCCGCGCCGCGCTGCCCCCGGCCGGCCTCCCCCAGCCGCCGTCTCGCCAGAGCTCAGCCCATCTCCGGCAAGGAGTCGGAACCCTAACCCTAATTCTTTCCTGTGTTTGACACGTGTCGGACACGTGTCGGACACGATTCTGACCCCAGTTTTCGGGTCCAGTTCAGGTGTGTGTATCTTCTTGCTCGTAGCTCTGTTTTCGATTCCGCAAATTGCGTTGCGAAGCCTGTATGACCCTCTCGGTGCCCGGATAAACCGTTCGGGGCATCGCGTCCTGTGGTGATCGCACACCGCGATCCAAAAACAGGAAAAAACTAGACCCTGTTTTACCCCGGAACTGAGTACGCCCCGCCAAACTGGATGACTTGGTCACGCGCGGTCTTCACAGATACGTGCGCGTCGTCGATACGGACGTGCGGAATTTCTCAGAAGCTGATTCGGGTGTGCGTGCACACCGGAATCGACGCGTATCCGCGGACATCGCCCCGTATCCGCCTTTTCTGCAATTCACCCTAACTTCGTGCACACACGTCAGATCGAGATGAAACTTGCGCCATCGGACTCGTAGCGATACGCTGGTCCTGTGGGTCAAGTTTGGTTCGATTCTGAGAACGTTGACGAAATTGCGTGTCATGGGCCCCACAGGCCCCGCTCGACGGGCGATTTTGTGATCGGCTCATCGGAATTCAATTCTGGAAGTTCCGTTGAGTTCGTATCAGCGTTCCTGACCTGTTGACACTAAGTTTGGTGAATTTGGAGGCCTTTGACCCTGACGCATTTTTTGGTGCAAAGCGGGCCCACCGGTGGACCCCGTTTTGGCCCGGAACTGCCGTTTTGCCCTTCTCTCCAAATTGGACCCAAGGACAGGCATTTCTAGCTGATTGATATCTTCTGGATCTGATGGTGATATTTGTTTCAGCAACCGGAGTACCGCCTGCAATTCCCGCCGAAGTCAGAACTGCAAACAGAGCCGGAACCTCAGGCAAGTGTACCTTGCCAATTCCTGCAGCTTGCTACTTATTTCCTTGACTTGTTTATACATCAGTGGGCAAATAAAGCTTGCCAAATTGCATTAATTCTTGTTATAGAACTTGCCTGAATTCTTGTTTAAATGCATATAAACCTGTTTAACTGTTAAACCCAGGACCGAGTGGCTTTACTTAGCGTTCGATTACTGGTCGGGTGCCAACCCCGTACGCGGAATTGTGTAACGCCACATAGAGATGGTTATCGAGACCCGATAATGCTTGTACTTGTCTTATCAAGTACCCCAGAACCCAGGACACTTGACACTATTCATGAGACAGAGTCTTCCTGAGACATTCATGGTGATTCTGTATAGGATACAGGACTTGACAGTGATATTTATAGACATTGTGACTTGTTTCATTAGCTATAATCCTGCTGACTTGGACATAAGACATTATGGTCATGATATGCATGATTACATGGGTTGGGGAGAGACACACAGGCTACAGGTTGATTTTATATTATGCCGGCGTCTTAAGTCTCACTACGAGCTGGACAACTACATGATATCACTACTACCGGCTCCCCGACACAGAGCTTGTAGTAGCTTCAGCCTGAATTCTAGTGCTGCTCTCATATTGTATATCACATAGTTGGTTACATAGTTTACCCTGCTGTTTCATTTATTCCTGCACTGCTGTATCTATTTTGGCTTGTATTTATCTGTACCTTGCTATGTCCCCTGAGGACCTGGAATGGATGATGTCCCCAGGTATAGCCGAGGAGATCCATCCAGAGATACACCGTACAGGAGCACTTCCAGGAGCTGTACCAGGACCAGAGGACGAGCTCGTATCAGAGGACTTCTTCTGAGCATTGGCTGTACACAGTCAGTTATTTCTATTTTCAGTTGTTTATTTCCTGTCTATTTGCATTGTTGTACCAGACATATTCTCGGATTATTTCCCGAGGAATTTATTGAGATTTGACAGTTATTTCTGTTTGCATTACTCTGCCTTTTAATCTGTGATTATCTATGTGGATGAGAATAGATTAACCCGTGACTTGTAACTATTGCCCTAATTCCTGTTAGACTACAGCTTAAGCATGTCCTGATGGATCCATTAAATTGGGTTGTCCATCGGTGCGTGCTGCTGGCCATTCCCACGTGCCCTGTCCCTCGATATTTTGGGACTGGGGCGTGACATAGTTTTTGTGGTGGCCCATGCAGGTCCACGACTAATTTGTTCGGTTTCAACTTAGGGACCGAACAGGCCTGCAACAAAATAGGATAAGTTTTTAGGATCTCATCCACTTGCTTGAAACGTTCTTGATATCCATATCGACTTCGAATTAATTCCTTGACTTGTATCCTGCCTTGATTCTTGTACGCCTCTTATTGTTTATTTTGGTCGCAGGTTATGGATTCACGAGCAAACGATGAGACTCCCATAACGTCACCACGAGATGCTGAGGTAACCAACGAAGATGAAGTAACACCAGTAGATGAAGGACAATTAGCTCAACAACATGGCCCGAGAATCCAGCAAGATGACATTCCACCAACGACGCCAGTTACTCCATCAATGCCCATAATTCCACCATGGCAGGCCATGGACGAACATCAGATGTTTTCAATGGTCTATGCAATAATGCAAGCTCAACAAGAGGTGTTGAGTCGCAGCCTAATAACTGCACTGGAGCAGGCCAACCTACCAACTCGACGGCCAACGACGGGCTCTATCACCGACTTCCGCCAGCTGAAGCCCCGTACATTCTCAGGCAAGAAAGAGCCCACTGAAGTTCATGAGTGGCTCACCAACACTCAACATCAATTAGAAGCAGCTGAGCTTTCAAAGGAATGTTGGATGACTGTCGTCAGAATGCAGTTGACGGACAATGCACATCACTGGTAGCTATCTGAGGAAGCACGGCTCGGACCAGACCGAGTCATATTGTCGCAAGCGAGGCCATACTGAAGACGAGTGCAGACGAAAGAAGAGATTATGCATAGTCTGTGGATCCAGTCAGCATTTATTAAAGGAATGCCCTAAGCGTCGAGACAGAGCACCAAAGAGTAACTAGCAAGCGAGGCCAGCTTCTCCAGCATTGGAAGCACCGCAAACGGAAGTTCAAGAAGTCCTACCACCAGCTCCAGCAGGGTATCAGCCGAGGCCACCCTTGATACCCCAGGAACTACTCTTCCAACAGGCTCAACAGCAGAAGAATCGACTGCAAGGATGCGAGCAAGCCCTGACGATGACCGTGGAGAACGCACAGACTCGTGGAATAGCTAATGCGCGTAAGTGATTCGTAGTTATCCGTTTTTTAGTCTTGTTGTAGCTCGTGCCTCTTGGTTCGTGACCTCAGCCCCAACCTAGTAATTTGCAACTTGTTAATAACAACTGGTTTTCATAAAAGTTGTAGATTTTTGCTTTAACTAGATTTTCCTGGAAAGTGTAAACTTTTAATTTTTAGGAAAACGGTATTTCCCTGAAGTCTCTTGTGATGTGTTTCAAACGATGCTTGCGACCACGTCATCTCTGTTGACCGGTTATTCTTTGATTGCGAGGACGCAATCCTCTTAAGGGGGGTAGATTGTAAACCCCCTAATTTTCAAAATTTTCAAAACTGGATTTTTCACAATTTTCTGGAATTTTTTGGGAATTTTTTGTAATTTAAAATTAGGGTTTTAATTATTAAATAATTTTTAATTGATAATAAATAATATTAAAATATTATGGAAATAATAATTTTGGATGTAAAATGAAAAACTGGGCTTAGGGCAATTTTTCTGGAATTTATCGGACCCCGGACCTATTTTTAAACACCTAAAAAGTATTTTAGTATTTATTTAATTATTTATTATTTAATTAATTATTTATTTATTATTCTGATTTTTATTTTTATTTAAAATTAAACCCCCAGCCCGCGGCCCGGCCCGGCCCAGCCCCCTAGCGGATCGGGTCGGATCCTCCAGACCCGCACCCGACCCGACCCGACTTTCCTGACCACGTCCCCCCCTTCCCCGCGTCTACCGGCGCGTCCGGCGCCGCGCCGCCCGCTCCGGTCGGCCACCCCACGACCCTGGCCACTCCGCCTTGCCCGGCGCCACCCCTCCCTCGCTACTCTCTATAAAACCCTCCCCGGCGAGCCCCCACCGCCTCAGGCCCTCCACCGCCAGCCACTCCACCACCACGTCGCCATCGTCCTCCGCCGCTGCCCAGCGACGCCGCCGCCCTCGCCGACGACCACCGCCGAACCTCCTCCCTCCTCTCCTCCCCTCCCCGTCGAGCACAGGCGCCGCAGCAAACAGCAGCGCCCAGCAGCAGCGGCCACGGCAGCGCTCCGGCCACCCCGCGCCTCCCCGCGCCGGCAGCGCCGCGCCGCACTGCCCCCGGCCGGCCTCCCCCAGCCGCCTTCTCGCCAGAGCTCAGCCCATCTCCGGCAAGGAGTCGGAACCCTAACCATAATTCTTTCCTGTGTCCGACACGTGTCGGACATGATTCTGACCCCGATTTTTGGGTCCAGTTCAGGTGCATGTATCTTCTTGCTCGTAGCTCTGTTTTCGATTTTGCAAATTGCGTTACGAAAGCCTGTATGACCCTCTCGGTGCCCGGACAAACCGTTCGGAGCATCGCGTCCTGTGGTGATCGCACACCGCGATCCAAAAACAGGAAAAAACTAGACCCTGTTTTACCCCGGAACTGAGTACGCCCCGCCAAACGGGACGACTTGGTCGCGCGCGGTCTTCACAGATACGTGCGCGTCATTGATACGGACGTGCGGGATTTCGCAGAAGCTGATTCGGGTGTGCGTGCACACCGGAATCGACACGTATCTGCGGACATCGCCCCGTATCCGCCTTTTTTACAATTTGCCCTAACTTCGTGCACACACGTCAGATCGAGACGAAACTTGCGCCATCGGACTCGTAGCGATACGCTGGTCCTGTGGGTCAAGTTTGGTTCGATTCTGAGAACGTTGACGAAATCGCGTGTCATGGGCCCCACAGGCCCCGCTCGACGGGCAATTTTGTGATCGGCTCATCGGAATTCAATTTTGGAAGTTCCGTTGAGTTCGTATCAACGTTCCTGACCTATTGACACTAAGTTTGGTGAATTTGGAGATCTTTGACCCTGACGCATTTTTCGGTGCAAAGCGGGCCCACCGATGGACCCCGTTTTGGCCCGAAACTGCCGTTTTGCCCTTGTCTCCAAATTGGACCCAAGAACAGGCGTTTCTAGCTGATTGATATCTTTTGGATCTGATGGTGATGTTTGTTTCAGCAACCGGAGTACCGCCTGCAATTTCCGCCGAAGTCAGAACTGCAAACAAAGCCGGAACCTCAGGCAAGTGTACCTTGCCAAATCCTGCAGCTTGCTACTTATTTCCTTGACTTGTTTATACATCAGTGGGAAAATAAAGCTTGCCAAATTGCATTAATTCTTGTTATAGAACTTGCCTGAATTCTTGTTTAAATGCATATAAACCTGTTTAACTGTTAAACCCAGGACCGAGTGGCTTTACTTAGCGTCCGATTACTGGTCGGGTGCCAATCCCGTACGCGGAGTTGTGTAACGCCACATAGAGATGGTTATCGAGACCCGATAATGCTCGTACTTGTCTTATCAACTACCCCAGAACCCAGGACACTTGACACTATTCATGAGACAGAGTCTTCCTGAGACATTCATGGTGATTCTGTATAGGATACAGGACTTGACAGTGATATTTATAGACATTGTGACTTGTTGCATTAGCTATAATTCCGCTGACATGGACATGAGACGTTATGGTCATGATATGCGTGATTACATGGGGTGGGGAGAGACACACAAGCTACAGGTTGATTTTATATTATGCCGGCGTCTTAAGTCTCACTACGAGCTGGACAATTACATGATATCACTACTACAGGCTCCCCGACACAGAGCTTATAGTAGCTTCAGCCTGAATTCTAGTGCTGCTCTCATATTGCATATCACATAGTTGGTTACATAGTTTACCCTGCTGTTTCATTTATTTCTGCACTGCTGTATCTATTTTGGCTTGTATTTATCTGTACCTTGCTATGTCCCCTGAGGACCTGGAATGGATGATGTCCCCAGGTATAGCCGAGGAGATCCATCCAGAGATACACCGTACAGGAGCACTTCCAGGAGCTGTACCAGGACCAGAGGACGAGCTCGTATCAGAGGACTTCACCTGAGCATTGGCTGTACACAGTCAGTTATTTCTATTTTCAGTTGTTTATTTCCTGTCTATTTGCATTGTTGTACCAGACATATTCTCGGATTGTTTCCCGAGGAATTTATTGAGATTTGACAGTTATTTCGGTTTGCATTACTCTGCCTTTTAATCTGTGATTATCTGTGTGGATGAGAATAGATTAACCCGTGACTTGTAACTATTGCCCTAATTCCTGTTAGACTACAGCTTAAGCATGCCCTGATGGATCCATTAAATTGGGTTGTCCATCGGTGCGTGCTGCTGGCCATTGCCACGTGCCCTGTCCCTCGGCATTTTGGGACTGGGGCGTGACAGGTGTGTATGATCTCAAGATGCCTCCATATTTCATATGAAGTTTTATATGTAGAGATTTTATTGAACTCATTTCTATCGGGAGCACAATAGAGGGCGTTCATCGCCTTAGCATCATGGCTTACCATATTTTTTTATCACTCTCGGTGTATCTGTCATATGGCTTGTCTACAAAAATACCTTCAACAATGATTTGAGGCTTAGTTTAGCCGTTAGTAACGCTACTCCAAAGATCAAAGTCCAAGGATATCAAATAAATACTCATTCTAATTTTTTAATAATTATAATTGGTTCCATCAAATAAAAGATATATATTTGTGGAGTGTCCCTCACTATGATTTGAGCTAAAAAATAGGATTGGTTGCCATTTGATCACTCTAAGGGTGTTAGTCCAAAAACTAGAGCCCAAGCTCTGATACCAATTGTAGGAAACCTAAAGGGGGGATAAATATGGTAATAAGAAACTAGTTAAATTATAACTTGATACTGTCAACTATTTGAAATATGCAACTTGATACCCTCAACTTTGATAGGTATCAATTTAATACCCTCCCTCCATTCTTGTCCTAACAATATTAATTAAGAGAGGTAAAATGACAAAAATGTTCCTCCCCACTCTCTCTCCCCTCTCTCAATCTGGCAGCCCCCTTTGGCACCGACGACCAGAGGGGGGTGCAACAATAGGGTGGGTCGTGAGAAGTAGCATCACGGGCGGCGTGGGCGGAGAAACAATGCGGGCGGGCATGCAACGCGGGCGGAATTGACGTGAGCAGAGCGGAGGCGAGCAGCAGTAGCGGCTGGTGTAGTAGAGGGTCGCGGAGGACAGGGGGCACGGGCGGGCGCGGGCGGCGGCGGGTCGCCTGGGTGGGAGGGAGTGGGGGGTAGGAGGAATTAGTATTTTTTTTCAAAAAAATAATGAAAAAACTTAACGTTGGGGGTGACGGAGGGTACCAAGTTAAAAATATTAGTTAATGGAGGGTATTAAGTTAGTATCTATCAAAGTTGAGGGTATCAAGTTGAACATTTTGAATAGTTAAGGGTATTAAGTTACAATTAAGCCTAAAAAACTAGGAAACACAATTAACAATAATAATGAGAAATTAAAATAAAGGTGTAAGAAATCGAACACTCGATGTATCATGGTATCCTTCTGGAAGGCAGTCCAGAAAAGGAACTCACTCAGACTTTAATCTACTATTATTGATAAAGTATAACACGAGCTTTGATCTGAAGGCTCACCAACTTCTTACACGTGAGCTTTTATCCAAAGGCTCGCCGAATTCTTCTTAGACAAGAAAGGAATTTTGATCTTCAAGAACACTTGAAAGATCAAAGTTACAACTCTTTAATAATCTAACACTTAATGGATGACAAATGAAATCTTGGTAGAGTGTAATATGATTGGTTTTTGGTGATTGAGAAACTTTAAATTTCAAAGGATAGATTTTAATGAAGGGGTTCAAAGCTTTAAATACAAAGCCAAAAGAAAAAGAGCAATAAATGCAACTTTGGGTCTGCATGCGGTATACCGCCAGTATATCGTGGATACTTCCTTGTATAGTAATGACTAGTTTTATAGCCGTTAGATAGTATTTAATGCTCTGAATCGGACTGTTGTATTTAATATGCTACTTTTGCCAAACGGTATATTGTGGTATACCGCCATATGTCGAATTCAGTGGTCAAAACTTGTTATGACATGAAATGGTATACTGCGATATACCGCTAGTATGCCGAATTTCAATGGTCAAAACTTGATGTGTTTGAGTGGTATACCGCCAACATACAATGGTATACCACATGTATACCATTCAATAGGCCATAGATGTTCTTGGTTTATTTTCTAGCCTACCTTTCGATTTCGACAATAATTTCTTGTGTTTACAAGTTTTTTTAAGACACTTTACAGACTCTATATGGACTGTAGTACGTGCAGGTTACTTTTGAGTCTTGAAACTTGTTTTGTAGCACAAGGAAACATGAGCGCGATACTTCTAAAATAGTTTGTAGTGATTTGCGCTTTGATGAATCCGAGATTTCTGCATTGAAGAGTTAGACTAAAACAGTACAAGTAATCAATTATGTAAATTATCAAAATCAATGTGTAGGATGTGCCAACACTACGACAATTTTTCCTCGTCATCTTGTCTATAGTAATCTTCTTTAAACTCATTGTAATATATTTTCATCTATTGAAGTATTGCAGTGATCAGTGTGGATTGATGGAGGAGTTTGTAAGGAGTCGGTATATCTTTTTTATACCATTAGTGGAGGCTTTTTCGGGTTGAACTTCGATCATCTCATGAATTTTTTTGGTTTAGATTTTCCATGTAAAATTTATGGTGTTTGCATTGTGCTTTATTATGATTTGGTATATTTGGTTTGTGCATATTTTCTTTGAACCTCACAAATTTCAATCATATTGGTTTTTTTTTCTGTGTTTGGTTTCCAACAAGTTTAGCCTCTTGTTTTTGTTACTTTGGTTCTATTCTGCACTATTGTCATTGATTAATAAACTATTTGTTAACAAGACCTTATTACTAGTCTAAGAAAGCTCATAGAGATTAAAACAAAGTACTCAAGGTGTGTTTCGGGACAGGCCGGGCCGAACCGGTTCGGGCCCAGTCTTAACCGGGTTTAACTGGTTCTTAGCCGAACATGGCTTGACTAAAGGTAGATACGGATCGGGCAGGGCCGACCCGCCGAAAATTCTAAAATACAAACCCAGTCCAGCCCGAACCTGAAAAATAGTAGACCAGGCCTGACGTGGCTGGGCTCGGATCGGTTCATGGCTGGGTCCGGGTTTGGCCTTGTGGAAAAAAATTATTTTTTTCAAAAAATGACTTAAAAATGTATTTCAAAAAACTTTGTTAGTTTTATTAAATTTAGAATTTAGGAATTTTATTAATTTGATATAATTACTTTCCATATTAGCTATCAATAATTTTATATAATTATTTTTCATATGGTAAATGATGATCAATTAATTGTCATTTATTTTGAATAACTAGTAGTTTCCATATTAGCTATCATTAATTTTATAAAATTATTTTCCATATGGTGAATGACTATCAATTAATCGACATTTTATTTTGAATAACTAGCAATTTTCATATTAACTATCATTAATTTTATATAATAATTTTTTATTTGGTGAATGACTATCAATTAATTGTCATTTTATTTTAAATAACCAGTAGTTTGCATATAGCTATGGTTAAATTTATATAATTATTTACACATGGTGAAAGATTATCAATTAATTATCATTTTATTTTGAATAACGAGTAGTTTCCATATCAACTATCAATTAATTGTCACTTATTTTGAATAACTATTAGTTTCCATATTAGCTATTATTAATTTTCTATAATTATTTTCCATATGGTGAATGACTATCAATTAATTCTCTTTCAATTTTGAATAACTAATAGTTTCCATAACAATTAATAGAATAACTATCAATTAATTATTATTTTATTTTATATAACTATTACTTTCCATATTAGCTATCATTAATTTTATATAATTAATTTCCATATGGTGAATGACTATCATTTAATTGTCATTTTATTTTAAATAAAAAATAGTTTTCATATTATATATCATTAATTTTATATAATCACTTTTTATATGGATTCTTTATTGTAATTAGTTATTATATATAGTAGATTGTCTATAAATATATACTAAAAATACAATGACATGAATAGTTTCTATATTAGCTAATTTTGTTAAAACTATATACTGAAAACAAATATGAAAATTAGCTATCATTAATTTTGATTTGTTGAATTGAATTCAAATGTTGTGCTGCATCTCATTAATGATAGTTTTCATATTAGCTAATTTTGTTAAACGTCATCATAAACTACTAAACTTGATTTTTTTTCATAGTTTAGCTAATTTTATTCATCCCATTAAAATGTTGTGATATATCCATTTTATTTTTATTTTATTTTGAATAACTAGTAGTTTCTATATTAGCTATCATTAATTTTATATAATTATTTTCCATATGGTGAATGACTATCAATTGATTGTCAGTTTATTTTGAATAACTATTAGTTTCCATATCAATTAGTTGAATTACTATTAATTAATTATCATTTTATTTTATATAACTATTACTTTCCATATTAGCTATCATTAATTTTATATAATTAATTTTCATATGGTGAATGACTATCATTTAATTGTCATTTTAATTTAAATAAAAAATAGTTTACATATTAGATATCATTAATTTTATATAATCACTTTTCGTATGGATTCTTTATTTTAATTAGTTATTACATATAGTAGATTGGCTATAAATATATACTAAAAATACAATGACATGAATAGTTTCTATATTAGCTAATTTTGTTAAAACTATATACTAAAAACAAATATGAAAATTAGTTATCATTAATTTTGATTTGTCTAAACTATAAATGAATTCAAATGTTGTGCTGCATCCCATTAATGATTGTCTTCATATTAGCTAATTTTATTAAACGTCATCATAAACTACTAAACTTGAAGATTTTTTCATAGTTTAGCTAATTTTATTCATCCCATTCAAATGTTGTGATATATCCATTAGATGCATCCCATTAATGAAAATTAGCTAATTTTATTTGTCACTCTAAATTCAAATAGATTGATCGTTATAACAAACTACTAAATTAATTTTTTTTTAAAAACTAAATGAGCTATCATTAATTTTATATACTACTATATTAATAAAAATAGTGTGATTAACTATGTAAGAGTAATTTTAGTTAAGTTTCAATATTTTATATAAATATATATTATTAATTTTTTTTTTATGAACCTAAACTAGAATCGGGTCTGACCGGATCACCAACCGGGTGAGGTCGATTGGGTTGGGAACCATGATCCAATTTGGACTGAATTTTGTACCGGGCTGGTTCGGATCGGTTTTTCGGACCCGTGAACTGAATCTAGCCCAAATGCGAAAATATAGTTGGTCGGACCGGATCGGATCGATGTATTATCCGAATCTGATCTGGCACAGATCGGATTTGACCGGATCGCTGACCGACCCAACAAACACCTTGACAAAGTACATGTAAAATGAAAAGCGTACAGTGCAGCAACATCTTCTTTTGTTTGGCTCCAAGTACTATTCTTTAGTCCAAGATTCTAAACCTAATTTACTCTCAGGTAAGATTCTAAACCTAAGTAAGATACTTGTAAAAGAATCCCTTCTCCTGATAAAGACATCTTCTAATGCTGCTAATTGTTTGATCAGTTGTCTAAAATGTCATATTATTTGCTGCAGGTCTCAGCCTCTGTTTGTTTCCAAAGTCTAATTCTGCACTCCACCACCAACTAAAAGTTTGATTAGTATTTTTTGGTCACTAGGGCTGATGTCTGTCTCACTCCTTTTCCCAACACCCAAATTCCTAGGGTTACATTTCAAATTTTTTATTTTGAAAATTTAGTTGCACTTTTTGTAGCACTTAAAAAAATTGAAATTGTTGCCCCCTTATTGTCATAAAAGCCCCCCTACCTCAGAAGAACCCAACACCCTCGTCCGCTCTCGAGACCCAGGCAAATCCTCTTTTGACATTCTCCCTGTCTATTCCCCACCTCCACCCATTCTCCTCCCCTCCCAGAATAAGTGGTGAGTTATTATGTTATGGTTCCTTCTTCCAGTAGCAAAGTTCTTCTTCTTCTTCTTCTTCTTCTGCTTGCTCCTGACTAATTTTTTGTTGGTGGTGTTGGTTTATATATATAGATGATGGCCAAGGAGTCGATAGAGGACGGTGAGTTCTGGCTCCCTTCCGATTTCCTCGACAGCGACGACTTATTGACGACGGAGTCCGAAGAGGAGGAGTACTTGGCGAGCCTGATGTCCAAGAGCAGGATTGGTGACACGCCACAAGTATACATACTTCCTCCCTCTTCTTTCTTCTTGTTACGTGTTGATATTTGTTGTCGTATATATATAATATGTTGAGTTAATGGTTTAGGTGCTGGCGACCTCGCCGCAGTCGACTCTCGGGAGCTGGTCCTTCTCGAGCAGTCCCGAGTCGCCGTCGACCCCGTTGGCGTTCGCGAAGCCGAGGGGCGACAAAGCGCTGGAGGTCCTGTACCAGGCTGCCGGGCAAGTGGTCAGGCTGGGGCTCAATGGCGGTGGGGGGAGGGGCCTTCTTGCGCATCCCCATCCCATAAAGGCGTCTCATGTTCATGATAAGGAAGCTCTCATCCAACAGCAGCTCAGGGCTGCTCATGTGCGTGCTTCGGTCTATTTGCTTGCTTGCTTTTCTCTTCTCTTCTAGTTTTGCTGATTTTGTTTTTTCTTCTTCTTTTCCTCGAGTAGTTTTATCAGCTGAAGAAGCAGCAGCTGTTGAAGCAGCAGTACGCTGCTACTGCGGCAGCAGTAGCATGGGGGAGGCAGAGCAGAGCTAGAGATCAGTATGCGGCTAGGCAGCAGAACGCGTCTTCTTCTGCTTGGCCTCCCCTCCCGCACCAGCACCAGCAGCAGCACCAGCACCTGCGCCAGCATGGGTCTGGAATGAGAGCAATCTTCCTCGGCGCTGGCGCAAGAAAGGAGTCTGCTGGTACCGGTGTCTTCCTGCCCAGAAAAGTTGGAGCCCCAAATGAGCCCAAGAAGAAACCAGGTATATATCATCAACTTTAGATCTGGATTTATGTCATATTTGTTGTCAACTTTCCTCTCCTTTCCTTTCCGTTTCTTTTTTTTATTCAACTGTTTTTTGGTGGTGGCAGCTTGCTCCACTGTGCTCCTCCCTGCCAGAGTTGTCCAGGCCCTCAACCTCAACCTCCCTGCCAGTGGCTTTGTTCTTAACCATGGTATGCTCTCTTTTAGTTAACTGTTAAATAATCTTTTGCATACATTTTTTTGATTTTTTTGTTTTTGTTTTCTTTTTTTTGCAGATGTTGTGATGGCGAATGTTGCAAAGAGGAACCACCACTATGCCCAGCGGGCAGCAGAAGCAGCAGCAGCAGCAGCAGCAGCGAGCCATGAAATCAGGCTACCCCCAGAATGGACCTACTAATTCCATCACCCCCACTTTCTAACTTAGTATTAGGGAAATAATTATTATGGGTACTGGGTACTAAAGGAAGAAGAATAAGAAGGAAGGACTATATACCTAAATTTGAAAGTATTAGTATTAGTATTAGTATTAGCTGTAGGAATTAGATTTGTTGGGCTTGTCGGTTGAAGAATTCTAAATTGGTTTATTGGGTTGAGTGATGAAGTAAGAACATGGAGCAGAAGAAGTGGGTGGTGAAATAAAATTTGCTTGCTTTTTTTTTGGTGTATGAGGGAAAGAAAGGGGGGTTGTTTTGTAATAAGAAAAAAGTTTCAGGGAGTAGCACTGGAACCTCTCTCTCCCTCGTCCCTTTTGCAGCCTTTATTTTGCAGAACTGAAAGCTTTAGTTTTTTGTAAGGAAGTAAAAGAAAGAAATTCTATATTTCCTCTCTAAAATCTTATATTGCTAGTATTTTGTGTTATGTGGGTTGGAATATAGTAGTCTTTGTTATTTTTCATTGAATATAGTGCGTGAGTGGTCTTTGTTATTTTTCATTGAATATAGTGCGTGAGTGCATTATTGCTTGCACGCATTGGAACCAGTGTTCATTTGCAGCTATGTGTCATAGCCATGTTGCTTGCCTTGCTTTAATTTTGTGCTTTGTTTCTCTCCTCTTGGGCTCTGGTCATGTTTCTTTCCATGTCTTTTGACCTGGTCATGCACAGATTCCAGATGTACATTGATTTTTATTTGTATTCTTCCTTCTCGCTGCAACTACCCATACAAATGAGAAAAAAAATCTTGTAGTAATGGGGGTGCTATTTATTACTGACTGGGGAACAGTGAGCTCTCCTGCAGCAGCGTGTGTGACTATTGAAACTCCAGTTGGTGCCAGGCTGCCAGCAGCAATGTTGCATCAATACATGCCTGGCCCAGCTCGCGAACACCAAGCTACTGAAATTTGTGAACCACAGTAATTGTTAGCAAAAAATCTTGTATGTTTTTCCTAAGACACCATTTGACCACTGATTTCCTTGCAATGTTTTAAAATCCATTTTGTTATGTTTAGAGGGATTACACTTGCAATCTATAGAGGATTCTTGACAGGTCTACATCTCGACCAACCGGAATTAGAAATTTGAGCTCACCTGGGCCTGGAGTGGATAGGATGCGTTACCCGTGTGTTTACTCATGAAAAAACAAAAACCGAAAAAATATATGAATTTTTTTTTTTTTTTTTGGGATAGGCTAGTCCATCCCAGTCTCTGTGATTTTGCCTTAGGCCAGCAGGTCGGTGGCCTGCAATCTTGTCACGTCATTTGCATATGGGTTGTCAGGTTGCGATGATGTCCGTCCATCGTCAACAGTCATTGGTGCCGGCTGGCTGGACGAGTGCGGACTGCTTTTTCCACTGAAGGTTCAGAGGTCGACATCGCAATAAAACCATCAATAGCAGTTAGGTGGAGGGAGGAGTTTTATTGGGTGCACCTATTGTGTATGCCTGGAGTGTGCTCCAATATTGCTCGGTACTCTTGTAAACCTGGGAGTTTATGCGCTCTGTTACCGGTACAGACTAGTCCCTTGTCTTGGTTTTTAGGTCTAGACCTGAACAGAGCCAGTCACGTTAGATATGTTCCATTACCTGCATCGGTTGTATGCATTTCATTTATGTCCTATATAAGTTCTTTCCCAAATCTATTCAAGTGGAGAATTCTAATGGAAGAATGATGCATACCAACATACATAATGAACCTAAAGGCATCAACGGGCCGAACCACACAACAAAGGTTGAGCCTCACAAAATGCATTAGATAGGGGCCAAGGGAGAAACTAGAAATTTGAGTTGCAGGAGACTAGAGCCCCTGGATCGTGGTTAAAAGATTTCGGATCTGCATAGCTATTATTTATTTGCATCTTCGACATACTTATCATGAGAAGTCAAAAGAACGACTTTCTGAGGGTGGGCTGATTCATATAAAAAAAAAATATTTTTTTTTTTGTGGTGGGCTAGAGCCTACCCTAGCCCACAACATGATTATGCCTCTGGATAGGGTTAACCCTATCACAATGCCAACTAGGCAGTCACCTAGAGCCTTAGTGTGGTAGGGGACTCCAAATATATGAACTGTAATTTTTTAATCGATTTACTGTCATATAAAAATAAAATTATTTTGCAGAATAAAGAAAATATTTTGTTTGGAAATAGTCTGATCATAAAATAAAAATAAAATGTTACTGCACATATCTCAAGATGGAAAATCTAGATGCAAGGTCCGTCCTACCACCAGGTCAACTAAGTAGTCGTCTAGCACCTCAGTATAGTATAGGGCCTACAAATCTATGAAGTTCACAAATATACTGTTATGCCCCAGTATCGGATTACGGAGAACAGAGGTATGACTCGGCCAGCAACACACTGCGGTATAAACTAATATTTCGTAATACGGTCACGACTATCCTTAAACACGGGGTATATACTACAATACAAGTTTTCTATGGCCTCGCAGAACATGTTATGCCTCAATCTGTCAAACAAGAAACATGAATATAAAACATATAAGATAAAGTAGTAAGGTGTTCCTGACGCTCGATCAAAATAATCATGAATCTACCTGTAAATAATGGAAAGCTAGCACAATATCAATAGTACATGATCATATTGTCAACTGTAGTATGAATATATACAATTATATTGCGGGAACTGTAGTACCCGCTCACAGTCGGAGGTACTGTCACTACCACATTTTCTAGGAACGTGTATTTTGGTCATTTCATAATTAATTAAATATTATGCATGTTGAATAATTATTTATTGTATTATTTAGTTATTGTTATGTGTTAGTTTATTGTTTTGGACTTGTGTTAGTGGACCTAACTAGTTTAGATTAGAACCATGGACCAAAATTTATAATTAGTTAGAATTGAGCCCAATTAGAAGCCCATTCATTAGGAGGATGATTAATTTAATTAAACCATTAGACTAGAACCTTCCCTCCTTAATTATTTTTTCATGAGAGGCCCCAAGGGGTATAATGGACATTACATAGTAGCTTGAGGGAGGGGCCATAGGGGGCCGGCCTATTTAAAAGAGGGGGAAAGTTTCTCTCTCCCCTTTTCATTTCAAAACTGTACCTAAAAAATACTAGAGGCTTCACAACTGCATCCAGACCTTTGGATGACCGCCGTGAGGGCCCAACTAAAAGGCAACGCCCATCACTGGTGGGATTCTATTGAGCGCAGTGTAGGCAAAAACCATACTTGGGAACAGTTCTTAGAGTACTTCAATGCGAAGTATTTTCCAGCTATAGTCAGAAATGTCCTGTACTCCCAGTTCCTACATCTAGAACAAGGGAATATGACTGTTGACGCATATGACGTGGAATTTAGCCGCCTTAGCAAATTTGCTGCCGTCCTGATTCCCAATGACCTAGAGAAGGCTCAGAGATTCCATCACGACCTCACATTCGAGCTACAGAGGTATACCACTACACAGGCGAGGATTTCTTATGAAGAGGTTCTTTCAGAGACGAGGATCCAGGAGGCCATCCGCAGAGGAGCAAGACGTTCCAACACGACCACACCAGCCAGAGCCCAGCCCGAAGCAGGAGGACCGATCCGTCGTCTCGGAGCATAGACATAGTAGAGGACAACGCCATACCAGCAAAAGGAGCTTCCGACTTGCTACCACTGTGGTAAGAGAGGACATTATGAGAAGGACTGCAGAAAGAGACTGAGGACATGCCTGATTTGTGGATCGAGCCATCACCAAGTCCGAGACTGCCCACAGCGCAGAGAGGCAGCACCGCCGGCCGGACAGAGGCCAACAGCACCGGTTCCGAGGATACTACCCTCGCAAGAAGGTCAACGACCACCAGCACCTGAAGGATTTCAGAGGGGACCACCCTTGGCCCCACATGAGGCGCAGTTTGACCGAGCTCGACAGCAGACCGGAGGGCAGAGGCAAGGACAGGCCTTTTCACTAGCATCTACTGAGGAGGAAACAGAAGGGAAAGCTATTACAGGTACCATTTTAGTTGCATCATTAACTGAAACTGCATTGTTTGATTCTGGTGCTACGTTATCTTTTATATCTAGTAGATTCGTAGCAATGCATATAGTAGCTACTTCCCCCTTAACTAAGAGTTGGAAGATTCTTACCGGAGGAGGTATCGTGCCGGTTACCAGCACTATCAGAACGTGTTCGGTAGTCGTATGTGGTAGAGAGATGAGAGCGCGCTTCTTGGTATTGCCCATGCCGTACTTTGATGTTGTGCTAGGCATGGACTGGTTAAGCCAGTATAATGTCGTACTGGACTGCCGGAAGGGTAGCGTCACTTTTAGACCGCCAGATTAATCGGAGTTCGAGTACATGCGAGGGACCGTTGAACAAGGAGTAGGACAGATAGCTGGAGCTTACATGGCTATGGAGAAGGTACCCCCACCAATAGTTGCAGAATTCGAGGATGTTTTTTTTTGGAGGAATTGCCAGGCTTACCGCCAGATAGAGACGTAGAGTTCACTATTGAGCTAGTACCCGGAGCAGCGCCTGTATCTTCTAATGTATACCGATTGACAAAGAAGGAACTAGATGAGCTGAAGCTACAATTAGAGGAGTTGCAGAGCAAGAGATTTATCCGTCCTAGCGCATCACCATGGGGAGCACCAGTGTTGTTTGTACCCAAGAAGGATGGAACAGTACATATGTGCATTGATTACAGAGCCCTTAATGCTTTGACTATCAAGAACAAGTACCCCCTGCCGTGAATCGATGATTTGTTCGACCAGCTGACAGGAGCAGTGGTGTTCACAAAGATCGACTTGAGATCGGGTTATCACCAAGTGAAGTGCGAAGAGAAGATATTCAAAAGACAGCATTCAAGACTCGGTATGGTCACTACGAGTTCTTAGTGATGCCTTTTGGACTGACGAATGCGCCTGCTGTATTTATGAACTTGATGAACAGAGTATTCCACCAATACTTAAACCGGTTCGTGGTAGTCTTCATCGACGACATCTTGGTGTATTCGAAGAGCCACGAGGAGCACGAGGAGCACAAAGAGCACTTGATACTAGTGCTAGAGACGCTGAGGAGAGAGAGACTTTATGACAAGCTGAGCAAGTGTGAGTTTCTTCTAGATCGTGTCGCTTTCCTTGGAGACGTTATCCCAGAAGATGGCATTTTAGTAGATCCGGCAAAGATTTCATCAATAGAGACATGGCCAACCTCTACCAATGTCTCAGAAGTGAGAAGTTTCCTAGGACTTGTCTGATATTACCGGAGGTTCATAGAAAACTTCACCAAGATTGCAGAGCCGATGACCCGCTTAACCCGTAAGGAACATGAGTTCACATGGAAAGAGGAGTGTCAGAAGGCGTTCAATGAACTGAAGAAGCGTTTGACTACATCACCTATCTTGACCATACCTTCTGGACCCGGAGGATTCATGATCTATAGCGATGCATCCGGAAAAGGATTAGGATGTGTCTTGATGCAGCATGGAAATGTTGTGGCATATGCCTCTAGGCAGTTGAGGACCCATGAGAAGAACTATCCCACTCACGACTTGGAGCTTGCCGCAGTAATCTTTGCCTTGAAGCTTTGGAGACACTACCTATATGGAGAAAGAGTAGAGATATTCACTGATCATAAAAGCCTAAAGTATGTCTACACTCAGACGAATCTGAACCAGAGACAGAGACGTTGGCTCGAGGTAATGACAGACTTTGAGATTGAGCTACAGTACCACCTGGGAAAGGCCAAAGTAGTAGCTGACGCGTTGAGCAGAAGACCCATGGCATTCTTCCTGACTACCCAACAACATCTGTTGAGAGATCTAGAGCAGATGGGTATAGAGGTTGTTATGCCCGGAGTAGACGGACAGTTGTTAAGTTTTCAGTTGCAATCGACATTAGTGGAGGATCAAGGCGGCTTTGCCGACAGACGACAGATTTCAGAGGCTACGACAGAGGACAGAGGCTGGAATACAGACGGGATTGCGTATACACGAAGACGGGACTTTGAGATGTGGAGATCGTCTCTATGTTCCAAATGGAGAACTTCGTCAGGAGTTGATGACAGAGGCACACAGTTCAACCTACTCTATTCATCCAGGAGGCACGAAGATGTACAAAGACCTAAGGCAGTACTACTGGTGGCATGGAATGAAGAGAGAGAGATAGCTCGTTTTGTGGCTAAGTGCCTAGTGTGTCAGCAAGTCAAGGCTGAGCATCAGAGATCTGCAGGATTACTTCAACCGCTCCCCATACCGGAGTGGAAATGGTAGCACATCACTATAGACTTTGTTACGGGCTTTCCGAGGAGTCCTAGTGGTCGCAATGCAGTATGGGTAATCATGGATAGGCTCACCAAGTCGCACACTTTTTACCATTCAGAGTTGGACAATCGACGGAGGTCTTAGCAGATATGTACATGACGGAGATTGTGCGACTGCATGGAGTGCCAGTTAGCATCGTGTCTGACAGGGATACGATGTTTACATCTTACTTCTGGCGGGGTATACAAGAGAGTCTCGGTACCCGCCTGAAGTTTTGCACATCGTATCACCCACAGACAAATGGTCAGTCCGAGCGCACCATTCAGACATTGGAAGATATGTTAAGAGCGTGCATGCTTGATTTCGGAGGATCATGGGAGGACCACTTGCATTTGGTCGAGTTTTTCTACAACAACAGCTATCAAGCGAGCATCCAGATGGCTCCATATTAAGCGTTGTATGAAAGAAAATGCCGTTCTCCAGTATGTTGGAGTGATAGGCGAGAGACAGATTCTTGGGCCAGAGTTGGTTGTTCGTACAGTGGAGAAGGTGAAGAAGATCCAAGGACACCTACGAGCAACACAGGACAGACAGAAGCATTGGACAAATGCACACCGATGACCCCTAAAGTTCCAGGTTGGAGATCACGTGTTTCTAAAGATCTCACCTACTCGAGGGACTATCAGATTTGGAGGCAGAGGAAAGATGAGTTCGAGGTACATCGGACCATTCGATGTGTTGGAACGCATCGAAGAGGTTGCTTACAGACTAGCCTTGCCGCAAACTTTGGAAGGAGTCCATGACGTCTTCCATGTATCTCAGCTGAGGAGGTACATGCCAGATCTGAGTCATGTGCTTGACCATTTAGAGATCACAGTCGGCCCGAGTTTATCATACCAAGAGGAGCCTGTTGAGATTCTGGACAGGAGTGGAAAGGTACTGTGAGGTCAGACTATCCCCCTAGTTCGTGTCGCATGGAGGCATCATGCACCAGGCGAGTCGACTTGGGAACGCGAGGAGGATATTCGACAGCGTTACCTCCATCTCTTCGAAGGCCTAGGTATGTTGTAGTATATTTTCTTATTTTTATTACAGTCAGTAGTTCTTACCATGCGTATGTTTTAATTTCGAGGACGAAATACTCTAAGGAGGGTAGATTGTAAACCCCCTTGACCAATTTAAGATTTATTTAATTTAAATTAAGAGACTAGGATTAAATTAGATACAATTAGATTTAATGTGCAACAATTATGTGACTTATTACACCGCACCGTTGCTTCGATGTTTGGAGTACTACGCTAGTAGGTACCCCCAAACTAATTAAATACTCATCTCCTAGACATGCCAGACTACCCATTTGACCCTTGTGTAACTTTTAGATCCTCAATATTGTGCTTCAATTTAGCTGCACAATATTTGTTGCAAACGTCTATGTATTATTTTAATAAATCCAATTTTCCTTAATCGTCCATTCCTACTTGAAATTGAGGCACAACCACAACCCAACTCCGTATAAGACAAATTAGGGTATTAGCCTACTCTGAGCCTACTACGCCAATGACTCTTGTGTTCCACTCGAATTTAGTTCCATGTGTCTTCAATGCATTAGAGAACACCATGCACATTATTTTTAATTAAATTAATTTAAGGCCAATTTCACCTCGAACAGAACCTAACCAAGCCCATGTACACCCTCGCATGAGGACCAACCCCACCCCGAGGAGCCAGGTCGGCCCAAGTCTCGAGACCAGTCCGTAAATCCCCTCCCATATAAATACACATATTCTCTAACTTAAAACCCTAAAAACCAATTTCTTCACCACCTAGCAAACCCTAGCCGAGCCATCCCTTCACCCGAGCACCCATTCCCCCACCCCGGCCGGATGACTCCACCGCTACCTCAGTCCGCCACCTCCATAACGTCTCAGTCTGCCACTTCTCGACGTCGGACCACCACCCAGCCGCTTGCACCCGTCGGGCCTTCACCATTAGCACCATCCCCATCATAGCCAACCGACAACCGATCCTGACTGCTCCCAACCGCCTCTAGCGCCGCCAACCGCCACTACCCGGCGGAGAACCACCTCCCCCATGACCTGACATTCACCCAGGCACCGTTCTCCCGACGGCCAGGCCGCTGCCACCGCTGCAAGACTGCTGCGGCTGCTGCAGTTGCTGTTACAGCCACTGACGTTGCTGCCGTGCTCGCCGGGCGACACCCGAGCGCCACCCCTCGCCGGAGGACATCCAGATTTTGAACACAGACCCCCACGATCAACCTCGAATAGGTAAACCTCGTTTGATCTCTTACTCCTTGGTATCATATATAGTTGTATCGTCGTGTCATCGAGTTTGTGTCGCGTATCGTACGTGGACACAAGCAAATTCATGTGTAACCCTATGTGTGGGTATGAATGTTAATTAGATTTAAACAGTAATTAATAGATGGTAATTATCCCAATCATAAGACTGGTGTAAGGAACTTATAGTTCACCTGGAAACGTAGACATAGACCTAGTACAATTAACATGGGAATTAAATGACGTGTAATTTAACAAGACGTAATGTAGTGGCGTAAAACTATAACTTAGAAATTATTGTCGTAAGGTACACGGTGACTGAGGATAGGGCATGCGTGCATCTTAGCTACACGTACATGCGCTACTGTAGTCGACCAGCCGTTATCTTGCGATAGTACCTAAGAGCAGTGTCGTAGTATCTGTGTGTGTTACTTAGAGTCTGACGTTAGATTGCTATATTATATTGTGTTTTTAGGATCATTGGACCAGACGGGAGATACTGCAGGACCAGGCTATTGGCATTCACAGCTTGAGGACCCAGGCAAGATACCTTGCCATATTTATTGTCTAATTTAAATTTGCATATGTTTTATGATTCTTGTTGCTTTATTTTATATGACTGTGCGCGTCCAAGATTGACTCGGGTGCAGTCGACGGTTGCGTCGATGATTAGTGTACTTGACCTAGTCATTAGCAGACTCACCCCATGGGAGGATACTCTGATATCTTCCGAGACCTGACACTCTTACACGTTTCACTGAGACATATTTATATTGAGATGCGGGTTCGCGTACTCGACTAGCTATCGGTGCGTGTGACCTGCATCACGGTTAGTACGTAATTCAGGTTTATACTTTATTGGTAGAGACTTGGCATATAGATACGGGGTATGCACGTTGAGTATTCGACTTGCGTATCTACATTGGGCGGGGAGGACATTAGTAGGCGTATGGGATACCCACATTGGAATCCGTAGCACCCAGAGGAGCCACGGATCCAATGACTCCCTTTACACTGCTGCCACGTTATTCGGAGCGATATGGACGATATACTATACTGTTGCCACGTTCTTCGGAGCGATATGGACGATATACTACACTGCTGCCACGCTCTTCGGGGTGTTGGACGTTATGCCTATGCCTACCCATACGTACCAAAGTTGTCCTCATATTGCATTCAATTAGATGGTTAGCACACCTTTTATTATATTTATTTTATTCAGTATTTATATATGACATGCTTCTATGTATCTTGTTACGTCCCTCTGAGGACCTGGTACCTTTCCAGATTTGGACGAGGCATATTACCCCACACTGTACGACCCAGGACAAGAGACGAGGTACGCTACCGAGGAGGAGTTAGAGGTGCTACCGTCAGAGTTTCCGTGATCAGTTGGTAGGCCTTCTGCCTAGGATTGGGAGCATCATTATCTAGTCAGCCGATGCCCTAGTCATTATCTTTTGTTCTATCATTTCAGTATTTTATTTCGTCATAGTAGTGGGTTTGTCCCTGTCACGCCCCAGTCCTAAAAATACGTAGGACTAGGACACGTAAGCATGCCAGCCGCATGGATATAGCAACTCCAATATATGGAAACCAAATCCACACGTGCGCTGTAATATGAATATCAAGTCCACAAGTGGTATAAAATATATCACAAGTCACAGGGTATAATCTAAATCTCATCCGCGAAAATCAGATATAAATAATAACCAGCATCTATATAACTAGATCTCAACATAAATATCTAAGGATGATAATTGGATGGAAACAAATCCACTACCAACTCGAATGGAAAAGTACATCACAACAAATACAATATAGGAATACCAGCTAACGACCATGGGCTCGAAGAGAAGACATCCTCGCAACACAAGTAATCATCCAAATCTGCGCTCCTGCAATTACTCAAGAACAGATACACCTGGCAGAGGACCAGGTCCTCAGAGGGACGTAACAAGATATAGAAAATACGAGCCAATTTGAATACAGTAAACATGCATCATATTTAAAAATAGATAAGTGTAGAAGCATGAAAAAAATGCTTGGAAGATCTACGCAGCATATTGATACAGAGCAGCATAAGCAGAGGCCTTCAAGAGCCATCCAGCGTAAAACAGGGTTCTTCATCGCCTCCATGGCGTAAAATCCAGCCGCTCTCAAAGCAGCGTTAAAGCGTACGAGGAACGCTTCGTATTCCCGAAAAAAAATTGTCCAGTCACGCAGTAAACCTGACCTCTGACTCCTGACAAAAAGTGCTGCACAGCTACCCAAACGACGGCTGGGAACGGGGGCAGACCCCTCGGGACGCGCTCCATAGTATGATGGCGGATCTCAGCATTTAATGCAGAGGATTTGGTTAAAATATCACCAAACCGGCGCTTACTAAAATCCCCCGGCATAAACCGCTCTTTCGCGTGCAAAGAGGACGCGCTGCCTTATTTTACACAGGCAAACATGGGCTATTTTACGCTCCGCAGAAGACAAACCGCCTGCCACATCAAAAGCTGCGCTTCGTACAGGGCTCGAGGCACGTCTCTCCGCCAAAAGCACACAGAGCGGTAACAGTATCCCCTCAAGGCACGTCCCTCCGTCAAAATACACAGAGCGGTGACAGTGTCCCCTCAAGACACGTCCCTCCGTCAAAACGCACAGAGTGGTGACAGTTTCCCCTCAAGGCATGTCTCCGCATTTAATGCGCAGGATGATGGCAAATCTCTGCCAAAGATTTGATCTCCAAAAGCCGTAATTCCGGCTAAAGATGTCCACATCAGCACCCTGGCACGGTACGTAGCGGCTTCTACGCCCATTCAGGATCTGTGCTCCTACGGCTTCCGCGCCCCCTCAGTCTCTACGATTGCTCGGCTTCCACGCCTACTCGGCTTCTATGCCTGTTCGGCTTCTATGCCTGCTCGGCTTCCACGCCTACTCGGCTTCTATGACTGTTCGGCTTCTATGCCTGCTCGGCTTCCATGCCTGCTCGGCTTCTATGCCATGGTGACGGACATTTGGCTTCTACGCCAACCCCTTCTACACAATGGATACCTACCTACGTGGCTTTTACGCCGTGATCTTAGTAGCAATTGTACGCATTGTGTCCCCTTAGTTGGACCCGCGTCATCCGCTCATTCAAAAGATCATCTATACGTAGGCATTGGTTGCTTTAACCGTTGTGTAATAGGGTGCTGTACTTTCCACTCCTCGGTTGCTACACCAACGGAGTGGTCACTGTCACCATAGACTCTATAAATAGAGGCCCCTATCAATGGGGAACAAGGTCGGAAAAATTGGTCAAGAAACCGATATCAGATCCAAGGTCGATAATTTGGAAGATCGAACAAGGTCACCGAACCGGAGATCAGGAGACAGAGAGAGAGAGAGAGAAGAATACAGAGCTCAGGCAAGGAATAGGGAGCGACGACCTTCAGCATCGCGCATCCACCCTCCTTCGCAACCTCTGAAGCTGCATCCTGTCTTCCACGACACTTCTTCAACATCGTGTAGTCCAAGGGCTAAAGTGATCGACCGCAGATCAGACACCTATAGCAATTTATACCCAGTTTAAATAAATTGTACTTCCGCATCCTCGTATAGGATCGAATTGTACAAGTTTGTTTGTAAACCAAAGGGCACGGGTCTCGTATAAACCCTGTCATTGAAATACACTTTTATTCTTTCGTTTAATACCACAAACAAGATGGCGACTCTGCTGGGGACATCCTTCTCTTCTGACGAGGAAGTAATTGCTCAACACGATGCGGTACCTGTAGAAACCATGAAGAAGACACTGGTCGTTCATTTCGACCAGTCTGCCTACGAAGACATGCTTCGGACTGGGGGTAGCTCTCACTCTCTCTCCGTCCAAGACAACAGAAAGCTACGCAAAGTGTGGATGCCCAAGACATCCTCCGCCATTCCTGTGGACTCTTCGATCTCTCCGATCTCTCCGACCAATGAGGTGGTAGCATCGCTCCCTCCGTGCCCCGCACGTAAAATTCAGTCTCCCGCTACGCGCGGTACAGACAAAACTTCTGGTAAAGCCTCAGCGCTAACCCAGGAGTATCCACTGCGCTATACGCGTAGAAATCAGTCTCCCGCTACGCGCGGTACAGACAAAACTTCTGGTAAAGCCTCAGCGCTAACCCAGGAGTATCCACTGCGCTATACGTGCAGAAACCAGTCTCCCGCTACGCGCGGTACAGACAAAACCTCTGATGGTGCCTCAACGCCAAATCAGAAGTACAGATCACGCTCCAGGCGCAGGACGACATCTGACCTCTATGGTGAACCAGATGAGCGCTGCGATCTCCGCAAGGGGAAGCAAGCGGGCGAATACTCAACTCCTCGGCCTTTACGCCAACAAAAGAATGATCCGCCTATTCTCCGGATTACACGAGAAGCTAGTGGCCAACTGAGGGCTTGTCCAGCTTTACGCCAGACTGAGCGAATCCCCAAGTTACGCCAGGCACAGTCCCTCGGCGTAAAACAAGCTCAGATCGCGGAAAGACTCCCTCCCGGGGGATTATTCGCCGCCCAGATGGCCAACCTGTTGTATACAGGTGGCATAGGGGAAACCATGGTGCCTATCCTCCGCATACCCGTTGATGGGAACAGAAGAAACAAGCCTTCGTCTTCTTCTTCTGCAAAACCTACTGACCTGCGTATCTATTTGATCCAGAAAGACAAAGACAGGAGTCGTAAACAAGTTTTAGAACCCCTAACTGTCAAACGGGGAGCGATCGTATGGGAAGATGCAACAACATCTAATGTCATCATGATGTATGAACCATATGAAAATAAAGCCTTTATTGTCCCTCCTACCCGCGACGATCAACATCCGATAGTCTTCAAACACAAGCGGAGCGGTCCGGTTGAACAGGAAGAATTTCGCGAGTCTGAGAGTGGGAAAATGCAAATCCACAGATACAGCCCACAGGCTTTGAAGATTATACAGAACATGGATTATGATTTAAAATCAAAGCAAGGCCTCAACTATGGAAAAGGCCGGCGAACACCATTGCAAAGTACTTCTCACCATCAACAAACTCGTTTCGGGTTGGGATATGCTGCAAAACCCAAAACTTCAAAATCTAATCCTGTACCACCCGAGGCAACTCCTGCTGAATCAGTTTCTTTGACCAGAGGCCACAGCGTGTCCGGGGGTAACTCACCTCGACGGAACAAAGCAGCGTCCAAGGCTAGGGACGGAAGGTCCTCGAGAGTCGGAGATGATACATCAACGACAATCTTCCCGGAAGACCGTGAAACTCAGGCATCAGGAGCCCTGCGACCAAAAGGAACTTTCTCCTTCAAGGAAGATGACATAGTTGAAATCTTTAACATATTATGAGGGGAACATAAGCTTCAGCTACCCGACATCAGGTACCCTGAGAGGGCCGACAGAGTCGATGACCCAGATTATTGCCTCTTCCATCGGTACACTCATCACCCTACAAGGACCTGCTATGTGCTAAAAAGGAGAATTCAGGAATTAATCGATGCTAAGGTCGTCACTCTGCGTTTATAAAAACAAGGGAACGATCACTTCAGCAGGATAGCAGATGTGTACCTCCGTCCCCGATGGAGTCACAATCACAAAAGTTTGTCATGTTCATATTACCTCTGAATAAAACTTTCGGCCGTCAATCATCATGTTCATATTACCTCTGATATTGATTGTCATCTACACTTAACATCCGTACTTAATTTTTACGCACGTCAGTGATGTTAAGTCCACAAAAACTGCCATGTCCATATCACCTCTGAGCAGATGTGTACCTCCATCCCCGATGGAGTCACAACCCCAAAGTCAGAACCGTTCGAGAACGACCCCTGGGCTCAACAAATGGATACACAGTGGGAATTCCGCTTCGAGCAGAGAGAACCTCCCACCAAGGACGAAGTTATCCAAGTCAATGTTGGGGGTGAGCTCTCACCAAAGCCAATATTTGTCAGTAACAATCTTCCCCCGGTCGAAAAGGAAGAGATCATACAGCTGATAAAGGAATATGTCGACGTCTTTGCATGGGGTTATGAAGACATGCCAGGCCTAGACCCGAGGGTAGCTACTCATAAGCTCAATATTTCGACCGATTCGAAGCCAGTGAAACAACACCAACGTCGGTTTCGCCCGGATATGATGGACGCCATCGAGGACGAAGTCAAGAAGTTGATAACCTGCGGTTTCATCCGGGAAGAACAACATCCCGACTGGGTTGCCAACGTTGTCCCAGTCATGAAGAAAAATGGGAAGGTACGTATCTGCATCGACTACCGAGATCTGAATGCGGCCTGCCCCAAAGATGAATTCCCCCTTCCCATCACGGACATCATGATCGACAACACCTGCGGCTTCGAGCGTATGTCTTTTATGGACGGGTTCTCGGGATACAATCAGATCAAGATGCATCCGGAAGACAAAAAGCACACTGCCTTCCGGACACCACTGGGGGTATATTGCTATACGGTCATGCCCTTCGGATTAAAGAACGCCGGGGCTACATACCAACGAGCAATGAGTAACATATTCCGCGAGCAGTTACGCAAGACAGTGGAATGTTACGTGGACGACATAGCTGTCAAAAGCCGCTTCAAAGGTGATCACATTCGAGACCTGAGGGCGGTATTCGAGTTAATGCGCCAGCATCAACTCAAGATGAACCCTACAAAGTCCTTTCTGGGGGTATCCAGTGGCAAATTCCTGGGATTTGTCATTACCGCCAGAGGCATCGAAGTAGACCCTGACAAAGTCCAGGCGATCATAGCAATGCGACCACCCCGTAATCTGAGGAAACTCAGGGGGTTCCAAGGACGTCTGGCTTACATCCGGTGATTCATATCCAACCTCTCGGGGAGATGTCAGCCCTTCTCTCACCTCATGAAGAAAGGTGTGTCCTTCATATGGGACGAAACCTGCCAGCAAGCGTTTGGGGATATCAAGCGCTACCTAACCAGTCCACCAGTTCTGGTGCCTCCCGTCATGGGAAAACCCTTCTTGCTGTACGTTCGGGCATTGGATCATTCGCTAGGAGCTCTCCTTGCACAGAAGAACGATGCGGGTCATGAACAGGCCATCTACTACCTCAGCAGGATGATGGTCGGGGCCGAACACCGGTACAACCCAGTGGAGAAGGAATGCTTGGCTCTGATGTTCGCTGTCCAGAAGACGCGACACTACGTCGCCGGCCAGACTATTCATATCATCTCCAGGATCAACCCCCTCCGGGTGCTGATGAGCAAGCCAAGTGCCCTTAACTCCCGACTCGCAACTTGGGCATTGCTACTGACACCATATGACATGGTCTACGTCCCACAGAAGTCCATCAAAGGCCAAGCACTGGCCGACTTCCTAGCAGCTCATCCAATCCCGGATACCTCCAAGCTATACGAAGACATCCCCGACGAAGTTGCGGAATGTAATTTTGCAAGGGAAAGTGACGTATGACAACTATTCTTCGATGGCACCTCCAGAGTCGGTCCTAAGGGATGCGTCGTTTCAGGAGTAGGAGTCGTCCTAGTTACTCCAGATCAGCTCGTCATCTACCGAGCATATTCTCTTAGCGAGCGCTGCTCCAACAATGTGGCAGAGTACAACGCCCTGCTAATAGGGCTCCAAGTCGCTAAAGAGCTGGGGGTGGAATCCCTGGAAGCTTTCGGCGACTCTCTGCTCATCGTCAACCAAGTCAGAGGGATATACGAAGTCCGGAATCCAGACCTCATCCCCTATCACCAAGCAACGGTCGAGATAGCCATGACGTTCAAAAGGTTCTTCCTAGAGCATGTACCTCGATCTCAGAATCTGGAAGCTAATGCCCTGGCCAGCCTAGCTGCGAACTTAGCCACCCCTATAAGAAGGCAGGATTCGGTAATCCTTCTTAACAGAGATTTATTCTGTGTGAAGAACAACTGTCACCTAGAACGCAGCTACGCTGTAAACGCCGATCCTCCTACAAGAGATTGGACGAGTCCCTTCATAGATTTCGTGGCATATGGAATCTTGCCAAAGGACCCCAAAGAAGCAGTATCCGTCAAGAGACGATCGTTACGCTTCTACTTCGATGCATCTTCACAATACCTGTATCGCCGGACCTACGACGGGCTGCTGTTAAGATGTCTCGCTGGCACCGAGGTACAACAGATTATCCGTGAAGCTCACGACGGCGTGTGCGGAGCACATCAGCCCGGTCCTAAGCTGCAAGACCGCATCAGGAGAATGGGCTATTACTGGCCCACTATGATCACAGACGCGATCAGTTATGCAAAACGATGCAGGGCCTGCCAGGTCCATGCAGACTTCATACATCAACCGTCTGAATATCTACATCCTACGATTGCTTCCTGGCCCTTCGAAGCCTGGGGTATGGATATCGTTGGGCCCATTCACCCGTCTTCCTCCAGAGGCCACCGGTTCATACTGGCCATCACAGATTACTTTTCCAAGTGGTCCGAAGCAATCCCTCTGGCGGAAGTAAAGGCGTCTGACGTAATCAGCTTCATCAAGCACCATGTCATTTATCGCTTTGGGATTCCCCGAAGGATAATCCACGACAATGGACCTCAGTTCATCAGCCAAGCATTTCATCGGTTTTGCGATAATAACCGGATACACAATATTGCCTCTACGGCATATTATCCAGCTGCTAATGGTTTGGCGGAAGCCTTCAACAAAACCATTATCAAGCTCCTGAAGAAGTTCATTTCTTCAAACAAAAGAGACTGGAACGAGAAGCTGGGCGAATGTCTCTGGGCATACCGCACAACGGTACGGACACCAACAGGTTGTACCCCCTTTTCACTAGTCTACGGAAGCGAGGCGGTCCTTCCTATCAAAATCCAAATCCCGTCGCTCCGAATAACCGTGACTAGTGAGCTGACTCGAGAAAAGAATGACCTGTTGAGGCTCCAAGAGCTCGAAGGATTAGACGAGAAATGCCTCCAAGCTCAGCAGCGCATCGCGCTCTACCAAGCACGCATTTCCAAAGCTTTTAATCATAAAGTAAAGGAAAGAGTGTTCAAAGTCGGCGAGCTAGTTCTAGCCGTGAGAAGGCCGATGATCCTAACTCACAGAAGTAAAGGCAAATTCCAGCCCAAATGGGAGGGCCCTTATGTGATCGAGACAACGTTCTCAAACGGCGCCTACAGGATAGCCCAGCCCAACGGAGATCTGTTAATGGCTCCTATCAACGGCAAATTCCTGAAAAGGTACTATGCCTAATCTCTCCTGCTCAGAGAGGAAAATAGCAAGGACCTCGATTCTGACAAAACTACTTCCAAAAAACATAATTAGTTGGGTTACACTCTATCATGTCCGCATGACCTCTGAATAGATATGTCCCGCTAATAAGTTTATCGAGAGTTTATCACGTCCATACTACCTCTGATATCACTCTCACCCAACCTGTCATTTACATTCCGAAATGATGGGTCCACAACAGTCAGAAAAGAGTCGCTGTTATTTATTCCCGAAGAAGGCAGAATTACATAGGAAGGGGTACATCAAGATGGCGGAGTAATCAGGCCATGAATCTGCCGCTCCAGTGCAGCTACCCTCTCATTCCTAAGGGCCAAAGCATCGGCGCGAGCCTGCTCCAGCCGTGCCTCCGGAGTGTGCGCAAGGGTCAGATTAGCCCTTGCCCGAAGATAGCCCGTACGGGCAGCTTCCGCACGGTCCAGATCCCGTCGCGCTTCGCTCAGTCGACCAGTCGCTACCTCCACACCTGCCAATGACTAGGAAGCCCACTCCTCTGCCCGAGCAAGTTTTTCCCGCAGCTTGGAGACCCTCGCCGCATTCCCTTCATGCTCGGATCGACACTGCATCTCAACGGCAAGGGCTTCTTCCACAACAGCTCTTCTCCTATCCATCTCCAGCTTATGCGTCTGGATAGAGTTGTTTAGGCTTTCAAGCTTTGCGGCAAACCGCTCAGACATGAGGTCATACCGAGCCTGGACATCAGCATCAAGGCTGCCCTCAGTCCACTGCAAGTATTCGTTAATGGGTTGCTCTAAACCATTAACCACCGCCTCCAGAGCGTCAGCCACTCCAGGATTGCCAAGCCCCCTGACAACCTCGATCGAAAGCTGAGAAGTCTTCTTCAAGAGCTCGAAGTCAAGGTTCTTCGCCAACACCATCGATATCATCGTTTGCAAGCCAGTGTAGACGAGGCTGGAATGCTGCTTGATCAACGCGACTAAACCCGACTGAGCGCCCGGAGCGGCCACAACTGCAGACGAGGTAGCCACCGCCGCCTCAATAGGTGGCACGCCCGAAGAAGGTACGATGGCGACAATCGAAGTCATCGGCATACTCGCAACAGGCGAGGTCACGATGACGGGTTCGTCCTCCCCTTGAGACCACGAAACCTCCCCGGGCGAGCTAGCCCCCGAAGACACTCTTGCCTCAAGATCCGGCGCCTCCACGTCACCGCCAGGAGCCAAAACAAAGCCGGAAGGCGCTTCAACGCCATGCTCCCCGTGGACGTCATCCCCTGAAAAAAAGGACAAGAAAGCAAAATGTCAAACACGGTGGTAATCCTCCTAGGAGGAGACATCGAAACGACATTTACCCGAAACCAACGGCATATACGACGCATCTGCAGCAGATGTAGCTAAGCCACGCCTTAATGACGCGATACGAACTGTCATACCGGGAGAAGAAGGTGGGCCGACCGACATCGCCAAGAGTTCGGTCAAGCCTTCCCCGAGACACGGTCGAGGTTCATCAGCGGGAGTCTCGCTAAGCGCACTCGCTGACGCAGGAGTAACTCCGCCCGCTACTGACCTCAGGGAAGATTCTCCCATCTGTTGGGGCCACGCAGGCAATCCTGCTCCGCTGCTTGGAGCAGCCGCAGCAACAGCAGCCTCTAGCAAGGACTCTCCGGCGCCACCAGCCAGAACTGTGGAAGGTCCCTCTCTAAAAAGCGAGGAACCTCGGGCCAAAGAATCATCCCTGATACAGGGAGATGCCGGCTCACTCACAGGAGCCCCAATACCAGGAATGCGGAGAGGACAAGCAACCGTCTCCTTCCTCCTCTTACGAAGGGAGGCTTCCTTCGGAGCAGAAGCCCGTCGCTTCCCAGAAGAGACTACCAGAGCCCCCGCCGGCGGAGGCACTGCACACCTCAGCAACGGCACCAGAGGCTCATCCGGGGTACCAGACTCCTCACCCTCGTCAGAAGAGATCGAGGGGACTTCGACCCTTCCCCCAGGCTTGGCAGAAGGCACTCTGAAGCTTCCACGCATGTCAAAATCGCGATAGAAGGTGTTAATCGCCACATAGAACTGGGCGTAGGAGTGAAGGATGCGCAGCTCCGTGGAGATTGTAACGACCGGCACGATAAAAATTGCCCCCGTACAACCCATGATAAAATATCGCCACCCTCTAGCTCCATCAATGAGTCCACCCCTGGACCTGAAGCTGGTGACGGCGTTGCCCACATGCAACTAGTCGTACCCAAACTGCCTGGCAAACCGACTAGGCAGGTAGGGCTCGAAGAAGCAATGGTCTTCGCTCCTATACAGCAGATGGAAAGGTCTAATACAGACCAACCAATTAAACGCCTCCGGAGAAAGAACGGTCTTCCCTCGACCTGAATCCTCGAGCCACAGCCCTGACTGGTTGCGGTGCACAGTAGGGGGAGTACAAAGGATCTTCCAGCCATGGCTGAGGTTCAAAACCAGCCGATAATCTAAAACTGTATTCACATTCCAGGAGGAATCCCTGTAATTCAATAGGAATATACCCCCTGAGCTGCTACCGGAACCGGGTGACATAACCCGGGAACTGTGGAGAATTAACCATCCCATCAAGTACAAGTATGGTAATTCCACCCTAGGGAAGCTCCCCCGCCGAGCTTCGTCAACGAGCAACCCATCTGTCATGGCCCTCAGGCCAGCCTGTATATGGCACACCATGGCAGGAAGCAAGCCCAGTCTTGCCCCAAACACCAGACGCACTGGGGGCCATAGGATGTTTCGGTGAATGCGATCCGCGGAAGCAATGCCTGGAACCACTACTTGACGCAGCCATATAGAGAGGAAACCTGCCAGCTGGGCTTCCTTAGACAGAGGCCTGCGACAGCACCTAAAATAACTGTAGGCCTTTGTACCTTCGGGGTACTTTCCTACCCTATCAACGAGAATCTGATCGGGAGCCTTGGCGTCTTCCATAAGAGCCGCAACGACCTGGGCACTGAGGACGCCCAAGTAGTTCACGGGCTCATTCTTGCCCCCCGAAGCTTTCTCCGACTTGGTGGCCCTAGCCTGATGGAAGAAGAGGTAGGACATCCACTTGGTGGTGTGAGCCAAATCAGAAGGCTCGTTATAAAAGGCGGTGCACGCGAAGTACTGACACATCAGCTCCTGATATACTTCCGTCACCCGAGGGTCCATATCTCCCAACTCCCGGTTGGTGGGAACGTACTCTTCATATGGGGTATCCCCCATCGGCAGTCTCGAGACAACTGCCATCTCATGAAGGGCCAACCCCAACTCCCCTAGTGGAGTGGCGAAGGTCCCGGTGAGCGGAATGTACCGCTCCATCAGTGCCAGGAACAAATTAGGGTTCGAAGGCAGCCCGACGCTCGTCGCACTCACGATGGCATATAGTCCAATGCCCTCCAACTCTCTCTGGAAGTGCTTTAAGGCCCAGTCAACTAGGCATCTCCATCGGGAGTTCGTTGGGGCGATCCACCCATTGCACCGAGGATTCTCCTTGGGATATACCCCACCTCGACCCATGAAGTCGTTGCAGAAGGTCGGCAATTGGACCGGCTGGATCACCGAGCTATCTTTACTTGGAACACTGCCCGGGCACAGTCCTCGGAACAGCGTCACAACGCCAGAAGGGCGACTAACAAACGACCCCTGGTCAGCGCCTTTCAGATGAAAGATCTTCCCCAGCTTCCCGTGAAGATCAGGAGTCAGCTTCCAAGACATCTTCCTGGGATGCGTCGCATGGGAGAAGGCCGAGATGGGATAATCCCTCGGCATCGTCGGCAGGTACAAGACCAAATCCTCGGCAGGGAAAACCCAAGGTTCCCTCTTGGGCTTCGTCTGGGACTGTTTATCAATCATGTCCCCAAAAAGGAAAGCCGGCTTTATGTACCGCTCCCCATCTACACGTGCCAAGGGTTCGCCGTTGATCATACTCAACAGCATTTGCTCACCCTGGGCCGATATCAGGAGCTCCCTTCCCTCAGGATACTGGGGTCCGGAGATGGGAAATGCCACATAGGACAGATCCTCCAGATAGTTCGAGTGCAGCATCCCCGCAGCGGAGCCCATCACCTCAGCCAATGGGGACTCACCCAGATCAACTGTAAGATAATGTAAAAAAAGAAGAAGATGTCATTACAAGTCTGGCACAAACACACGGACCAAGGAAACGACAGTCTGTGCTCTACGCCAATATTGTACAAATTTGGTCACCTTACGCCGGAAGTCTCCTCCACGAACGTAAAATTCAAATTTTACGAAATACGCCAATTTTCGGTAGCCCGAGCTATTCACGCCCAGAGCTACGAAAATATGGAGTCTTTACGCTGACACATTAGAAATGTTGGCGTAAAAGATGAAAATGCCTCCGTGCGTCACCTTCCTCTAAAGAGGCTATCAGCACAGAAGATGACCTAGCGCAGTCACGTTCAACGTGTGCGAAGGATTTTTCGTCGTTTGTGTCATCCCAAAAAGTTCTACCTCTAAAGCCGGGAGCGCTAGTCGTCGGCGGGATGCTCCCCTCAGAGGGAAGTTCACCTTGCCCGACCGGAGATTCCCTCGCCGGGACAGAAGAATGAGAAGAAGAACCTATGCTCTTTCCCTTAGCGGAGGAGGTTTGTTTCGGCGCCATTTCTGAAAGACTCGAAGTGCTCGAAGAAAGAACGAAGAAAAACTCGAACAGTCGAAAGCTCTCTTTCGCAAAAGACAGATAAAGAGTTTTTCTTTCCAGAAACTGGGGATATATATACAGTCCGGGTCGACTCCTCGAATCCTCGGACGAACCCCTCGAGACCCTGACCAAATCTCCCAATTAATAGTTGGTTATGATTGGATGCTACGTCAGCCCACTACCCTTGGAATACGGACAGTCAGCGAATTCGAAAGGTTTTTTCGTGCAAGACGGTTCAGCGGGTTCTACGCTAAATGAGCTTTCTACGCTCGACAGCAACGGATCTACGGTTTTACGCTCGCAAGCTACAAGTCTATGGTTTTATGCCCGGATGCCTTTGTGCTCGGTAGCTTTTATGCTCGAGAGGCCACAAACCCACGACTTTACGCTCAGCAGATACTAAATCGACGATCTCACGCTCGGTGGCGCTCAGTTTTCGCTCAGCAGTAACAGATCCGCAAACCTCACGTTCGAAGAAATTTTCTTTTCAGGAGCTACAAATCAAACAGTTCTACGCTAAAGGAGCTTTTCTACGCTCGACAGCTACGAATCTAACGGCTTTACGTTCGACAGCTACAAGTTTATGGTTTTTTTTGCCCGGATGCCTTTATGCTCGGTAGCATTCTATGCTCGAGAGGCAACAAACCTACGACTTCACGCTCAGGAACCACAGGTCTACGATTTTACGCTCGATGGTGTTCTACGCTCACAGGCTACAGATCTACAGTCCTACGCTAAAATGAGCTTTTCTACGCTCGACAGCTACGAATCTAACGGCTTTACGTTCGACGGCTACAAGTCTATGGTTTTTTCTTGCCCAGATGCCTTTGTGCTCGGTAGCATTCTATGCTCGAGAGGCAACAAACCTACGACTCCACGCTCAGGAACCACAGGTCTACGATTTCACGCTCGATGGTGTTTTACGCTCAAGAGGCTACAGACATAATTTTCCGCTCCACGACTTTCCGCATATCCAAACAGTCCCCAAGGCGGTCAAGTGCAAAGAGTTCACACAGAAGATACTCGTTCTTAACCCCAAAGCATCCCCAAGTACCCGAAGTATGCAGAGTTCAAACATTGAGAAATTACTCCTCTCGGGTCCAGAAAACTGGAGGTTCATTCAGATTCCAGTCTGAACATCTCGTCTATCAAAGTGGCAACTCAGTTTGACAGCCAAAAACCTCGACCCTGTTCCAAGGGAGTTTCGAGAGATCATTCTTGAAGACAAATTCTGAACAAAATGAAATTCCGCTCATCAGAGAGGCAACAGTTCAGAAATTCTACGCAGTCCTAGCAACAGGACAGTTCTAAATATTCAAAGTGCTCAGCAGCGTTCTACGGACTATCCGCTATGCATAAAGGACGGGGCCTAATACTCTTTCTATCAGAGTCAGCGTAAAGATTCAGACGTGTCAAAGCTGCACATATTCAGACTTCACAAGCAACGTATGGCAAGACGATCATATGGAGAAGAAGACGATTTTATTAAAGATTAAAATCATGATTACATATGAGGGAAATCCAATCTACAAGGGTTTTTTTCTCTATTTTTCATGATTACATCTGAGGGAAACTCCGTCTACAAAGGAGTTCTCCCCATCATCGTCCGAAGATCGCCCAAAAGCTGTACTGATAGGTTCTCACATGGGTGAAGGTCTTCCTCTTCTTCGAGGGCTGTTCATCGACTACCACAGTCATGAACAAGAAGATCCTCCATTCGCCATGGACGATCCAGTTGAGGCTTCTTTAAGCCCAACTCGATTAGGGACGATAGATTACAGTTTGTCTAATCTCGTCCGCGGGGATCTCAGAGGAAGATACACAGCATGCCAGCCGCTGTGGTCAAATACGACCCTTCCTCTCTCCTGGGGCAACGCCATACAAAGTTGCTGATTATCCTGAGCAAGAGAGGCTAAGATGTCCTTCCATGATCCATCGTTGCAGTTGACACCTGCTCGAAGATGCCGTCTTTTACGGCTCCCTACATGCTGGAAGAACATGATCTCCTTCTTCCTCAGATCGATCCGACGAACTCCGGCAATCATCTCTGCATGACAATGGAAATGTGGTGAAGACAGGTTCACCCCCCCAGCCTTTTATAGGCAAAAGAGATCACAGCGGTCCCCAATAAATCTGCCATAAAGTCAGCATCGACCGTTTCAATGCTCCATTCAGAAACGTTTCGAGTTACGAGGGGCCGTTCATGCTTCATTCAAAGCGTTTCAAATTCTGAGGAATTTAAAAGCTTTGAAGGGGGTCTTGTAGAAGCATAAAAAAACGCTTGGAAGATCTACGCAGCATCTTGATACAGAGCAGCATAAGCAGAGGCCTTCAAGAGCCATCCAGCATAAAACAGGGTTCTTCATCGCCTCCATGGCGTAAAACCCAGCCGCTCTCAAAGCAGCGTTAAAGCGTACGAGGAACGCTTCGTATTCTCGAAAAGAAACTGTCCAGTCACGCAGTAAACCTGACCTCTGACTCCTGATAAAAAGTGCTGCACAGCTACCCAAACGACGGCTGGGAACGGGGGCAGACCCCTCGGGATGCGCTCCATAGTATGATGGCGGATCTCAGCATTTAATGCAGAGGATTTGGTTAAAATATCACCAAACCGGCGCCTACTAAAATCCCCCGGCATAAACCGCTCTTTCGCGTGCAAAGAGAACGCGCTGCCTTGTTTTACACAGGCAAATATGGGCTGTTTTACGCTCCGCAGAAGATAAACCGTCTGCCACGTCAAAAGCTACGCTTCGTACAGGGCTCGAGGCACGTCTCTCCGCCAAAAGCACACAGAGCGGTAACAGTATCCCCTCAAGGCACGTTCCTCCGTCAAAACGCACAGAGCGGTGACAGTGTCCCCTCAAGGCACATCCCTCCGTCAAAATGCATAGAGTGGTGACAGTTTCCCCTCAAAGCACGTCTTCGCATTTAATGCGCAGGATGATGGCAAATCTCTGCCAAAGATTTGATCTCCAAAAGCCGTAATTTCGGCTAAAGACGTCCACATCAGCACCCTGGCACGGTACGCAGCGACTTCTACGCCCATTCAGGATCTGTGCTCCTACGGCTTCCGCGCCCCCTCAGTCTCTACGACTGCTCGGCTTCCACGCCTACTCGACTTCTATGCCTGTTCGGCTTCTATGCCTGCTCGGCTTCCACGCCTACTCGGCTTCTATGCCTGTTCGGCTTCTATGCCTGCTCGGCTTCCATGCCTGCTCGGCTTCTATGCCATGGTGACGGACATTTGGCTTATACGCCAACCCCTTCTACACAATGGATACCTACCTACGTGGCTTTTACGCCGTAATCTTAGTAGCAATTGTACGCGTTGTGTCCCCTTAGTTGGACCCGCGTCACCCGCTCATTCAAAAAATCATCTATACGTAGGCATTGGTTGCTTTAACCATTGTGTAATAGGGTGCTGTACTTTCCACTCCTCGGTTGCTATACCAACGGAGTGGTCACTGTCACCAAAGACTCTATAAATAGAGGCCCCTATCAATGGGGAACAAGATCGGAAAAATTGGTCAAGAAACCGATATCAGATCCAAGGTCGATAATTTGGAAGATCGAACAAGGTCACCGAACCGGAGATCAGGAGACAGAGAGAGAGAGAGAAGAATACAGAGCTCAGGCAAGGAATAGGGAGCGACGACCTTCAGCATCGCGCATCCACCCTCCTTCGCAACCTCCGAAGCTGCATCCTGTCTTCCACGGCACTTCTTCAACATCGTGTAGTCCAAGGGCTAAAGTGATCGACCACAGATCAGACACCTATAGCAATTTATACCCAGATTAAATAAATTGTACTCCCGCATCCTCGTATAGGATCGAATTGTACAAGTTTGTTTGTAAACCAAAGGGCACGGGTCTCGTATAAACCCTGTCATTGAAATACACTTTCATTCTTTCGTTTAATACCACAAACAATAAGTACGATGTACAGGACAATCTATATGAATGCAAATGAGGACAAATTTTTGACGTATGGGCAAGGGTAGGCTACTCGATCTAATCCTCTCAACCTCACGCTCGTCAGTGGATATCATCAGCCGACATACCGCGGGGGTAGCGACCCTCGGACTCCATCAATCGACATACCGCGGGGGTAGCAACCATCGAAAATGACCCACCATAGTGTGTGCTAGTGACTACGGTGTTACCAGAGTGGTTAAAAGCCCATACGCCTAATGATTGTCCTCTATGATACTAAGTGCCATGTGTGTGTCAACATATCTAATACATAGTAATGACTGAAAGAAAACTACACATGCAAGAATAAACAGAAATACAATAAATATACAGAAATATACTAAGCATGCAAAATATTGTAAGCAATTTGGCAAGATATCTTGCCTGGGGTCCTACTGCTGGTATGAATCAGAGTCCAAGTCACAGTCCAAATAGCCTATGTATTACAAATTTATCACGTCAAAAGATAATTTATTTTAATTTATTTAATTCTGGAATAATTACTCTAAAATCCTATTTTAATCTTATTATTATGATTTTTATGTTAATTCCTAAATTTTGTCCAAAGAAACTGAATTTTATCAACTCGAGACTCATGGCACACAAATCGAGGCGATCTGTTGACCAAAAAGTAAACCGACACAAACTCAACTTTTATGCATGATTTCCTGTAGATTTCAGCGTCAAAAATATGCCAGAATTTATGGCTCATCCGAATTCAAATTTGTTTGGGAATTATGCACATACAAATTTTGTATTGTGCACCGTTGGTTAAATTCTAACCTAGAAATTCTACAGAATTAACAGTATATAAATACTTCGAAATAAATTTTGGGAAAAATATATGTCAATGATCTCGACATTAGCTTTCCAAAACATTAAACGATTCATGATTCTGATTCCTGGTTCTCCCGAAATCCTGAAAATATTAAAACACGTCTATTTTCGGACATGCTGTGCTCTACGAATTTTCCAGAATTTAATACTCATAATTTCATAAAATAAATTATATAATCAGAAAGCTAACCTCAATATATTTTTAACGCAAGAAACTAGGCTTCGTTTGGATCCGGAGCTATGCGCAATGGCTTGTGGAAGATGAAGGAACCCTAGATGGCAATTCTCCAAAATCTCTCTCTCTCTAAGATAATGGGATAATCAGAGTTATAATATATATATATATATATATATATATATATATATATATATATACATATATATATATATATACATATATATATATATATATATATATATATATATATATACATATATATATATATATATATATATATATATAGGGATGTACCTACGGCTGAATGGATATTTATAGGCTGACACGTGTCAGAATCTGATTGGATGGTTTTTGTTATATTATTTGTTTTTGATTTGCTTTTATCAAAACATTATTTAAGTCATTTTAAATCTAAATAACTCCAAATAAATATTAAAAATAATCATAAAGCATAAAATATATTTTGAACCTATAAACCCTAGAAAAATATTTGGGACAATTTTATATTCATAAGTTTACTACTATAATTAGGAGAAGCTCTAAACATTACTTTTATCCATTTAACTAAAAATAAATACTAACATTATTCCAAAAATTCTAAAATAATTCCAGAAAATATATAATAATATTATAAACCCTAGAAAATAACATGGATCCATTCTATATTACTGGGCTTGTACAATAAATTCTACAAGTCCTAAAAATTAGTTATTAGTCTAAATAACTTCCAATAAATACTAAAAGTATTCAGAAAATTTTCAGAAAATTCTAGAAAATATATTTGACTATTTAGAACCTAAAATAAAATTTTATAATATTTTTAATTAAGTTTGAACATAAAATAAATTCTTCAAAGTCCTTGAAAATTAGTGTTACTAGTTTTTAATTAACTAAAAATTATGAAAAAAATCTCAATAATCTAAAATAGCCTAAAATTAATTCTAAATAAATATTTATATAAGTAAATATACTAAAAAAAATTTATTTTCTAATTAACTAAGAGAATACTCTAAATAAATTCAACATCTATAATAAATATAATAATATAAAATATACACAAAATACCTATTTTGGGTGAGAGAGTTTACAATCTACCCAACTTAAAACAATTTTGTCCTCGAAATTAAAATAAGGCATAATTTGTTAAATCCTTCACATTCGTACATAAGGTACGTCAATCGCAATCTCTTCCAAAAATTTAAATAACAAAATCTATTCAAATCTATCGCGATCACTTCAAAATTAAGATAACCACTGTTTAAATCAAAATTCAACCTGTCGTAATCTCTTCTCGATTTTTTTAAATAATCAACATTCAAATCTAACTCAAGTCTATATGACATCCCATATCAAAATCTATATCACCATTTCCAACTATCATAATCTCCTCTAGACTTTGAACAATAAATAATTCTAATCAAATCTTATTCCTATTATCAAATTAAGAATTTTGTACTCTTCAAATATTTAAACTCAATTTACATCCTCAATATTTCAAATAGGTGACCCAACAATCAAAATTGAACTTTTAATTCAAATCATCAAATTGTAAAATTTAAATCTAATTCACCAATTGTTCAAGTCTAAAATTCTATATTTATCCTCAAAATTTAAATCGATGATTCATCCTTCAATATTCAAAATTTAAATCATGTGCTCAAAGTATAAATATTTGGTCCGCAATATCAAGATTTTAAAATTCGTTAAATCCTCATTATCTTAATCCTTCTTTTTAAAATTTCTCAAAATTAAAATGACTTGAATCTCCCAATCTAATCTTACTTGATCACAATCTAAAAGAAATTTCTCTCTAGTTGGCAATGCACTGCTACCCAACTTAGAATTTATCCATCTATCACAGAAGGCTATATACTTTAAGAAAAATATTCCTTAATTTATTTACTCATGTCATTCAATCCTCAAAACTTCAACGCCGATTATATCATATATGATATGTCCTTAATTACAAAAGAATAATCCTCAAGTATGTGATCGGCCTACGGGGTATATCTAGTACTCTCTGTGTATTAAACTTATACCAAGCACGAAGTTTCGTCTTTCCGAAATAAGGGAAGACGGAGACCAATAATAAAGAGTTCAAGGGTGAGGTAATAGAATAGAAGTATCGGGATCAAGGAGTTTAAGGAATTCAAATGGGAATTGTCAAAACAGTTGTGGATTGAAATCCTATTTTGGTAATTCTTTGTTCGCATGCTCGTATTAGTACAGTTATGTAACCGATACGATCCGCTCAGACATATCTAGGGGCAAGTATATTCGTCTACCAATCACTACATATCTCAATCCACGTAAAGTAGTATTACGAAGGGCGAATCAAGCGCACTAAGGTTAGCTAGACCTTAATACACTAATTCTGAAATGTATTAGTAGGCGTCCCCAATAATACATATCTCATGATCAAACTCGATAAAAGAGTAAGCTTGCAAAACTAGGCTATAATAGCAGCATAAGTCAAGGTAGTGCAGCAAATATAAGTACGCTAGATAATGATGAAAGGAGGTACAAATTAATTCAAGTTCACAAAATAAAACAACTAAGCAACAATAATAAAAGACTCTACAATCCCTACAGTTATCATACAACCCCCTTGTCTATGTCGCTAGTCGACCAAATATGGGCAAGGACCTCTAACTTCTATTGTCTGAATAACCACTGTCGTCTTATGCTAGTATACAATTAATGTTGTTCAATCACACTTCAATAATAGGTCAAAAGACTATGTGATACTAGGTTGTGAGGTATACTACCCAACTTAAAACAATAAACTAATACTGTGACAGTCTTAAGGGTACCGTAGAAGCTCCTGTTAAGGTCTTCGAGAAGGGGTCTTGGTACTTGTTAGGGTATCCTCTTATATTACATAGGTATGGTCGTCTTAACTCTTAGTCATAGTGCAAGTGTCAATAGTAAGAATGGGACAGTTACTAGCCTCAAGGGAAAGGAAATATAACTCGTATTGAGGTATGGTACAAGTTACGCGATTTAAAACTAAGGGATAAGCACCAGGTCTCAATCTACAAGAATAACTTAACAATCAAGTTCTAACTACTAAGCACACAATTTTAAAATTCAAGATTACAACTATAATCCTAGCAAACTATGTATCCTTAACAAAGAAATAAATTACTTGGCCTACTATCAGAAGTGTCAGGTGGCACGAGTTGAAAGATAAAGAAAAGAAGAACGTAATTTTGGTCGTCGCACAATTAGCGAACGCTATGGTCACAGGGGAACAATATATGAAAATAGAGGGGCTCTAGATAGCATCATGGTTTTCCAAGGGAAAGGGGTATGCTAGTCTCTGTGTTTGAGGTATGATTAGAAAAATTTTCTATATATTGCTCTTGGCTTTCTAAGGTACTGTCTGCTTATCTCAAGACAAGAATCTAAATTTATGGTTCTCCAATACTCATCTAACGGCGTGGGTTAGGTTCAGTCCTAATATTCACTTTGGTTTTCTATTGGTTTCTCAATGCTAGGGGCAACCATAATGGTAAACTTCTAACTAGCTCTAGTAGTGTCTATACTACTCTCAAGTCCCCATAACACATCAGGGGGTAATGGTAAACCAATTCTAGAATAAGGAATTCTAGGGTTCACTAGATATCCTAAACTTAGTGGTGTGTCAGCACTCTAGTTGTACTCTTAATAGGAAGGTTACCCTACTTATCATCTAACAACAGGAACTTCTATATTCTAGGAGAGAATATACTAAAGGAACTATTATGGGAGTACAGGAATCAAGCAGGATACAATTATTCAAATAGAATAGATTAGAAGAAAGATGAGTCATAGTCAATTGTGGATGAGATCCTATACTCTAGTCCTAGGTGCAGGCTTGTTCGGTACAGTAACGTAACCGAGACAATATGCTCTCGACCTGCATGAGCTGTAAACTCCCTCACCCAAAATAGGTAATTTGTGTATATTTTATATTATTATATTTATTATAGATGTTGAATTTATTTAGAGTATTCTCTTAGTTAATTAGAAAATAAATTTTCTAATAGTATATTTACTTATATAAATATTTATTTAGAATTATTTTTAGTCTATTTTAGATTATTGAGATTTTTTTATAATTTTTAGTTAATTAAAAACTAGTAACACTAATTTTCTAGGACTTTGAAGAATTTATTTTATGTTCAAACTTAAATAAAAATATTTCAAAATTTTATTTTAGGTTCTAAATAGTCAAATATATTTTTTAGAATTTTCTGAAAATTTTCTGAATACTTTTAGTATTTATTGGGAGTTATTTAGACTAATAACTAATTTTTAGGACTTGTAGAATTTATTGTGTAAGTTCAGGAATATAGAATGGACCCATGATATTTTCTAGGGTTTATAATATTATTATATATTTTCTGGAATTATTTCAGAATTTTTGAAATAATGTTAGTATTTATTTTTAGTTAAATGGATAAAACTAATGTTTAGAGTTTCTCCTAATTATAGTAGTAAACTTATAAATATAAATTGTCCCAAATATTTTTCTAGGGTTTATAGGTTCAAAATATATTTTATGTAATTTTTCCAGATTTTTATGATTATTTTAAATATTTATTTGGAGTTGTTTAGATTTAAAATGACTTAAATAATGTCTTGATAAAGGCAAATCAAAAACAAATAATATAACAAAAACCATCCAATCAGATTCTGACACGTGTCAGCCTATAAATATCCATTCAGCCTCAGGTACATCCCTATATATATATATATATATATATATATATATATATATATATATATATATATATATATATATATATTATAACCCTAATTATCCCATTATTTGAGAGAGAGAGAGATTTTGGAGAATTACCATTTAGGGTTCCTTCATCTTCCACAAACCATTGTGCATAGCTCCGGACTCCAAACGAGGCCTAGTTTCTTGCGTTAGAAAGATATTGAGGTTAGCTTTCTTATTATATAATTTATTTTACGAAATTATGAGTATTAAATTCTGAAAAATTCGTAGAGCACAGCATGTCCGAAAATAGACGTGTTTCAATATTTTTGCGATTTCGGGAGAACCAGAAATCAGAATCATGAACCGTTTAAAGTTTCGGAAAGCTAATGTCGAGATCATTGACATATGTTTTTCCCAGAATTTAATTCGAAGTATTTATATACTGTAATTCTGTAGAACTTTTAGGTTAGAATTTAACCATCGGTGCACAATACAAAATTTGTATGTGCCATAATTCCCAAACGAATTTGAATTCGGACGAGCCATAAATTCCAGCATATTTTTGACGCTAAAATCTACAGAAAATCATGCATGAAAGTTGAGTTTGTGTTGGTTGACTTTTTGGTCAACAGATTGCCTCGATTTGCGTGCCATGAGTCTCGAGTTGATAAAATTCAGTTTCTTTTGACAAAATTTAGGAATTAACAAAAATCAGAATAATAAGATTAAAATAGAATTTTAGAGTAATTATTCTAGAATTAAATAAATTAAAATAAATTATCTTTTGACGTGATAAATTTGTAATACATAGGCTATTTGGACTGTGACTTGGACTCTGATTCATACCAGCAGCAGGACCCTAGGCAAGATATCTTGCCAAATTGCTTACAGTATTTTGCATGCTTAGTATATTTCTTTATATTTATTTTATTTCTATTTATTTATTGCATGTGTAGTTTCTTTCAGTCATATTATATATTAGATATATTGACACACACATGGCACCTAGTATCATGAGAGGACAATCATTAGGCGTATGGGCTTTTAACCACTCTGGTAACACCGTAGTCACTAGCACGCACTATGGTGGGTCGTGTCCGATGGTCGCTACCCGAGAGGTATGTCGATTGATGGAGTCTGAGGGTCGCTACCCCAGAGGTATGTCGGCTGATGATGTCCACTGACGAGCGTGAGGTTGTGAGGATTAGATCAAGTAGCCTACCCTTGCCCATACGTCGAAAAGTTGATCTCATTTGCATTCATATAGATTATCTTGTACAACGTACTTATATATTTTTTACTTATTATGCATGTTTACTGTATTCAAATTGGCTCGTATTTTTTTTATCTTGTTACGTCCCTCTGAGGACCTGGTCCTCTGTCAGGTGTATCTGCTATTGAGTATTTGCAGGAGTACGGGCCTGGACCTGACGTATTACTTTCTGCCGAGGAGGTCTTACCTTCTGAGCATCGTTGATTATCTAGCGATGGATTCTTTTAGCTGATACACTTCTGTCTTCATATTATTTTATATTAGAGATTTTATACTCCTCTCTCATTTTAGTTTTGGATATAGTCTTTGGTAGTGGATTTGTCTCCACCCGACTATTATTTCGGATATTTCAGACTCCTTATTCTAGTTTAGTATTTCTTTTCTATGACTTGTTGTGTGGATGAGATTAGCATATCTGTGACTTGTGACATTATATACACCACATGTGAGTTTATATTCATATTACAGCGTACGTATGGGTTATGATTTCCATATATTGGAGTTGCCATATCCATGCGGCTGGCATGCTTACGTGTTCTAGTCCTACGTATTATTGGGACTGGGGCGTGACATATTTTTGTGGTGGCCCATGCAGGTCGAGAGCATATTGTCTCGGTTAGGTTACTGTACCGAGCAAGCCTGCACCTAGGACTAGAGTATAGGATCTCATCAACAATTGACTATGATTCATCTTCCTCCTATCTGTTCTATTTGAACAATTGTATCCTGCTTGATTCATGTGCTTCCCTAATAGTTCCTTGAGTATAGCCTTCTGCTGAGAATATAGGAACCCCTATTGTTAGGATGATAATTAGAGTAGCATACCTATTAAGATTACAACGAGGATATAGACACACCACTAAGTTTAGAATATCTAGTGAACCTAGAATTCCTTATCTATAGATTGGTTTATCATTATCCCTTAATGTATTATGAAGACTTAAGAGTAGTATAGATACTACTAGAGTTAGTTAGAAGCTTACCATAATGTTTGACCCTATTATGGAGGAACCAATAGAAAACCAAAAGAGAATATTAGGACTGAACCTAACCCTCATAGTTAGATAGTATTGGAGAACTATAAACTTATATCATTGTCTTGTTATTAGTAGACAGCACCCTAGGAAGCCTAGAGGAATGCAATCAACACTTCTCCCTTGATCATACCTCGAACATTCAACTAGTATACCACTCCCCCTTGGAAAACCATGATGCTACCTAGAGCCCCTCTATTTCACATATTGTTCCTCTGTGACCTTAACGTTCGCTAATTGTGCGACGACCAAAATTACGTTCTTCTTTTCTTTATCTTTCAACTCGTGCCACCTGACACTTCTGATAGTAGGCCAAGTAATTTATTTCTTTGTTAAGGACACATAGTTTGCTAGGATTATAGTTGTAATCTTGAATTTTGAAATTGTGTGCTTAGTAGTTAGAACTTGATAGTTAAGTTATTCTTGTAGATTGAGACCTGGTGCTTATCCTTTAGTTTTAAATTGCATAACTTGTACCACACCTCAATACGAGTTATATTTCCTTTCCCTTGAAGGCAGTAACTGTCCCATTCTTACTATTGACACTTGCACTATGACTAAGAGTTAAGACGACCATGACCTATGTAATATAAGAGGATACCCTAACAAGTACCAAGACCCCTTCTCGAAGACCTTAACAGGAGCTTCTACGGTACCCTTAAGACTGTCACAATATTAGTTTAATATTTTAAGTTGGGTAGTATACCTCACAACCTAGTATCACATAGTCTTTTGACCTATTATTAAAGTGTGATTGAACAACATTAATTGTATACTAGCATAAGACGACAGTGGTTATTCAGACAATAGAAGTTAGAGGTCCTTGCCCACATTTGGTCGACTAGCGACATAGACAAGGAGGTTGTATGATAACTGTAGGGATTGTAGAGTCTTTTATTATTGTTGCTTAGTTGTTTTATTTTGTGAACTTGAATTAATTTGTACCTCCTTTCATCATCATCTAACGTACTTATATTTGCTGCACTACCTTGACTTATGCTGCTATTATAGCCTAGTTTTGCAAGCTTACTCTTTTATCAAGCTTGATCATGAGATATGTATTATTGGGGATGCCTACTAATACATTTTAGAATCAGTATATTAAGGTTTAGCTAACCTTAGTGCGCTTGATTCGCCCTTCGTAATACTACTTTACGTGGATTGAGATATGTAGTGATTGGTAGACGAATATACTTGCCCCTAGATATGTCTGAGCGGATCGTATCGGTTATATAACTGTACTAATACGAGCATGCGAACAAAGAATTACCAAAATAGGATTTCAATCCACAACTGCTTTGACAATTCCCATTTGAATTTCTTAAACTCCTTGATCTCGATACTTCTATTCTATTACCTCACCCTTGAACTCTTTATTATTGGTCTCCGTCTTCCCTTATTTCGGAAAGACGAAACCTCATGCTTAGTATAAGTTTAATATACAGAGAGTACTAAATATACCCCGTAGGCCGATCACATACTTGAGGATTATTCTTTTATAATTAAGGACATATCATATATGATATAATCGGCGTTGAAGTTTTGAGGATTGAATGACATGAGTAAATAAATTAAGGAATATTTTTCTTAAAGTATATAGCCTTTTGTGATAGATGGGTAAATTCTAAGTTGGGTAGCAGTGCATTGCCAACTTGAGAGAAATTTTTTTTAGATTGTGATCAAGTAAGATTAGATTGGGAGATTCAAGTCATTTTAATTTTGAGAAATTCTAAAAGAAGGATTAAGATAATGAGGATTTAACGAATTTTAAAATCTTGATATTGCGGACCAAATATTTATACTTTGAGCACATGATTTAAAATTTGAATATTGAAGGATGAATCATCGATTTAAATTTTGAGGATAAATATAAAATTTTAGACTTGAACAATTGGTGAATTAGATTTAAATTTTATAATTTGATGATTTGAATTAAAAGTTCAATTTTGATTATTGGGTCACCTATTTAAAATATTGAGGATGTAAATTGAGTTTAAATATTTGAAGAGTACAAAATTCTTAATTTGAGAATAGGAATAAGATTTGATTACAATTATTTATTGTTCAAAGTCTAGAGGAGATTATGATAGTTGGAAATTGTGATATAAATTTTGATGTGGGATGTCATATAGACTTGAGTTAGATTTGAATGTTGATTATTTAAAAAAATTGAGAAGAGATTACGACAGGTTGAATTTTAATTTAAACAGAGGTTATCTTAATTTTGAAGTGATCGCGATAGATTTGAATAGATTTTGTTATTTAAATTTTTGGAAGAGATTGCGATTGACGTACCTTATGTACGAATGTGAAGGATTCAACAAATTATACCTTATTTTAATTTCGAGGACAAAATTATTTAAAGTTGGGTAGATTGTAAACTCCCTTACCCAAAATAAGTAATTTGTGTATATTTTATATTATTATATTTATTATAGATGTTGAATTTATTTAGAGTAATCTCTTACTTAATTAGAAAATAAATTTTCTAATAGTATATTTACTTATATAAATATTTATTTAGAATTATTTTTAGTCTATTTTAGATTATTGAGATTTTTCCATAATTTTTAGTTAATTAAAAACTAGTAACACTAATTTTCTAGGACTTTGAAGAATTTATTTTATGTTCAAACTTAATTAAAAATATTTCAAAATTTTATTTTAGGTTCTAAATAGTCAAATATATTTTCTAGAATTTTCTGGGAATTTTCTGAATACTTTTAGTATTTATTGGGAGTTATTTAGACTAATAACTAATTTTTAGGACTTGTAGAATTTATTGTGCAAGTTCAGGAATATAGAATGGACCCACATTATTTTCTAGGGTTTATAATATTATTATATATTTTCTGAAATTATTTCAGAATTTTTGAAATAATGTTAGTATTTATTTTTAGTTAAAGGGATAAAACTAATGTTTAGACCTTCTCCTAATTATAGTAGTAAACTTATAAATATAAAATTGTCCCAAATATTTTTTTAGGGTTTATAGATTCAAAATATATTTTATGTAATTTTTCCAGATTTTTATAATTATTTTTAATATTTATTTGGAGTTGTTTAGATTTAAAATGACTTAAATAATGTCTTGATAAAGGAAAATCAAAAATAAATAATATAACAAAAACCATCCAATCAGATTCTGACACGTGTCAGCCTATAAATATCCATTCAGCCGTAGGTACATCCTTATATATATATATATATATATATATATATATATATATATATATATATATATATTTTATAACCCTAATTATCCCATTATTTGAGAGAGAGAGAGAGAGATTTTGGAGAATTGCCATCTAGGGTTCCTTCATCTTCCACCAGCCATTGCGCATAGCTTCGGACTCCAAACGAGGTCTAGTTTCTTGCGTTAGAAAGATATTAAGGTTAGCTTTCTTATTATATAATTTATTTTACGAAATTATGAGTATTAAATTCTGGAAAATTCGTAGAGCACAGCATGTCCAAAAATAGACATATTTCAATATTTTCGTGATTCCGGGAGAACCAGGAATCAGAATCATGAACCGTTTAAAGTTTCGGAAAGCTAATGTCGAGATCTTGACATATATTTTTTTCTAGAATTTAATTCGAAGTATTTATATACTGTTAATTCTGTAGAACTTTTAGGTTAAAATTTAACCATCGGTGCACAATACAAAATTTGTATGTGCCATAATTCCCAAACGAATTTGAATTTGGACGAGCCGTAAATTCTAGCATATTTTTGACACTGAAATCTACAGAAAATCATGCATGAAAGTTGAGTTTGTGTCGGTTGACTTTTCGGTCAACAGATCGCCTCGATTTGCGTGCCATGAATCTCGAGTTGATAAAATTCAGTTTCTTTTGACAAAATTTAGGAATTAACAAAAATCAGAATAATAAGATTAAAATAGGAATTTAGAGTAATTATTCGAGAATTAAATAAATTAAAATAAATTATCTTTTGACGTGATAAATTTGTAATACATAGGCTATTTGGACTGTGACTTGGACTCTGATTCATACCAGCAGCAGGACCCCAGGCAAGATATCTTGCCAAATTGCTTACAATATTTTGCATGCTTAGTATATTTTTTTATATTTATTTTATTTCTGTTTATTTATTGCATGTGTAGTTTCTTTCAGTCATATTATATATTAGATATGTTGACACACACATGGCACCTAGTATCATGAGAGGACAATCATTAGGCGTATGGGCTTTTAACCACTCTGGTAACACCGTAGTCACTAGCACGTACTATGGTGGGTCGTGTCCGATGGTCGCTACCCGAGAGGTATGTCGATTGATGGAGTCCGAGGGTCGCTACCCCAGAGGTATGTCGGCTGATGATGTCCACTGACGAGCGTGAGGTTGTGAGGATTAGATCGAGTAGCCTACACTTGCCCATACGTCAAAAAGTTATCCTCATTTACATTCATATAGATTATCTTGTACAGCGTACTTACATATTTTCTACCTATTATGCATGTTTACTGTATTCAAATTGACTCGTATTTTCTGTATCTTGTTACGTCCCTCTGAGGACCTGGTCCTCTGCCAGGTGTATCTGCTATTGAGTATTTGCAGGAGTATGGGCCTGGACCTGATGCATTACTTTCTGCCGAGGAGGTCTTACCTTCTGAGCATCGTTGATTATCTAGCGATAGATTCTTTTAGCTGATACACTTCTGTCTTCATATTATTTTATATTAGAGATTTTATACTCCTCTCTCATTTTAGTTTTGGATATAGTCTTTGGTAGTGGATTTGTCTCCACCCGACTATTATTTTGGATATTTCAGACTCCTTATTCTAGTTTAGTATTTCTTTTCTATGACTTGTTGTGTGGATGAGATTAGCATATCTGTGACTTGTGACATTATATATACCACATGTGAGTTTATATTCATATTACAGCGTACGTATGGGTTATGGTTTCCATATATTGGAGTTGCCATATCCATGCGGCTGGCATGCTTACGTGTTCTAGTCCTACGTATTATTGGGACTGGGGCGTGACATGAGCCACCACAAAAATATGTCACGCCCCAGTCCCAAAAATACGTAGGACTAGGACACGTAAGCATGCCAGCCGCATGGATATGGCAACTCCAATATATGGAAACCAAATCCACACGTGCGCTGTAATATGAATATCAAGTCCACAAGTGGTATAAAATGTATCACAAGTCACAGGGTATAATCTAAATCTCATCCGCGAAAATCAGATATAAATAATAACCAGCATATATATATATAACTAGATCTCAACATAAATATCTAAGGATGATAGTTGGATGGAAATAAATTCACTACCAACTCGAATGAAAAAGTACATCACAACAAATACAATATAGGAATACCAGCTAACGACCATGGGCTCGAAGAGAAGACATCCTCGCAACACAAGTAATCATCCAAATCTGCGCTCCTGCAATTACTCAAGAACAGATACACCTGGCAGAGGACCAGGTCCTCAGAGGGACGTAACAAGATACAGAAAATATGAGCCAATTTGAATACAGTAAACATGCATCATATTTGAAAATTGATAAGTACGCTGTACAGGACAATCTATATGAATGTAAATGAGGACAACTTTTCGACGTATGGGCAAGGGTAGGCTACTCGATCTAATCCTCACAATCTCACGCTCGTCAGTGGACATCATCAGCCGATATACCGCGGGGGTAGCGACCATCGGACTCCATCAATCGACATACCGCGGGGGTAGCGACCATCGGACACGACCCACCATAGTGCGTGCTAGTGACTACGGTGTTACCAGAGTGGTTAAAAGCCCATACGCCTAATGATTGTCCTCTATGATACTAAGTGCCATGTGTGTGTCAACATATCTAATACATAGTAATGACTGAAAGAAAACTACACATGCAAGAATAAACAGAAATACAATAAATATACAAAAATATACTAAGCATGCAAAATACTATAAGCAATTTGGCAAGGTATCTTGCCTGGGGTCCTGCTGCTGGTATGAATCAGAGTCCAAGTCACAGTCCAAATAGCCTATGTATTACAAATTTATCACGTCAAAAGATAATTTATTTTAATTTATTTAATTATGAAATAATTACTCTAAAATCTTATTTTAATCTTATTATTCTGATTTTTATGTTAATTCCTAAATTTTGTCCAAAGAAACTAAATTTTATCAACTCGAGACTCATGGCACACAAATCGAGGCGATCTGTTGACCGAAAAGTCAACCGACACAAATTCAACTTTTATGCATGATTTTCTATAGATTTCAGCGTCAAAAATATGCTGAAATTTACGGCTCGTCCAAATTCAAATTTGTTTGGGAATTATGACACATACAAATTTTGTATTATGCACCGATGGTTAAATTCTAACCTAGAAGTTCTACAGAATTAATAGTATATAAATACTTCGAATTAAATTCTGGAAAAAATATATGTCAATGATCTCGACATTTAGTTTTCAAACTTTAAACGGTTCATGATTCTGATTCCTGGTTCTCACGGAATCGCGAAAATATTGAAACACATCTATTTTCGGACATGCTGTGCTCTATGAATTTTTCAGAATTTAATACTCATAATTTCATAAAATAAATTATATAATCAGAAAGCTAACCTCAATATATTTCTAACGCAAGAAACTAGGTCTCGTTTGGAGTCCGGAGCTATGCGCAATGGCTTGTGGAAGATGAAGGAACCCTAGATGGCAATTCCAAAATCTCTCTCTAAGATAATAGGATAATTAGGGTTATAATAATAATATATATATATATATATAGGGATGTAACTACGGCTGAATAGATATTTATAGGCTGACACGTGTCAGAATCTGATTGGATGATTTTTGTTATATTATTTGTTTTTGATTTGCCTTTATCAAAATATTATTTAAGTCTAAATAACTCCAAATAAATATTAAAAATAATCATAAAAATTTGAAAAAATTACATAAAATATATTTTGATCCTATAAACCCTAGAAAAATATTTGGGACAATTTTATATTCATAGGTTTACTAATATAATTAGGAGAAGCTCTAAACATTAGTTTTATCCATTTAACTAAAAATAAATACTAAAATTATTCCAAAAATTCTAAAATAATTTCAGAAAATATATAATAATATTATAAACCCTATAAAATAACGTGGGTCCATTCTATATTCCTGGGCTTGCACAATAAATTCTACAAGTTCTAAAAATTAGTTATTAGTCTAAATAACTCCCAATAAATACTAAAATTATTCAGAAAATTTCCAGAAAATTCTAGAAAATATATTTGACTATTTAGAACATAAAATAAAATTTTGGAATATTTTTAATTAAATTTGAACATAAAATAAATTCTTCAAAGTCCTAGAAAATTAGTGTTACTAGTTTTTAATTAACTAAAAATTATGGAAAAATCTCAATAATCTAAAATAGCCTAAAAATAATTCTAAATAAATATTTATATAAGTAAATATACTAAAAAAAATTTATTTTCTAATTAACTAAGAGAATACTCTAAATAAATTCAACATCTATAATAAATATAATAATATAAAATATACACAAAATAGCTATTTTTGGTGAGGGAGTTTACAGTCCCCACCAGACATTCTTGGTTATACTATGATATTTTGAGACTGGCGTTTATCTTCAAGCATTTAAGCTAGTACTTTCTTGCTGTTTATATTGTGGATGAGATTAGATTACCTGTTGTTGATTAATATGGGACATGTTAGTATTTAGGACAGCGTAATACTCTTCGTTAGGATCTATTAAATTAGTTTATCCTCAGAGACATGACAGCTGACTATTGCCATGTGGCCTGGTCCCGCATATTTTTGGGACTGGGGCATGACAATAGGGGGTCGACCTATTTAAAAGAGGGAGAAAAGTTTTGTCTCTCCCTTTTTTATTTCAAAACTAGATCTAGAATTTTTCTCAACCAAATTTCTTCATTCCCACATCAATTTCCTACCAAATTTTATCCCAATTTCTTCCCAAATCACTATTGGAGGCTAGGAGAGTAAGGATCTAGAAGGAGGAAGCAAAGATCTATAAAGAGTAGCAATGATCTACAAGTTGAAGGCCAATTTTACCAAATTTGGAGGTTATATTGGAAATCCATCTCCCAATAGGTATAATTCAGTTTTCTCCCTTAAAGTAGGTTATTAATCTGAGTTTTAACCATGAAAAACCACCCCATATGCATAGGCTACCCATAGGAATTGGAATTAGGTTCATAGGAGGTATATGGAGAAAGTTATGGTACTTTTTATGTCAATTTTGGGGGAATTCCGAGATTGACACTTGTTGTGTTTGTCAATTGGTCATATAAACCAAATTGACATGTGTTTGTTTGTTTGTGGCTAGTATCGTGTCCACAATTGGATATGTGTAGGTCGTATCCCAATAATTTGGTGATACGTGTTGATTTGGAAGTTTTTTCTCCGACACGGGGCTTTGTGCATGTCACATTTTGACACGGACACGTATGTGTATATTTTACTCTTCGTATTGTTTATATATAGTATTTTAGACTTTTTTGTGTCATTCGGGTTACGTTTGGTTGTGTGGTGGACTTGTATTGTAAGCGTATCATAGATCTAGTGTGATACGGGTGCGATGCACTCCACATGCTTGTTGTGTTGTATTTTTTGATCTAATTTTCTTTGTTCTTAGCTATTTGTAATATATATATATATATATATATATATATATATATATATATATATATATATATATATATATATATATATATATATATATTTTGTTATGTATATATATGAAGCTTTATACACTAGTACATATAACTTCATATATATACATAACAATATATATATATATATATATATATATATATATATATATATATATATATATATATATATATGGTTATCTTATAAGTGTATATGTATGTATATCTATATGTTGAGGTGAATGTTATACTACATATGTATATATGAATGTGTGTGTGTATATATATATATATATATATATATATATATATATATATATATATATATATAGTAGCATTAAGAGGAGAGTTATATTTATATGTTTAGTTGTGTATTTATGTGTTTATATATGTTAAGAGGGGGGGGGGCTCAGTCAGTGAGCAACAATAGATCCTGAGCAGCAGCTAGGCAGCGAGCTCGAGCAGCAGAGCCCGAGCAGCAACAGCTAGGCATCGAGCTCGAGCAGCAGAGCCCGAGCAACAGCAGCTCGGTCAGTGAGCAACAACAGAGCTCGAGCAGCAGCTAGGCATCGAGCTCGAGCAGCAGCATCGAGCTCGAGCAGCAGCAGCTCGATCAGTGGCACAACAGCAACATTCCAGTATCAGCATGAGCAGCCAAGGTTCGAGCATGGCTTCAGCAGCAGCTAGCTAGGTGAGTTAGTTTAGTTAGTTTAGCTAATAGTTAGTAGTATCTAGTTAGTTATATATTATATATATCTCTTATGTGTATCTTTAAGTTATATATGTATATGTATGTGTATATGTTTTAGTTATATTAGAAGTTAGTGATCAATTAGTAAGAGGTATTCCTATATACATATGTTAGTCATTAGATTAGGTAGCTAATATATACTAGAGTGACATTACCTTAGGATACCAAGGTAAGTGTCAAGGTATTGAGGGATACTCAAGGTATTTGAGTTGGGTATCGAGATGGGTGTGTAGTGGTGCGATACCAAGTTGGTTCAAAGCCAAGGTATCCACTTAGCAATTGTAATTAGGATTGGTACATATATTATTGCTTGTGTATGCATATATGATATTTCTATATCTCTTGTTTGCGTATCTTGCGATACAGTATCTTAGTATCCTAGTTTAGTTTGTATGGCCTAGATTCTTAGTGTATGAAACCAATATCATAGAGATAGACTCATGCAACATAGAAATAGGTAGTTTGACCAAGTTTGATCGGTTTGACTTAGAGTTGACCTAGTTTGACTGTTTTGACTTAGAAATGTTTCTTTGACCTAGATGTTGACTAGTTTAACTTATTTTTATTCTAAAATCTTGTATTTATATTATTCCATATCTAGGTCTTCGAGGCATCATACCAGACATCTGTGATACTATTCATCAAACTTCAGGCGAGTACATTCTCTGATAGTTTCTCATTTATGATATCCTCTATGTTCATTGTATCTAGTGTAGATATCCTTGATTTTCTGACACGACGGTTACACGGATTGGTATGTCCGGATCTCGTCATGAGATGTTATTCCTTGGTATATATGGTATTTCTTGTGCAAGCCTTGTTTCATTGTTCTTCTTGTACATGTACAAATACTGATTCTCTGGGAGACTTGCTACCTTCCTAGAGAATCCCGTGCCATAGTGTACCATGGTTGGATCCACTATACCAGTAGGGGTTGGAGAGTATGTAGTGTAGATATGTGATCATACCCTCCTTGTATTATGTCTTGTTTATTGAATAGTATTAATCATACACCGCACGTATGATTAGCTAGGGCATAAATCTTGTATCAAGTTTCCAAGCTGATCACATGTTAAAGCTGGTACTCACTCACTTAGTCATTTAGTATTCTTGTTCATTGCCATATTATTCATTCTTGTATTTATTTCCCGTTGTAGAAGCATAAAAAATAAGCGGGATAGCTATACGCGGCGTATTGAGGCAGAGCAGCATAAACAGAGGACCACAGAGCCATCAGCGTGCAACAGAGCTTTTTCGCTGAGTACAGTATAAAATATGAGCTCGAGGACTATCCGCGTAAAGCAGTATCTCCAGGCCACTTCAGCATAAACAGGGTTCTTCATCGCCTTTTTGGCGTAAAGCTCATCCGCTTTCAATACAACATTGAAGTGTACGAGGGACGCTTCGTATTCTTCAAAACGAACCTGTCAGATCATGCAATGAACCTGACGTCTGGACTTCTGACAAAAAGTACTGCACGACTACCCAAGCGACGGCTATAATGATGGCGCGATACTGCTACCCAGGCTGTCATTTACTGTCATTTCCTCTGCGTAAACCACTTTTACACATACGAAGGGATACGCTGCCTAGTTTTACAGAGGCGGATGTGAGCTGTTTACGCTCCACAGAAGACAAACTGCCTGCTACGTTAAAAGCTGCACCTCGTACGGGATTTGAGGCACGTCTCTGTATTTTATGCACAGAGCGGTGACAGGTTCTCAAGGCACGTCTCTACATTTGAAGCACCGAATACTGACAGATGCCCGAGGCATGTCTCTGCGCCATGCGCAGGCCAAGTGACAGACCTTCAAAATACGCCTCTGCATTTAATGCACATGATGATGGCGGATCTCCACATTTAATGCTGGGGATTTGATAAAATGTCACCGAACCGTCGTTTAGTGGCATTCCCCTTTACGTAAACTGCTTTTACGCAGACAAGGGGATACGCTGCCTAGTTTTACACGGGCATACGTGAGCTTTTTACGCTCTGCGGAAGACAAATAGGCTGCCACATCATCAGTGTCTTTTCGTACAAAGTTCGAGGCGCGTATCTGCATTTAATACGCAGAATGATGGTAAATCTGCGGGACAACAAAGCTTCAAAAATACGCCTCTGCATTTAATGTACAGGATGCGGGCAGATCTCTGCATTTAATGCATGAGATCTGATTATATCTCCAAAAGCCGTAATTTCGGCTAAAAGCATCCAAATCCACTCGGCCTCCGTACCCACTCGGCTTCTACGCCTGCTCGGCTTCTATACCCACGCGGCTTCAATGCCCATCCGGCTTCTATGCCCACTCGGCTTCTACGCCTGCTCGGCTTCTATGCCCACCCGGCTTCTATGCCTACTTGGCTTCTATGCCTGCTCGGCTTCTATGTCTACTTGGCTTCTATGCCATGGTGATAGCCATTTGGCTTCTACGCCAACCTCTTTTACACAAGGGACAACTACCTACGTGGCTTCTACGCCGTGATCTTCGAAGCAGATATACGCGTTCTGTCCCTTAGTTGGACGCGCGTCACATGCTCACTCAAAAGGTCATTTATATGCAGGCATTGGTTATTTAGTGTGGTCACTGTCACTAAAAACTCTATAAATAAAGACCTCTATCAACATAGGAACATGTCGACAAATTGAAAGGAGAAAGAGGAGAAGGAGATCGAGAGAGAGAGAGAGAGAGAGAGAGAGAGAGAGAGAGAGAGAGAAGAGTCCAGAGCTCAGGCAAAGAGAAGGGATCGACGACCCTGACATCGGGCATCCACCCTCTTTAGCAACCCTCGAAGCGGCTTTCTGTCTTCCATGGCACTTCTTCAAAACATTGTGTGGTCCAAGGGCTAAAGTGATCGACCGCAGATCAGACACCTATAGCAATATTTACCCAGATTAACTAAATTATACTTGGACATCCTCGTGTAGGATCAAATTTGTACAATCTTGTTTGTAAACATAAAAGAAGGGCGGGTCTTCGCACAAGACCTCGTTTTCCGCATTCATCAAATCTTTTCTCGTTTATTATCCTAAACAAGATGGCGACTCTGCTGGGGACATCTTTCCCTTCTGATGAGGAAGAAATTGCTCAACACGATACGGTATCCGTGGGATCCGTGAAGAAGACACTGGTCGTCCAGTTCGACCAGTCTGCCTACGAAGACATGATTCGAGCAGGGGGTAGCTCTCACTCTCTCTCCGTCCAAAGCAACAAGAAGCTGCACAAGGTCTGGATGCTCAAGACATCCCCTACCATTCCTGTGGACTCTCCGATCTCTCCGACTAATGAGGTTGTAGCTTTGCTCCCTCCGTGCCTTGCGCGTAAAATTCAGTCACCTGTCTCTAGCAGGACCGACAAAACTTCTGGCAAAGCCTCAGCGCTAACCCAGAAGTATAACCCGTGCCTTGCGCATAAAATTCAGTCACCTGTCTCTGGCAGGACCAATAAAACTTCTGGCAATGCCTCAGCGCTAACCCAGAAGTATAATCCGCGCTCTGTGCGTAAAATTCAGTCTCCTATCCCTGGCAGAACAGACGAAACTTCTGACAATGCCTCAGCGCTAGTCCAGAAGCCTACTCCGCGCTCTGCGCGTAAATTCCAGTCTCCCGTCCTTGGCGGAATAGACAAAATTTTTGATGACGCCTCAGCGTCGAATTAGGAGTCCCAAGCGCGCTCCGTGCGTAAAAGTACATCTGCCTTCTGCGAAAAAGAAGATAATCCCTGCAAACTACGCAAGAAAAAGCATGCGGCGGACTACTCAACTTCTCGGTCTTTACGCCAGCAAAGGAACAATCTGCCTACCCTCCGGATTACGCAAGAAGCTGATGGCCGACTGAGGATATCCTCAGCCTTACGCCAACCAGAGCAGAGCTCCAAATTATGCCATGAGAAGCTACTCAGCGTAAAGAAGGCTCAACTTGTGGGAAGACACCCTCCTCGGGGATTATCCGCCACTCAGATGGCCAACCTGTTGTATATAGGTGGCACAGGGAAAACTATGGTTCCCAACTTCCGCATGCCCACCAATGGGAACAGAAGGAACGAGTCTTCTTCTTCTGCAACTTCTCCTAACCTGCGCGATTATCTGATCCAGAAATACGAAGACGAGGGTCATAAACAGGCTTCAGTTCCCCTAACGGTCAAACGCGGAAAGATCTTGTAGGAGGATGCTTCAACATCTAATGTCGTCATAACAGGTGGACCACGTGAAGATTCCATCTTTATTATTCCTCCAACTCGCGACGACCAACATCCAATAGTCTTCGGTCGCATGCGAAGCAGCCCGATCATGCAGGAAGAAGTTCGCGAGTCTGAAACTGGTAGAATACAAATCCACAGATATAGTTCGCAAGCGTTAAAAATTATACAAAACATGGGTTATGATTTGAAGCTGAAACCAGGCCTCAACAATGGAAAGGGCAGACAAACACCGCTGCATGGTAATTCTTACCGTCAATAAGCTCGTTTTGGGTTGGGGTATACTGCATCTCTTGCGAAACCCAAATCTTCAAGGTCTAGTCCTGTACAACCAGAGGCAGCTCCTTCTAAATCAGCTCCTGTAGACAGATGCCACGACATGTCTGGAGGTAGCCTACCTCGACAAAACAGGGCGGCATCCGAAGCTGGGGGTAGAATTCCCTCAAGATCCGAAGAAGATGCAACGACGACGATCTTCCCGGAAGACCATAAAATTCAGGCATCAGGAGCCCGAAGACCAAAAGGGACTTTCTCCTTCAATGAAGACGATATCATTGAAATCTTCGATATGTTGATGAAAGAGCGCAAGCTTCAGCTACCCAACATCAGACATCCTGAGAGGGCTGGCAAAGTTGATGACCCAGATTATTGTCTCTTCCATCGGTACACTCACCACCCCACAATGGCGTGCTATGTGCTAAAAAAGAGAATTCAGGAGTTGATCGAGACCAAGGTCATCACTTTACATCTATAAACAAAGGGACGGTCCTTACCAATTGGATTTTCATTCTTTTCTTTTTTACGTGACAAGTTGCCCTATTCAACAATGTACCTGAGGAAGAGTCCCTAAAAGTTTCTCCAATGGATTCTTCAGGAAAATTACTCCACAGTGAATTGTCCAGACATAAGTTTATGTTCATCATCCAAGCATTTTCTTCCTTTTCCCAGAAGTTTGTCATGTTCATATTACCTCTGAACAAACTCTCCGAGTTTCTGGCTATCGACTATCATATCGGTTGTCATCTCAACTTAGCGCCGTACTTAACTCTAAGTACGCCAGTGGTGTTAGGTCTACAAAAACTGCCATGTCTATATTACATCTGAGCTGATATGCGCCTCCATCCCCGATGTAATTATATCCCAGAAGTTTGTCATGTTCATATTACCTCTGAACAAACTCTTCGAGTTTCTGGCTATCGACTATCAGATCGGTTGTCATCTAAACTTAGTGCCCGTACTTAACTTTAAGTACGCCTGTGATGTTAGGTCTACAAAAACTGCCATGTCCATATTACCTCTGAGCAGATATGCGCCTCCATCCTCGATGGAATTGCATCCCAGCAGTTTGTCATGTTCATATTACCTCTGAACAAACGCTCCGAGTTTCTGGCTATCGACTATCATATCGGTTGTCATCTCAACTTAGCGCCCGTACTTAACTTTAAGTACGTCAGTGGTGTTAGGTCTACAAAAACTGCCATGCCCATATTACCTCTGAGCAGATATGCGCCTCCATCCCCGATGGAATTGCATCCCAGAAGTTTGTCATGTTCATATTACCTTTGAACAAACTCTCCGAGTTTCTGGCTATCGACTATCAGAACGGTTGTCATCTCAACTTAGCGCCCGTACTTAACTCTAAGTACACCAGTGGTGCTGGGTCCACAAAAAATGCCATGTCCATATTACCTCCGGCAGGACTTGTCCCGAACCTATTACTTGCACTCTCGTGCGCAACGAATAATAGGTCTACAAAGAACCTGTGGCGTGTCCTCAATGCCACAGTGTGATGGAGGTGATCCCAAACATCACTTTCACTTAAGATGACATGCTGTTAAAACATAACAGGCATGACAGACCCCTCTATTACACCGGGTACATCGGTTCCATGGAGGTCGACCGGATTCACATAAATTCGGGATCATCAATCAGCATCATTCCTCATAGTCTGCTCAGACCGCTAAGGATTCCTACCAGCGAATTGGCTTACACCACCACTACGATCGTGGGTTTCAACACTGGAAGAAGTAAGCCGTTGGGGAAAATCTACCTAAGGATCCAGATTGGCAACCTCAGATTGCTGGCTACATGCTACGTCATCGATTCAGAGGTGTCCTACAATCTGCTAGGTAGACCTTGGATCCACGACCACAACATCGTTCCTTCAACTCTATACCAATGCTTTAAATATGTAGACGCCCGAGGAACAGTATAAATGGAGATTGCTGACCTGAACCCGTTCAAAGGAGTAGAATCCTACTACTCTGATGCCGTGTTGTACTCTCAAGACTACACGGAAGAGGTGTCAGCCGAAGCAGAGAAGGAATCCCACAAGGAGCCAGAAGAACCCTCTGCCAAGCAACCTCTGACAATCAAGGTGAAAGGACGGACTACTCGTCCAAAAGCCATGGAGCCTATGGCCATCCACCTGAATGAGACCAAGTCAGGGAAAGGGGGTGATCCTCTAGTGATCACTCTGAACCAGAAGCCTCTACCCTTGGTCATCAAACTCTGGCCCAACAGGCAGCCGACTGATGTAGATACAATCGAGAATAAAGTTTCAGATGATAATAAACATCCTCTTTTCCAGTATATCGACACTCAAACTCCAAATCAGGAATCCTCCCCCTACGACAATATAGAACCTATAGCGCAAAAATTCTTGGAAGCTATAGATTCCTATCATCCGTATATATGGAAAGTGGCGTCATCATCCAATGTCACAGCGACATATGGACCGCATGAGGATTCAATCTTCATTGTCCCACCTACTTGCAGCAGTCAGCATCCAATAGTCTTAGGCAGCATGTGCGAGCAACCAACCACGCAAGAAGATTCTTCCGATGACGATGCCGGTAAAATGCAGGTTCACAGATACAGCCCGCAAGCCTTGAAGATCATGCAAGGTATGGGATATAACCTGAAGTTGGAACCGGGTCTCAACTACGGGAAAGGCAGATGAATGCCGCTGTACGGCGATCCCTACTATCAACGAACTCATTTCAGGTTAGGGTATACAACCTCCCTTGCGATTCCTGAGTCAAACAAGGATGTCTTTTCCTCCTCTCAAGACGGCTCAGCACCCTCTGACTAATCTCATGCTCTCGAGCAAACATTATCAGTAAATATGGTAGTGACGGATTCCTTCGAATCAGACGAACAAGAATATGAACTATTTGAGAATGACGCCTGGGCTCAGCAAATGGATACACAATGGGAGTTTCGCTTCGAGCAGAGAGAACCTTCCACCGAAGACAAAGTTATCCAGATTGACGTTGGGGATGAACTTTCGCCAAAGCCGATATTTATCAGTAATGATCTTTCCGAAGCAGAAAGGGAAGAAGTTATCCAGCTAATAAAAGAATATATCGACGTCTTTGCATGGAATTATGAGGACATGCCAGGCCTTGATCCAAAGGTGGCTACCCATAAGCTCAATATATTGCCTAATTTGAAGCCTGTGAAGCAGCACCAACGTCGGTTCCGCCCGGATATGATGGACGCCATTGAAGCTGAAGTCAAGAAGTTGATAGCCTGTAGCTTCATCTGTGAAGAACAACATCCCGACTGGGTCGCCAATGTTGTCCCGGTCATGAAGAAGAATAGAAAAGTACGTGTCTGCATCGATTATCGAGATCTGAATACAGCCTACCCAAAAGACGAGTTTTCTCTTCCAATCACAAACGTCATGATTGACAATACATGCAGTTTTGAACGTATGTCTTTCATGGACGGATTCTCAGGGTACAATCAAATAATTTGCATGTTGAAGACGAGAAGCATGCTGCCTTCCGGATACCACTGAGGGTATATTGCTATACGGTCATGCCCTTCTGATTGAAGAATGCAGGGGCTACGTACCAACGGGCTATGAGTAACATATTCCATGAGCATTTACGCAAGACGGTGGAATGTTACATAGACGATGTAGCTGTCAAAAGCCACCTCAAGGATACTCACATCCAAGACTTGAAGACAGTATTTGACTTGATGCACCAACATCAACTCAAAATGAATCCTACGAAGTCCTTTCTGGGTGTATCCAGTGGCAAATTCCTGGGATTTGTCATTACCGCCAAAGGCATTCAAGTGAACCCTGATAAAGTCAAGGCCATCTTAGAAATGCGACCGCCCTGTAATCTAAGAGAACTCAAGGGGTTTCATGATCGTCTGGCTTATATCCGGAGATTCATATCCAACTCTCTGGGAGATGTCAACCTTTTTCTCGCCTCATGAAGAAATGAGTATCCTTCATATCGGACGAAGCCTGCCAGCAAGCATTCGGCGACATCAAACGTTACCTCACTATTCCGTCAGTTTTGGTGCCTCCCGTCATAGGGAGACCATTCATGTTGTATGTTCGAGCGATGGATCATTCTCTGGGAGCTCTTCTCGCACAAAAGAATGATACGGGTCACGAACAGGCTATCTACTACCTCAGCAGGATGATGGTCAGAGCCGAACACCGGTACAACCCAGTAGAGAAAGAATGCTTGGCTCTGATGTTCGCTATCCAAAAAATGCGGCACTATGTCACAGGCTAGACCATTCACATCATCTCCAGGATCAATCCTCTTCGGGTACTGATGAGCAAGCCAAGTGTTCTTAATTCCTGACTCGCGACTTGGGCGATGCTATTAACACCATATGACATGGTATACGTCCCTCAGAAGTCCATCAAAGGCCAAGCATTGGCTGACTTCCTAGCTGCTCATCCGATCCCGGAGGCCTCCAAACTGTACGAGGACATTCCCGACGAAGTCGCAGAATGTAATTCCGCAATGGAAAGTGATGCATGGCACTATTCTTAGATGGTGCCTCCAGAGCTGGTCCTAGGGGAAACGTGGTTTCGGGAGTAGAAGTTGTCCTAGTTACTCCTGATAAGCTCGTCATCTACCGAGCATATTCTCTTAGCGAGCCCTGTTCTAACAATGTGGCAAAGTATAACGCTCTACTAATCGGGCTCCAAGTCGCTAAAGAATTGGGCGTCGAATCTCTGGAAGCTTTCGGTGATTCTCTGCTAATCGTCAACCAAGTTAGAGAAATATATGAAGTCCGAAATCCAGACCTCATCCCCTTTTACCGAGCAATGGTCGAGATAGCCATGACATTTACAGGATTCTTCCTAGAGCATGTCCCTCGATCTCAGAATCTGAAAGCTGACGCTCTAGCCAGTCTAGCTGCAGATTTAGCTACCCCTATAAGAAGGCAGAATTCGGTAATCCTTTTTAACAGAGATTTATTTTGTGTGAAAAACAACTTTCACATAGAATACAGCTACGCACTGGACACAGATCTTCCAAGGAGAGACTGGAGAAGTCCCTTTATAGACTTCGTAGCATACGAAATCTTGCCAGAAGATCCTAAAGAAGCGGTATCCGTCAAAAGACGATCATTATGCTTCTATTTCGACGCATCTTCACAATGTCTATATCGTCGGTCTTATGATGGACTATTATTACGATGTCTCTCTGGTGACGAAGCACAATGGATTATCCGTGAAGCCTACGACGGCGTATGCGGAGCGCACCAACCCGGTCCTAAGCTACATGATCACATCAGAAGAATGGGCTATTACTGATCTACTATGATCACAGATGCAATAAAGTATGCAAGACAATGCAGAGCCTGTCAGATCCATGCAGACTTTATCCATCAACCTTCTGAGTATCTGCATCCTATGGTTGCATCCTGGCCTTTCGAAGCATGGGGTATGGATATTATTGGTCCTATTCACCCGTCTTCTTCCAGAGGTCACCAGTTCATACTAGCCATCACGGATTACTTCTCCAAATGGGCAGAGGCGATCCCTCTTGCGGAGGTAAAAGCATCTAATGTGATCAGCTTCATCAAACATCATGTCATTTATCGCTTCGGGATACCCCAAAGTATAATCCATGACAATGGGCCTCAATTCATCAGCCAAGCGTTTCATCGATTTTGCGATAAAAATCGGATACAGAATGTTGCCTCGACGACATATAATCCTGTTGCTAATGGTTTGGCGGAAGCTTTCAACAAAACCATTATCAAGCTCTTGAAGAAGTTTGTCTCTTTGAACAAAAGGGATTGGAATGAGAAGCTGGGAGAATGTCTCTGGGCATACCGCACAACGGTACAGACACCAACAGGTTGCACCCCATTCTCATTAGTCTACGGGAGCGAAGCAGTTCTCCCCATCGAGATCCAAATTCCGTCACTCAGGATAGCCGTGGCTAATGAGCTGACTCAAGAAAAGAATGACTTGTTAAGGCTTCAAGAGCTAGAAGGATTAGACGAGAAATGCCTCCAAGCTCAACAGCGCATCGCGCTCTACCAAGCACACATTTCTAAGGCTTTTAATCAAAAGGTAAAGGAAAGGGTGTTCAAAGTCAGCGAGCTAGTTTTAGCCGTAAGAAGGCCGATGATTCTTACTCACAGAAGTAAGGGCAAATTCCAGCCCAAATGGGAAGGCCCTTATGTGATCGAGACGACGTTCTCAAACGGCGCTTACAGGTTAGCCCAGCCTAATAGAGACCTGCTAACGGCTCCTATCAATGGCAAATTCCTGAAAAGGTACTACGCTTAACCTCCTCTCAAATGGAGTATGATGAAGGTCTCATTCTGACAAAACTACTTCCAAAAAATGATTTTAGCTAGGAGCATATTCTATCATATAACCTCAGATATGTCCAGCTGAAACTTATCGAGAGTATATCATGTTCATATTACCTCTGATATTACTTTTTACCCAAACCTGTCATTTACATTCCGAAATGATGGGTCCACAAAGTCAGATGAAAGCCTCTTTATTATTCCCAAAAAAAGGAGTAGAAGTACATTAAAAAGCAAAAGCAAAAGTACATCATTTTGGGAGGGCAGTCAGGTCGCGAAGCTGCTGCGCCAGTGCGGCCATCCTCTCAGTCCTGGAATCCAAGATATCATGGCGAGCCCGCTCCAACCGTGCCTCATCATTGCTTATGAAGGACAGTTCGTCCCTAGCCCGAAGAAAACCAGCACGAGCGGTTTCTGCACGCGCCAAGTTCTGTTGTGCTACGCCCAATCGGCTATCCACCACAACTAGAGCTTCCGACGACTGAAAACCACTCTTTTGCCTGAGCGAGTTTCGTTTCTAGCCTGAGGACCCTCGCTACATTTCCTTCGTGCTCGGCCTGGCACTTCGTTTGAAGAGCAATGGTCTCCTCCAGGATAACTTTTCCTTCATCCATCTCCTGCTGATGTGTCTGGATGGATTTATTTACGCCTGCCATCTATTTGGCAAGCCGCACAGTCTTGGAGTCGTATCTAGCCTGGACCAGATCTTCAACATTGTCTTGAACTAGCTGCAAGTATTCGTTAATGGGTTGCTCCAAACCATTAACTATCTCCTCCAGCGTCTCAGCTAGCCCAGTGTCGTCGAATTCTCGGATCGGCGCTATCACAGACTGCGAGGACCTCTTCAGCGACACAAAGCTCAGATTCTTCGCCAACACCATTGATATTAACATTTTCAGAGTGTTGTAGAAGATGCCGGTGAACTGCTCGATCAGTGCAGCTAGATCTGAACGGACGTCAGGAGTGGCCTCAATATTGGCGTATCCCCCTCCAAGAATAATCGCAGACGATGTTGCCACGGACGTTGCCTCAACAGGTGGTACGACAAAAGAAGAAGCGCCAACACCGGACGAAGATACCAGCATACTCATAGGAGGCATTGTCGCAATGACAGGCTCGTCCTCCTCTTGAGATATCGAAATCTCGTCAACCGGAGAGCCGGCACCCGAAGATGTCTCCTCTTCAAAGTCAGGCACCTCCGTGTCACCACGTGGACCTGACATAGAGCCAAAGAGCGCATCTACACTTCCCTCTCCGAAGATGTCTTCTCCTGAAAAGAAGACAAAAGGAAGTTAGTACCGAAACGATGTTAACTTTCCTAAAAAGAGGCGTGAAGACGACATTTACCCATGGTCGACGGCATATATGTCGCATCTGCAGCCTGTACAGCTAAATCATTCCTTAATGATGCTAGGAAAGCTATTATACCTGGAGAAGGGGGTGCTCTAAGAAGCACTGGCGAATGCTCTTCCAGGTCCTCGTCAAATTCCGACCGAGGCTCATCGGCTGGAATCTCGCCAGACGCACTGGCAGACACGGCAGGAGTCTCTCCCGATGCCAAGCCACATAAAGGTATTCTCAGCCCTGAAGGCGACCTCGTTCCACTACCTGAAGCAGTAGCAGCGACGGCGGCCTCTAGCAGAGATTCTCCGGCACCACCAGCCGGAACATTAGAGGGTCCCTCTCTAAAAGGCGAGGAACCCCCAATCAAAGAATCATCCCCAACATGGGGAGATGTAAGCTCACTTCCAGAAGCCTCAACACCAAGGATCCGGAGAGAACGATTAACCATCTTCTTCTTCCTCTTACGAGGGGAAGTCTCCTTCGGAGTAGGGGCCCTTCGCTTCCCAAAAATCACAAAAGGGCCTCCAGGCAGAGGAACTTCACCCCTCGATACCGCCACCAGAGGCTCATCTGGATTGACGAAGTCCTCACCCTCATTGGAAGAGACCGAGGGGACTTTGACTCTTCCTCCAGACTTGGAAGAGGGCACCCTAAAACTTCCATGCATATCAAAATCGCGATGGAAGGTGTTTGTTGCCACATAAAACTGGGCATACGAGTGCAGGATGCACAGCTCCATGGAGAGTATGAGGACCGAGACAGTAAAAATTGCTCCAGTGCAACCCATGAGGAAGTATCGCCAGCCTCTCGCCCCATCAATGAGTCCACCCCTGGACCGAAAGCTGGTGACGGCGTTGCCCACGTGCAACTGATCATACCCAAACTGCCTGGCAAACCGACTAGGCAGATAAGGCTCCAAGAAGCAATTATCTTCACTCCTGTATAGTAGATGGGAAGGTCTGATGCAGAACAACCAATTAAAAACTTCAGGAGAAAGATTGGTCTTCTCTCTACCAGAATCTTCAAGCCTAATCCCCGATTGATTGTGATGTACGGAAAGGACAGTACAGAAAAGCTTCCAGCTGTGGCTGAAGCCTAGCGCCCGCCGACAGTCTATGACCGTGGTCACGTTCCAGGAAGACTTCTGGTAGTTCAACAAGAAGCTACCCACCGAACTACTGCCAGAGCCGGGAGATATAACCCTGGGGTTATGAAGAATTAACCACCCCATCAAGTATAGGTATGGTAAGTCCACCCTGGGAAAGCTATCATGCCAGGTTTCATCAGCGAGCAGCCCGTCAGTCATGGCCCTCAGGCCAGCTTGAATGCAGCACACCATGGCAGGGAGAAAGCCTAGTCTTGCCCCAAATACCAGACGCACTGCAGGCCACAACGTGTTACGGTAAATGAGGTCCGCAGATGCGACGCCAAGTACCACCACTCGGCGCAGCCATATGGAGAGGAAGCCAGCCAGTTGAGCTTTCCTGGACAGAGGCCTGCGACAGCGCCTCAAATAACTATAGGCCTTAGTGCCTACAGGATACTGTTCTATCCCTTCGTCAAGGATCAAGTCCGGAGCCCCAGTATCCACTATGAGATCATCGACTACCTGAGCATTGAGCGTGCTCAGAGGATTCACGGGCAGATCCTTGCCCTCCAATACCTTCTCCGGCTTAGCAGTCCTGGACAGGTGAAAGAAGAGGTAGGACGTCCATTTGCTGATGTGAGCCAAATCTGAGGGCTCATCATAAAAAGCGGTGCAAGCAAGGTAGTGGCACATCAGCTCCTGATACACTTCCACTACCCGAGGGTCTGAATCCCCCAACTCCCGGTTCATAGGAACATACTCTTCATACGGAGTATCCCCCATCGGCAATCTCGAGATCTCTGCCATCTCATGAAGGGCCAATCCCAACTCCCCCAGTGGAGTGGCAAAAGTCCCGGTGAGCGAAATATATCGCTCCATCAGTGCCAGAAACAGGTTGGGGTTAGGAGGTAACCCAACACTGGTAGCACTCACAGCTGCAAATAGACCGATACTGTCCAACTCGGTCTGAAAATGCTTCAAGGCCCAATCAACTAAGCGAACCCATCGAAGATTTGTAGGGGCGATCCACCCACCGCACCGAGGGTTCACCTTAGGGTATACTCCCCCGTGCCCCATAAAATTATTGCAGAAGGTCGATAATTGAACCGGCTGGATCACTAAGCTGTCTTCACTTGGGATACTGCCCGGGTACAGTCCCCTGAACACCGACACATTGCCGGAAGGACGGCTGACAAACGACCCCTGGTCCACTCCTTTCAGATAAAATATCTTCTCCGGCCTGCCGTGAAGATCGGGAGTCAGCGTCCACGACATCTTCCTGGGATGTGTGGCATGGAAGAAAGCCGAGAAGGGATAGTCTCTTGGCATCTTGGGCAGATACAAAACCAAGCTCCCGGCAGGGAAAACCCAGAGTTCTCTCTTGGGCTTCGTCTGAGACTGCTTGTCAATCATGTCCCCGAAGAGGAAGGCCAGCTTTATGTATTGGTCCCCGTCTATATACGTCAGGGGCTCCCCGTTGATCATGCTCAGCAGCATTCGCTCACCCTAAGTCGATATCAGAATCTTCCTTCCTTCAAGATACTGCGGCCCGGAGATAAGAAATGTCACGTGTGACAGATCCTCCAGATAGTTGGAGTGCAGCATCCCTGCGGCAGAACCCATCATGTCGGCTAGCGGAGACACATGCAAGTTAACTGCAAGAGTGCAAGAAAAACACGTCAGTTCCTATAACTAGACATTATAGATCTTGCAGCACACGCCAAAAATCAACAGTCTGTGCTTTACGCCAAGACCGTAAAAACTTGACCATTATGCTGGAATCCATTTCCTAAAGCGTAAAATTTCAAGGCTGGCAGTATACAGTCTGTGCTTTACGCCAGACTGATAAAATTAAGGTATTATGCCAGAATCTTTATCCAGAAGTGTAACACTCAATTTTATACACCAACTTTCGATAGTCGAAGTTTTTACGCCGGACTGCGAAAGTATGGAGTTTTTACGCTGACACATTAGAAATATGGGTATAAAATATAAAACGTCTCTGTGCATCATCTTCCTTAAAGAAGCTATCAGCACAGGAGACGACCTAGCATGGTCACGTACAACGTGTGCGAAGGATTTTCGGTCGTTCTTCTTCACCCCAAATACTCTACCTTTTAGGCCGGGTGCACTGCTCGTCGGCGGGATACTTCGCTCAGAAGGAAGTTCGCCTGGCCCGACCGAAGACGCTCTCACTTGAGCAGAAGAACGAGAAAAAGAATCAACCTTCTTTCCCTTAGTGGAGGATGATTGTTTCGAGGCCATTACTGGAAACTTCGAAATCTCGGAGAAGAAACGAAGAAAAACTCGAACAGACGAAGGCTTTCTTTCGCAGAAGACGGATGAAAAGTTTTTCTCTCAGAAACTTGGGGTATATATAGAGTTCAGATGGACTCCTCGAATCCCGAACCAAATCTCCTAATTAATAATCCGATTATGATTGGGTACTACGTCAGCCTATCACTCAGAGAAGGCGGACAGTCAGCGAATTCAAAATGTTTTCGCGCGAGGAAGATACGTAATTTTTACGCTAAGGGGTTTTTTACGCTCGACAGCTACAGATCTACGGTTTTTACGCTCACAGGCTACAAGTCTATGGTTTTACGCCCGGATGCCTTTGTGCTCGATAGCTTTTATGCTCGAGAGGCTACAAACCTATGACTTCACGCTCAGCAGCTACGAATCTACGATCTCACGCTCGGTGGCTTTTTACGCTCAGAGGCAACAGATCCACGACTTCACGTTCGGAAGATTTTTTTTTCAGAAGCTACAAATCTACAGTTCTGCACCAAAGAGTTTTCTATGCTCGACAGCTACAAATCTATGGTTTTACGTTCCAATGGCTACAAGTCTATGGTTTTATGCCCGGATGCCTTTGTGCTTGATAGCTTTTATGCTCGAGAGGCTACAAACCTACGACTTCACGCTTAGGAACTACAAGTCCATGATTTCGCGCTCGGTGGCATTTTACGCTCAGAGGCAACGAACTTATGATTTTATGCTCCACGACTTTCCGCGTATCTGAAAGATGCGCACGCCAGTACAATACATCTGAACAGTTATCAAAGGTGGTCAATTACAGGAGTTCATACAGAAGATACTCCTTCTTGACCACAAAATTCCCTAAGTACCCGAACCATACAGAGTTCAACATTGAAAATTACTCTTCTTCATGGGTCGATTCGAAGTTCATCCAGAATCTAATCTGAATATTTCGTCTGCAAAATCAAGATGGCGACTCAGTTTGACAGCCAGTTCTTACCCTGTTCCAAGGGATTTTTCGAGAAATCACTCTTGAAGACGACGGTCTGAACAAAAATTCTGTTTATCAGAAGTAAAAAATAGTTCAGAATTCTACGCGGTTCCTAATAGCAAGAAAGTTCGAACACTCGACTGCTAAAACGACTTTCTGCGCATTCTTAGTTATGCATAAAAGATAAGACAAGACCTAGCACTCTTTCTATACAGAGTCAGCGTAAAGAATCAGACGTGTCGAAGCTACACATATTCAGACTTCACAGCAAAGTATGGCAACATGATCATATGCAAAGAAGAAAGACGATTTTATTAAGATTAAAAATATGATTACATGAGGGAAATCCCGTCTACAAAGGGCTTCCTCATTATCGTCTGAAGATCACACCCAGAATCTGTTCTGCCAGGTTCTCGCATTGGTGAAGATCTTCCTCTTCTTCCATGGCAGTTCATCGACATCCACAGTCGATGAACAAGAAGATGATCAGTGGCAGAAGGATACAAAACTGGGCATAGGCCCATACTGCCAACAGAAGAAAAGCAGGGTAAACTCTACTTTCTTACATCCGGCGCCACAAGGGTAACGGGAGAAGGTACCGCTTGCAAGCGGCATGGTCAAACACGACCCTTCTTCTCTTCCGAAGAACCACCATACAAAGTTGCTGATTATCCCGAGCAAAGGATGCTATGATATCCTTAAATGATCCATCGTTGCAGAGGATATTCGCTCGAAGATGCCGTCTATTTCGGCTCCGCACATGCTGGAAGAGCATGATCTCCTTCTTCTTCAAGTCGACCCGACGAACTCCGGCCATCATCTCTATGTGGTGAAGGAAGTGTGGGAAGAACAGGAGAACTCCTCAGCCTTTTTATAGGCGAAAGAGATCACCAATCCCCAATAGCTCCGCCATAAAGTCAGCCATGAAAGAACGTGTCAGGCTTGACCGTTTTAGGCTCCATTCAGAGCGTTTCGAGTTACGAGGAACGGTTCATGCTTCATTCAAAGCGTTTCAAATTACGAGGAATTTAAAAGCTTTGAAGGGGGTCTTGTAGAAGCATGAAAAATACGCGGGATAGCTATACGCGGTGTATTGAGGCAGAGTAGCATAAACAGAGGACCACGGAGCCATCAGCGTGCAACAGAGCTTTTCCGCTGAGCACAGCGTAAAATATGAGCTCGAGGACCATCCGCGTAAAGCAGTATATCCAGGCTACTTCAGCATAACAAGGGTTCTTCATCGCCTTTTTGGCGTAAAGCTTATCCACTTTCAATACAGCATTGAAGTGTACGAGGGACACTTCGTATTCTTCGGAACGAACCTGTCAGATCATGCAATAAACCTGACGTCTGGAATTCTGACAAAAAGTACTGCACGACTACCCAAGCGACGGCTATAATGATGGTGCGACACTGCTACCCAGGCTGTCATTTACTGCCATTTCCTCTGCGTAAACCACTTTTACACATACGAAGGGATACGCTGCCTAGTTTTACACAGGCGGATGTGAGCTGTTTACGCTCTGCAGAAGACAAACCGCCTGCTACGTCAAAAGCTGCACCTCATACGGGATTTGAGGCACGTCTCTGCATTTTATGCACAGAGTGGTGACAGGTTCTCAAGGCACGTCTCTGTATTTAAAGCGCCGAATACTGACAGATGTCCGAGGCACGTCTCTGCACCATGCGCAGGCTAAGTGACAGACCTTCAAAATACGCCTCTGTATTTAATGCACATGATGATGGCGGATCTCCACATTTAATGCTGGAGATTTGATTAAATGTCACCAAACCGTCGTTTAGTGGCATTCCCTTTTGCGTAAACTGCTTTTACGCAGACAAGGGGATACGCTGCCTAGTTTTACACTGGCAGACGTGAGCTTCTTACGCTCTGCGGAAGACAAATAGGCTGCCACGTCATCAGTGTCTCTTCGTACAAAGTTTGAGGTGCGTATCTGCATTTAATACGCAGAATGATGGTAAATCTGCAGGACAGCAAAGCTTCGAAAACACGCCTCTGCATTTAATGCGCAGGATGCGGGCAGATCTCTGCATTTAATGCATGAGATCTGATTATATCTCCAAAAGCCATAATTCTGACTAAAAATGTCCACATCCACTCGGCCTCCGTGCCCACTCGGCTTCTACGCCTGCTCGGCTTCTATGCCCACTCGGCTTCTATGCCCACATGGCTTCTATGCCCACCCGGCTTCTATGCCCACTCGGCTTCTACGCCTGCTCGGCTTCTATACCCACCTAGCTTCTATGCCCACTCGGCTTCTACGCCTGCTCGGCTTCTATGCCCACCCGGCTTCTATGCCTACTTGGCTTCTATGCCTGCTCGGCTTCTATGCCTACTTGGCTTCTATGCCATGGTGACAGTCATTTGGCTTCTACGCCAACCTCTTTTACACAAGGGATAACTACCTACGTGGCTTCTACGCCGTGATCTTCGTAGAAGATATACGCGTTCTGTCCCTTAGTTGGACGCGCGTCATATGCTCACTCAAAAGGTCATTTATACGCAGACATTGGTTATTTTAAACCGTCGTGTAAAAGGGTGCTGTACTTTCCACTACTCGGTTTCTACGTCGACTGTGTGGTCACTGTCACTAAAAACTCTATAAATAATGACCTCTATCAACAGAGGAACATGTCGACAAATTGAAAGGAGAAAGAGGAAAAGGAGATCAAGAGAGAGAGAGAGAGAGAAGAGTCCAGAGCTCAGGCAAAGAGAAGGGATCGATGACCCTGGCATCGGGCATCCACCCTCTTTAGCAACCCTCGAAGCGGCTTTCTGTCTTCCCCGGCACTTCTTCAAAACATCGTGTGGTCCAAGGGCTAAAGTGATCGACCGCAGATCAGACACCTATAGCAATATTTACCCAGATTAAATAAATTATACTTGGACATCCTCGTGTAGGATCAAATTTGTACAATCTTGTTTGTAAACATAAAAGAAGGGCGGGTCTTCGCACAAGACCTCGTTTTCCGCATTCATCAAATCTTTTCTCGTTTATTATCCTAAATACCCGTATTTTCTTTATTGTATATCTCTTGTATCTATTATTGTAACTTGTATATTCATATCTATTTACTGTTACATAGTTTATATCATTGATTAGAATTACTGTTAGAGATGTACTCTGCTCCTTTCCTGACTGGATTATTTTTCTCAAATTACACTGAGGAGTGGTACCCTACTCATTACGGGCCTCATGATGTTGTAGGCTTAGAGTCAGAGACCCTGGCTCAGGAGGGACTCATCCCGACTGAGACAGATGACCCAGGACTTATAGTATCTTAGTTATTCTCTTGTACTGAATTTGTCTCCAGCTTATTGTTTAGTATTTTTTCTCAGACTCATTGATGTTATTATTTTGACTCATGAGTTGTATTGTGACTATTATATTCTTTTATCATATTCATGCACATTTTCATCTTAGATCTGTGATTGATTATATTGATATTGTTGGTGGCTTATTATATTGCTAGATAGATTTTCCCAAACAACGTTCTATCACAGATTCTACGGCATAGGCTGGGCGTTGTTCCCGACTTGAATCCCTACACCGGATGCGGGTTGTGACAAGTATTGTGTGGAAAATTATATAAATATCAATTGATCGAGATAAGTTGAATTTAGACCCTTCCTATCTTTAGATTGACTTCTTTGGAATTAAGTCCTAAGTACAGTGGATTGTATCTTAGCAAAGTACTTTGTATAAAAGTTTCTTCCTCAAACTTTTTTACTATTCATTTTTGTTGATGATTTCGCTGTTGGTTTTGTTAATGCAATTTTGTGGATATTTTTGAAGGATATTTTTGCTTTCCATCATCGATTTTTGTATTTATATCAAATTTTGGGAGAAAGAAAGAAGAAGAGTATTGATCCTTTATTGGTGCAAATTTAGGTGACCGAATAGGCCATACTTTATCGAAGTGTTGTGTTATCTTTTTCTAAACAATTCTCCAACAATGAGTGGCTTTGATTCTTCTTTCCTTTATCTCCACACCTTAACAAAAGAATCTCTTCATTTCCTTGTTGAGTTATTCCATCAACGATATCTTAATAAATGAATCAAGATAAAAGTGAGTAACTGTAATGTTCTTTGCTTGTCATATAGAAATATGGATCGTGGTACCATTGTTAAATAGAAATATAATTGTGGATAAATGTTACAATATGTAGTATAAGATTTCAAGCGAGGCTTGAGTAATGTAAAATACAAATTGAGAATGTATTGCATAATTATATCAAAATTTTGTTATCTTATATGTTATGTCTTATTAACTAAGTTTTTTCGGTATGCCTGGTCATGACCAACTTGTGCACAAGGTTTTGTTTCCTCTAAAGGTATCCATGGCCACGGAACCGATTCAGTCTAGGAGGAACAGAAAGAGATGTGGAGACGTACTAGCACAGATAATTCGGGACCTTCAGTGGAGTTTACTACCTGTATTAGAAGGATCGTCGTCTTACAATAAGTAGTCTATGCTGGTGCATTCACCAGTGACCTTTATATAGACTAGTTGCATAGCTAATAATGTCATGCATGCAAGAATATGGTAAGTCTTGTTTGTTGTCATGCCCCACTCCCGAATAATCGAATACGAGTACGTGAGTTCGTCCAGCCTCCGTCGTATCATCATCAATAGTATGTTGTCTGTACTTCAGTATCTACTATTGGGCAAAATATCCTTAAGTATATACATCCCTAGGTCCAACTTATCAACTAACTATATCAAGATCTATAAAAGAAATAGGCTGAAAAGCATACGAGGGAAAGTTATGCATTTTGGACTATCGATGAGAAAGGAAGATAATGAACCTCAATCCCAGTAGCGAGCTCTATGAGAATATCCTAAAATGTCAATGTATTCAGTCAAGATTGGAGCGAAGCACAATACACAAAAAAAACCAATCAAAATGGTATAGAAACTATAATAAAAAATACTATAAATTGTCATGGCTCAATTATGTAGAATCGATAGTTGCCACCGGACGTGATGCCGTAAGACCCTAAATTGCGCTTGTACAAGGCATAGTTCGTGTGAAGTTAAGGTATCAAAATTTGTATATAGCACAACAACATAGTTAAACAGAGTAAATTGAATAACACATCACATAAAAGGAGAAATTATTTCTTTTATTGATAATGTACATAAATATCACAAGTTCTGAATACAAGTAAAGGGTTCCGTGCGGGCTTACAACTTAAATGCAAAATGAGATAGATTGTTCCATACATTATATCTCTTTACTAGTAAACAAAAAGATATAAACACCTTCAACTGGAGCCTTCAAAATGCAATTCAGAGAGACTTTAAGTGCGTTTGTACAAGCTTCAAAAGTATTCACAAGCTCATGCTACATGGGACAAGTCTTCATCTCCTTGTTGTGTTGCCTTGATTAGTGGAACATATGGAGACGTGGGTCAGCATATTTGAAATATGCTAGTGAGGGCGAGTTAACCATACTCACCAAATCAACACGATATTTATCTAAAAGCAAACAATATTATTATGTGATCTTTCTATATTACCTTAGTTCAATTTTATAAAGCATACAATAGAAAAGTTAGAATATAATGTATATCACTAAATACGATGAATTTTACCCACGTCCGATTTATCATCCCTGTATATATATATGAGGGTCACTGGCACCACAAGCCATCCTAAACGATAGCCTGGTTAGACGACTATCCTTTCAGCGCGGGTAGCGAGCCCCGCTGAAAGTTTTTGAATTACCCTTGCTAGTACACCAGCACAACTATCCCTGTTTCTCTTAGGCATAATGGTCACAGTGTTCAAGGGACCATTCGAGGAACCATACCCTTGTGCACAAGTTGTCCATGACCATACAGTGTTTGCTTTCTGGAACTAAGTTAGCGAGGCTCGCTGAAAGTTAACGAGCTCCGCTAGAACTAAGTTAGCAAACAAAAAAATTATGATAGCATAGTCTACCAGCCTCATGTTATCATATTATAAAGTCTGCACTACTCGTTGCACAATATAGATGAATCATTTCTAGCTACAATAGAAATATGATATACATTTATAGATCATTCCATGTTTCTATGTGACAAGCAACAAGTATTCAAACCTACTCTCTTTTATTTTGATTCTTTTTATTAAGGTATTGTTGATCGAAACATGCAACATAAAGTTATTTTGATTAAGTATGAAGACATGGAAAGAAGGCCAAAGCCACTTGTTGTTGGGGAATTGCTGAGAGAAGGAGATTTCCAATGCCATGATCAAGCTTCACTTACCTGACAACCCGATTTGCACTAATAGATAATCAATATCTTCTCTTCACTTTCTCTTAGAATTCGATATGAATGCGTAAGAGAAGAACACAAGCAATGAAAACCATCAAAAATATTCATAAAAACATATTCATAAAAATTATGAAAACGTATTCATAGAACCAACAACGAAAGGATCAGCAAAACGACAACAAAAACTGTCAAGAAAACAAGTAGTGAAAGGTCCGAGAAAGTGTCTCTTTCTGAAAGTTCTTTTCTAAGACATGATCAACTGAATATGGGACCCAATTTCGAAGAAAAGAATCTATAATAAGGAAACAATCTTAATTCAATCTGTCATGATGAACTAATACCGATAATATTTCGTAATAGTACCCCCGAATGAGGAGCATGACACTACACAATAACCAAATAAGAAAAAGTTTCATCCTTGAAACTTAGAAACATAACCTACAACTATAAAAACAATGAAGAAAACTTTTCCTTTATCTTTGCTTCAAGATCCAAAGTCGACTCCTCGATCGAATGATTCCTCCAAAGTACGCAAATGAGAGGGACAATGTGATTCTGGATCAACTTTTTTTTTTGTCCAAGATTTAAACATGTTCTTCGATATATGACAAGTATGCCTGCAAATCCAGCTGATCAAAATCTACCACATAACTCGTGTCATGCAACGTACTTTCGAAGCTGAGAGACCTGGAAGATATCATGCACATTGTTTACGAGAAATTTTTTTATACGAAACTTTTGTGTTACAAACTGTTGAAATAAAAAAAAAGTACAAAAAAGATCCTAAACAGGAATCTAAGTACAATTGATTCTGGGGAAGTATAACTGTAGAGATATGATCTGCAGGCGATTACTTTACTTCTTGGACCACTCGACAATAAAAAAATGCACACAACGATAGAGAATTGCACACGAAGGCGAATAAATATAGGGAATGCTGCGAACAACTTGGAGAGTTGACAATAAGAAATCTCTGGTACAACGACATGAGAAGCTTCTATTTCTCTCAATCCGCTCTTGAATTTCAAAGACTTGAAGATTGCTACGAACAACTTGGAGAGTTGAACAATAAGAAAGCTCTGGCACAATGACACGAGAAGCTTCTATTTCTCTCACTCTGATCTTGAGTTTCAAAGACTTGAGAATTCTAGCCCTTTTCTTTCTATATGTCCGTGTGTGTCCTCTGTATGTATTCTCCCTTTTATAGAGTTTAGGAGTGGTTACGAGAGTGTGCGTACACTACGGACAGTCAATAGTATTTTACCATTATGCGCACTTTTGGTGGATTAACACCCCACGTTCTACATGAGTGGGTGTACAACTTGTTGCCTGTTTGACACGTAGCTTCCTATATGAGAAAATCATAGGTCGTGGGGGACAGTTATTTGTACAACCTTCACGAGAAGTATGGCATGTAAGACACACATTCGTAAATGCTCACTGTCGATTAGGACAGTATGCGCACTTTTGAAGTCGTTTGGAGACTGACACATTTTTAGTAAGATTGGTACTGCAGTGCACTTTTGAAGATAATGGAACTGCGATGCACTTTTGAAGAGAATGGCACTACGACGCACTTTTGAAGAGATTGACGCTACGACACACTTTTGAAGAAAATGACACTACAACGCACTTTTGAAGAGAATGGCACCGCGGTGCACTTTTGAAAAAAATGGCACTACAACACATTTTTGAGGAGAATGGTACTACGGTACACTTTTGAAGAAAATGGCACTACGACACTTTTGAAGAAAATGGCACTGCGACGCACTTTTGAAGAGAATGACACTACGACGCACTTTTGAGGAGAATAACACTGCGGTAAATTTTGAAAAAAATGGCACTACGGCGCACTTTTGAAGAGAATGGTATTGCGATGCACTTTTGAAGAGAATGACACTGTGGCGCACTTTTGAAGAAAATTGCACTACGACGCACTTTTGAGGAAAATGACACTGCGGTTGGGTCGCTAAACGACAACCTGGGTCTGCATGCCGTAGCTCCGCTGTAATAATGATCTCTTACTCTTAGGTTTCTGCCTCTGTCAACTGTCAGTCTACTGCATTAAATATTGAGAGAGAGAAGATCGTTTGTGCACCATCTTTCATAACATTAAGAAAGTACGCTACTTTTCTACTCTCTGAATAGTGCGCCATCCTCTGAAATTATTGGAAAGTGCACCAAAGTAAGAAAATGCACCTCTTTTTTCTGGAACAATTAAAAAGTGCATCATTCTTATACTGTTGGGTTTATTTATAGAAAATTGTGCCATCTAGTCGAGGCATACTTTTTATGTTTCTACAAGACGACCTTCAAAGTTTTTAATTCGTTCAGATGAATTCCAAATTACTTTGAATTAGAAGCATACAAGTTGTTGAGATATTTTGTCTGCACACTCTAGAAAGAATCCTAACGGATTTGCTGATGTAGCTGACATGCACGTATCTTTGGCTTGATTTTTTAGTTTTGACGCGGTCTTTGAGGAGACGCAGAAGACTTTTTTGGAGATATGGGCAGCTTTGTAGGAACAATTTTCGAGAGCTATGCCATACTTGGCATGTCTTCTCTTACAAATAGGAGCAAAACTATATCAAGCATTCCTAGACTTTTCTCTTTATTGATGTGAGACTTGAGCATGGCCACTGTTATGTGCGAGTCTACGAAGATGACCGTAGCAGTATGGATCCATCGACTTTGTTTTCTGCCAAAAAGATGCAAGAGGAGACACTTCTCAATGATGGGTGGGAGGATCGTCTGGAGATCGTTGCCGCTGAGCTCTTTGTGTGATGGAGCATAGATGGATATCATAGGCTTTGTCGTTCGTGTTGAACTAACAAATTACCTAGAAGACTGTTCATTGTCTTCAAACCCAGCTCGCTGGAATCACTCTCTTAATATGGCCCCTGTGCTGATTACAGGGTTGGGATTAGAATTCCAACCGGGGTTTCTAGCGGTGGCGCTAGATGGCGATAGCAGAATAGCTTCCGTTCGACTCGCCATGTCCTCTATCGAGTCCGATAGAAATAGGGTCATGCTAATTTAAATAAGCCTAGTTCTATATAGCATCCTCACCTACAGAATGGATTTCTTTTCCATGTACTATGGTTTGCACTGAGGAGCCTATTTCTTTTGTGCCTCAATTCATCTACATCGGGAGCAGACGACTCGCAAAGATGGGGATAGCTCTGTGATAGATCTCCATTATATAAAAATCCAGATGTAATAGATTTACATATGTATAATCATGATTTTTTAGAATAAAAATCTAGCTGTGATAGATCTCCATCATATGTAATCATGATTAAGCATCAATAAAATTTTAATTTTGACTTTATTGTGCTGTATGCGTATTGCTGACTGAAGGCTTTGGTCGAAGTAAGCTAGAAAAGACTTAATATGTTGACTTTTCCTTGCCCTCCCACTAATACGCACATAAATGTGTTTTTTTAGAGAAAATTGGATTTTATACGCACTGTGTGGTTTGTCGTGCGCATTCCTGCAACTTGTTTGGTCATGCACACTATACAACATTTTTTGTCATTCAGAAAAATGTGCGCACATTGGAATCCTCGGACCAATATTGTTCTTTCCTCATTTTCTATCAATAAAGAAATTTTGTTTTCAAATCGAGATCATTTGAATATATATCTGCTCAGAGGTATTACGGACATGGCAAGATAATTCTGTAGGAGAATTTGGTAGATGTATCACTCGAGGCATACTCGTGTTGAGAACAACTGATAAATTTTTTAAGATGTACCTATCAAAGGTGATGTGGATGTGATAGTTCACTAGTTTACTCCACCGGAGAAGAGAAGAAAGAGTAGTTTAAGGGCGAACTATTGTATTCTCTTTAGGGGATAATAAATAAAATATGATTCATAGGTAATATGGACATGAATCACATTACACTTATTGACTGGTGAATAAACATATGAGATTATTTCCAACCCAACAAGGGATCAGGAATATGATATTCTTAAAACAACTGGGATTTAAGAATATAATATTTTGGTTGGAGAGAATCGTTTAGGTGATCTCAACGAGAGTGTTCCGTTGGATCTGAGTATTGTCTTGCTGGGGAACTTTGATGACCCATTACCTATATTTTATTCAAAAAAATGAATGTAGGTAATAGTTCGAGAGGCCGTGTAGGCTATGAGTTACTGGGGATTAAATAAGATGTATCTATTGTATATTTTATTTTAATCTGCTAGATATGGAGAAGAATATGCCGTGCTTAGACATAATACTTCTTGAGGAATTTGCCGTTGATAGGCATCATTATCAAATCTCCATTAGACTTAGCAAGCCTGTAGGCTCCATTGGGGAATACTGTCTCCACCACATAAGGACCTTTCCATTTAGCCTAGAATTTCTCTTTGCTCTTATGGGTTGTGATCATAGGTCTCCTTATTGCAAGTGTCACTACCATATTTTTTAGCAAGGGTATTTTGGTCATTCCATAATTAGTTAAATATGTGCTTGTATATTTATTTATTATATTATTTAATTATTTTTAGATGTTAGATTTAATTTTGGACTTGTGTTAGTGGACCTAACTAGATTAGACTAGACTCATGGACCAATATTTAATTCTAGTTAGATTGAGCCCAACAAACAATCCCAATAGTTAGCCCATTTATTAGGAGGATGACTTAATTAGTTAAACCAATTGGATTAGAACCTTCCTTCCTTCCTTCCTTCCTTAATTAATTCCTTCATGACAAGCCCCAAGGGGTATTGTGGACTTTTCATATTGACTTGGAGTAGGGGGCAAGGCCGGCCATATAGGGGAGGAGAGAGACTCTATCTCTTCATTCATTCATTATAATTCTAGATCTAGAATTTTCTTATTCCAAATTCCTTTATCCCTTCAAAAATTCCTACCCAAATTCCTTTTCAATTCTTTCTCTACTCACCATTGGAGGCTATTGGAACAAGGAGGAGGCAAGGATCGACAAGGAGGAGGAAGGAGCACAAGTTGAAGGCTCTTGACACATAATTTGAGACTTGCATTGGGAATCCATATCCTAATAGGTATAAGTTAGTTTATCCTCTTTAATTAGACTTTAAATATATAATTTAATCATTAGGAACCCTCTCATGTACTAAGTCTACCCATAGGAAGTAGAATTAGGTTCATATAAGGCCTATGGAGGAAGTTATGTGGTATTTTGTGTCAATTTTGAAAGAATTTCGAGATTGGCACATCATGTGTTTGTCAATAGGTCAATTAGACTAAATTGACATGTGTTTGATTGTATGAGACTAGTGTCGTATCCACAATTGGATATGTGTAGGCCGTATCACGATAATTTGGCGATACGGGTTGATTTTGGGGTTTTTCTTCCGACACGGGGGTTTGAACATGTCATATTTTGACACGAACATATAGATGAGTAGCTAACACTTCGTGTTGCTTCTAATTATGATTCTAGACTTGCTCGTTTCCTTTGGAATATGTTTGGTGATATGGTGGAGTCATATCGCAAGCTTATCATAGATTGAGTATGATACGGATGCGGTGCACTCCACGTGTTTGATACTTTGCTTTCTAATTAAATTTACCTTGGTGCACATGAACTTTCCTACTCTCCAATGACAAACAACACATCACAAATAAAATAAAAACATATATATATATATATATATATATATAGTGTATGGGCATATGTGTGTGTATGTCTGCTAGGGGGAGCTGTCGGCCAAGCAATAAGCTGCAGCAGCAGTAATAAGCAGCAGCAACAATAGTAATAAGTAGCAGCAGCAGTAAGCAGCAATAAGCTGCAGCAGCAGTAATAAGTAGCAGTAACAACAATAAGAAGCAGCAGCAGCAATATGCAGCAATAAGCTGCAGCAGCAGCAATAAGCAACAACAACAGCAATAAGAAGCAGCATCAGAGAGAAGCAACAGTAAGTAGTATATAGTAGCAGTTGTAGTACTCAATAGGAGGGGTGTCCAAGAGATAAGGAATGTGTGGGAGTACTAATGTAATATGTGAGCAAGGGTAGTAATATTGAGTATCAACTTTTGTGTATGATACCAAGAATATAGGAGTTAAGTATTAGGGAAAGGTAAGATAACTATTAGTTTATAGTTAAGGTAAGTTTTATATAGTAAGGTATTAGCTAGTATACTCAATATAGCTAGTTGATCTAGTTAAGGTTTTGGTCTAAGTTGCTAGGCAATCATTAAGATATATGATATTGTCGTTGAGGGTATTAAGCTATTAAAATACTAAGGTAATTGTTAATACTAAGGTATTATTTATATATTGGTGTTTAGTTATGGTATATAGTATTATATATAATATATATATATATATATATATATATATATATATATATATATATATATATATATATATATATTGATACTATTAGTATAGGTATTGGGTTTGTGTATCAAGAGGGGTGTGTGGGTGGTGTGATACAATATTGGTTCAAAGCTAAGATATCTACTTAGCATTAGTTTTGCTAGGGGTAGCTAGGGGTACTATATATTTTATCTTGTATATATATATTATTGTATTTTGATATCTAATAATTTACGTATCTTATGATATGGTATAATATCGATACTCTAGTATCCTAACATAGCTAGTGTAGCCTAGTTACATAGTGTATGGATCCAATATCCTAGAGATGGACTCATACAATATAGAAATAGCTAGTTTGACAAAGTTGGACTAGTTTGATCTAGAGTTGACATAGTTTGACTATTTTGACTTAGAAATGGCTTTATGACATATAATTTGACTAGTTTAACTTATTTTTATTCCAAAATCTTGTATTGATGTAATATTCCATATTTAGGTCTCTGAGGCACCGTTTTGGACATCTTTGATACTGTTCACCAGATTTTAGGAAAGTACATTCTTTGATAGTTTTTTATTTATGATATCCCATATGTTTCTTGTATTTAGTGTAGATATCCTTGATTTCTTAACACGATGGTTACACTAATTGGTATATCCGGATCTCATTATGAGATATTATTCCTTGGTATTTATGCTATATCTTGTGCAATCCTTATTCCTTGTTCTTCTTGCACATGTACATACATTAATTCTTGGGGAGACTAGCTACCTACCCTGTGAATCCTATGTCATAACGTACTATGGTTGGATCTACTATACCAATCGGGGCGGGAAGTACTATTGTAGATATGTGATCATACCCTCCTTGTGCATGTCTTATTTCTTGAATGACACATTTTTAGTGGTGGCCCATACAGGTCTTCGAGGTCACAATTAGTGCGATTCGTAGTGGTGCTCTGGTTTGAGTGCTATTACGAGCCTATTTCAGGATATAGGATATAGGTTGTAGGCTGAGAATACTCAATCACATCTAGGATAAACTCTATTGTTCATTTCAATTGTTCTTCTTGATTCTTTTTTAGTTTTAGCTTTGTTTGATAGTGGTGCTTCCCATAGTTTTGTATATATTTCTTTTGCTCTAAAGCATAATTTGGTAGCTGAGCCTTTGCTTAGGACTTGCAAGATCATGACCTGGGAAGGTATTATCCTGGTTAGTAATATTTACAAGGATTGAGAGTTACTCTGGGAGACCGGGAGCTGAGTGCGTGTCTACTTGTAATGCCACTTTTGAGCTACAATATTTTACTTGAGATAGATTGGTTGAGTAGGCACCATGCTAATATAGATTGCAGAGGAGGTAAAGTTTTGTTTAACCCGCCAGGAGAGCTAGAGTTAAGTTTTCTAGAGGAGCTGCAGAGCAGAGAGAAGGCTTTATCTGTGTAGCTATGGTGGAAGATAAGGAGTTGTCGCATCCTTTGATAGCAGAGTTCTTGGATGTGTTTCCTGAAGAATTGCCAGGATTATCGCCAGATCGAGATGTTGAGTTCTCTATAGACTTGGTGCCAGCTGCAGAGATAATTTTATAGCATGTCTATAGAGTAAACAACAGCGAACTGGTCGAACTAAAGAAACAAGTAGAAGAATTACAGGATAAGGGGTTTATCAGATCTTGTTCTTCATCGTGGGGAGCCCCAGTATTATTTGTACCAAAGAAGGATGGATTGGTGTGCATGTGCAATGATTACAGAGCATTAAATAATCTCACTACCAAGAATAAATACCCGTTTCTATGAATTGATGACCTGTTCGATCAGTTGAGTGGCGCCAAGGTGTTTTCCAAGATAGACTTGAGATCAGGCTACCACCAGGTGAATGTAAAGCCGGAGGACATTCCGAAGACTACTTTTAAGACTCGGTATAGCCAATATTAGTTCATGGTGATGCCGTTTGGGTTGACTAATGCCACGGCGGTATTTATGAATTTGATGAACAATATGTTCCACCAATACCTTGACAAGTTTATGGTGGTGTTCATCGATGACATACTCATATACTCGAAGACACCAGAAGAGCACGATGGGCATTTGCGGATTGTGTTGGATGTACTGAGGAAGGAGTAGTTATATGGAAAGCTGTCCGAGTGTGAGTTCTTCCTGGACAAGGTGGAGTTCTTAGGACATGTTATGATTGGTGATAGAATTTCAGTAGATCCGAAGAAGATCGCAGTAGTAGAATCTTGGAAGACCCCGAGTTCAGTAGCAGAGATCAGAAGTTTCTTGGGTCTAGCAGGCTACTCTAGAAATTTTGTGCAAGATTTTTCAAGGATTACCGAGCCGATGACTAGACTCACTAGGAAGGACGCAGAGTTTGTTTGGACAGAGGAGTGCCAGGTTGCATTTGAGGAATTGAAGATGAGGTTGACGTCTGCTCCTATTTTGATGTTGCCATAAGGGTCAGGAGGTTTCACTATTTATAGTGATGCATTGGGGAAGGGATGGGTTGTGTTCTTCAGCAGAATGAGAAATTGATTACTTATGTATCTAGGCAATTGCGTACTTATGAGAAGAACTATCCTACCCACGATTTAGAGTTGGCAGTAGTCATCTTTACCTTGAAGTTGTGGAAACACTATTTGTACGGAGAACATATGAAGATCTTCACAGACCGCAAGATCTTGAAGTACGTTTTCACTCAGAAGGAGTTGAACATGAGGCAACGTTGGTAGCTGGAACTGATGAAGTATTTTGATATATCTTTACAGTATCATCCGAGAAAATCTAATGTAGTTGCCGATGCCTTGAGAAGGTATCCGGTAGCTATATTTTTGACGCATGATCGATATTTATTGGAGGATCTGGAAAGCTTAGGCATTGAGGTGATAGTCCCTGGTTTTGCCATGCAGATGTGGGGATTGCAGATACACTCAGAGTTGATGGACAGGATCAAGGCAGCCCAGTATGAGGATGTATCTCTGAGGAGTATCAGAGCTCAGGTAAGAGCAAGATTGGAGGATGATTTCACCATTGCAGATGATGGTTCTTTGCGACATGGTGTTAGATTATGTGTGCCTAGTGGGGAGCTGCGTGAGGAGGTATTACAGAAAAGCGCATCACTCTCAGTATTCCATGCATCCAGGTGCTAAAAAGATATATCAGGATATGCGACAGAGTGTGTGGTGGTATAGCATGAAGAGGGAGGTGACACAGTTTGTATCCAGATGCTTAGTGTGCCAGTAGGTGAAAGCCGAGAGGCAGAGGCCAGGTGGATTACTTCAGCCATTACACATTCCAGAGTGGAAGTTGGAGTATATTACTATGGATTTTATGTCTGGACTTCCACAATCTCCAGGAGAAAAAGATACGATTTGGGTCATCGTTGACAGGTTGACCAAGTCTGCCCACATTTTTCCTTTCAAGGTAGGTTTGTCTATGGAGAAGCTGACAGAGATATATATGAGGCAGATCGTCAGGGTACATGGGGTTCCCGTCAACATAGTCTCGGATCGGGATTGTCATTTTACTTCTCATTTCTGGAGGAGTTTGCAGGTGAGTTTGGGCACCCAGCTCAAATTCAGTACTATATATCATCCCCAGACGGATGGGTAGTCAAAGATGACTATTCAAACTCTCGAGGATATGCTGTGCACCTGTGTACTAGATTTCGGGGGATCTTGGGAGCACCATCTCCATTTGGTAGAGTTTGCTTACAATAACCACTACTAGGCTAGTATAGAGATGTCACCATTTGAGGCTCTGTACGGTCGAAGATGTCGTACTCCCTGGTCATGGGATGATATTGGAGAGAGAGATTTGCTAGGGCCATAGATGGTTAACGAAGAAGGTTAAGTTGATCAGAGACAGATTTCGAATGGTGCAGGACAAACATCGGCATTGGGCCGATAGCCACCGGAGACCTTTGGGGAGGTAGAGTTTTAGATTTTTATTTCGTGCTTGATATTGGTTGTTTGTTATAGATTAAGTTCTTAAGGTTGTATTTTGTTCTAGGTTAGTGGTCTAGTATTTTTGAGGATTTTTTTGACACGAGGCACGATTTATTTCAGTGGAGGCGGGAAGCTTAGTCCGCGATTCAACGGACCTTTCAGTATTCTCAAGAGGGTCGGTGTAGTTGCTTATAGACTAGATTGCCACCTGCATTATAGGGTATACACAACGTGTTTCACGTGTCGTAGTTGAGACAGTACATGGCGGATCCTAGTCACGTATTGGATCACTCGAAGATAGAGGTGGGACCTACTCTTAGCTATCCAGAGCAGCCAGTTAAGATTCTGGATCGGAGAGAGAAGGTGGTGAGGAACCAGACCATTAATTCTTTGGTACGGATCGTATTGAGGCATAACTCTCTGGATGAGTCTACCTGGGAGAGGGAGGATGAAATGCGAGAACGTTACCCATATTTGTTTGTAACTTGAGGTATGTCCTTTCCTGATTTTATTCTGTTTTATTTTTTGGGGATAGTTTTGTCTTTGAATTTTGAGGACAAAATTATTTTAAGGGGGGTAGACTTGTCAATACAATATTTTCTAGCAAGGATATTTTGGTCATTTATAATTAGTTAAATATGTGCTTGTTGTATATTTATTTCTTGTATTATTTAATTAATGTTAGATATTAGATTTGATTTTGGACTTGTGTTAGTGGACCTAACTAGATTAGACAAGACTCATGGACCAACATTTAATTCTAGTTAGATTGAGCCCAACAAACAAGCCCAATAGTTAGCCCATTCATTAGGAGGATGACTTAATTAGTTAAACCAATTGGATTAGAACCTTCCTTCCTTAATTAATTTCTTCATGAAAATCCCCAAAGGGTATTATGGACTTTTCATAGTGACTTGGAGTAGGAGGCAAGGCCGGCCACATAAGGGGGGAGAGAGAGACTCTCTCTTTATTCATTCATAAAAATTCTAGTTCTACAATTTTTTACTTCCAAATTCCTTCATCCCTACACCAATCCCTACCCAAATTCCTTTCCAATTCCTTCTCTAATCACCATTGAAGGCTCTTGGAACAAGGAGGAGACAAGGATCTACAAGGAGGAGGAAAGAGCACAAGTTGAAGGCTATTGACACACAATTTAAGACTTGCATTGGGAATCCATCTCTTAATAGGTAAAATTCAATTTTTCCTCTCTAATTAGACTCTAAATATATAATTTATTCATTAGAAACCCTCCCATATACTAAGGCTACCCATAGAAAGTGGAATTAGGTTCATAGGAGGCCTATGGAGAAAGTTATGTGGTATTTTGTGTCAATTTTGGAGGAATTTCGAGATTGGCAGATCATGTGTTTGTCAATAGGTCAATTAGACCAAATTGATATGTGTTTGATTATATGAGACTAGTGTCATATCCATAATTGGATACATGTAGGCCGTATCATGATAATTTGGCGATACGGGTTGATTTGGGAGTTTTTCTTCTAACACGGGAGTTTAAGCATGTCATATTTTGACACGGACACGTAGATGAGTAGCTAACACTTTGTGTTGCTTCTAATTATAATTCTAGACTTGCTTGTGTCCTTTGGGATACGTTTGGTGGTGTGGTGGAGCCGTATCGCAAGTGTATCATAGATTGAGTGTGATACGGGTACGGTGCACTCCACGTGTTTGATACTTTGCTTTCTAATTAAATTTACCTTGGTTATAACTATGAAAGTATTATATTTATAGTTGTTATATATATATATATATATATATATATATATATATATATATATATATATATATATATATATATAGTTATAGCTATGTTTCTATTTTATTTGTGATGTGTTGGTGGTTATTGGAGAGTAAGAAAGTTCATGTGCACCATTAGTATTGATAACTCTCTCTCTCTCTCACTCTCTCTCTCTCTCTCTATATATATATATATATATATATATATATATATATATATATATATATATATATATATATATATATACACACACGTATGTGTATAAGTGAGTGTAGGGGTATAGGTGTGTGTATGTGTGCTAGGGGGAGCTGTCGGCCAATCAATAAGCTACAGCAGTAGTAATAAGCAGCAGCAGGAGCAATAAGCAGCAACAACAACAATAATAAGCAACAACAGCAGTAATAAGCAGCAGCAGCAGCAGTGGGTAGCAAAAAGCTGCAGCAACAGTAATAAGCAGCACCAACAACAATAAGAAGCAGCAGCAATAAGCAGCAGTAAGCTGCAGCAGCATCAATAAGCAGCAACAACAGTAATAAGAAGCAGTAGCAGCCGTAGTAAGCAACATAGAGAAGCAGTAGTAAGTAGTATATAGTAGCAGTTATAGTACTCAATAGGAGGGATGTCCAAGAGATAATGAATGTATGGGAGTACTAATGTAATATCTGATCAAGGGTAGTAAGGTTGGGTATCAACTTTTGTGTATGATACTAAGAGTATACAATTTAAGTATTAGGAAAAGGTAAGATAACTATTAGTTTATAGTTAAGGTAAGTTTTACATAGTAAGGTATTAGCTAGTATACTCAATATAGCTAGTTGATCTAGTTAAGGTTTTGGTCTAAGTTGCTAGGTAATCATTAATATATATGATATTATCGTTGAGGGTATTAATCTATTAAAATACTAAGGTAATTGTTAGTACTAAGGTATTAGTTATATATTGGTGTTAAGTTTTGATATATAATATTGTACAATTTATATATGTATAGATATTGATACTATATTAATTAGTATAGGTAATGGGTTTGTGTATCAAGAGGAGTGTGTAGGTGGTGTGATACCGTATTGGTTCAAAGCCAAGATATTCACTTAGCATTAGTTTAGCTAGGGGTACTATATATTTTATCTTGTATATATATATATATATTATTGTATTTTTATATCTAATAATTTACGTATCTTATGATACAGTATAGTACGTATCTTATGATACAATATAGTGTCGATACTCTAGTATCCTAACATAGCTAATATAGCCTAATTATATAGTGTATGGACCCAATATCCTAGAGATGGACTCATACAATCTAGAAATAGCTAGTTTAACCAAGTTTGACTAGTTTGACCTAGAGTTGACCTAGTTTGGCTGTTTTAACTTAGATATGGCTTTATGACTTAGAATTTGACTAGTTTAACTTATTTTCATTCCAAAATCTTGTATTGATGTAATATTCCATATTTAGGTCTCTGAGGCACCGTTCCAGACATCTTTGATACTATTTACCGAATTCCAGGCAAGTACATTCTCAGATAGTTTCTCATTTATGATATCCCCTATATTTTTTGCATTTAGTATATATATCCTTGATTTCTTGACACAATGGTTACACGGATTGCTATATCCAGATCTTGTCATAAGATGTTATTCCTTGGTATTTATGGTGTATCTTGTGCAAGCCTTATTTCTTGTTCTTCTTGTACATATACAGACATTGATTCTTGGGGAGACTAGCTACCTACCTAGTGAATCCCGTGTCATAATGTACCATGGTTGGATCCACTATACTAGTCGGCGCGGGGAGTGTTATTGTAGATATGTGATCATACCCTCCTTGGGCATGTCTTGTTCCTTGAATAGTATTAGTCATAACCGTACGTATGATTAAATTAGGCCATAATCCTTGTGCAAGTTTTCAAGCCGATCACATGTTGAAGCTGGTATTCACTCACTTAGTAGTAGTATTTCTTGCTCATTTCTATGATGCTCATTCTTGTATTTATTTCTAGTATTTCGATTGTGCATATCTCTTGTGCCTGTATATTGTATCTTGTATATTCGCTCTATTTACTATTACATAGTTTATTTTATTTATTGGAACTGCTGTTAGAGATGTACTTTGCTCCTTTCATGACTGGATATATTTTTTCCAAATGACACTGAGGAGTGGTATCCCACTCACTACGGGCCTCAGGACATAGTTTGCTTAGAGCTAGAGACCTTGGCTCAGGAGGGTCTCATCCCGGTTGAGACAGACAACCCAGTACCCTTAGATCATTAGATAGATTTATTTGCACCGAATTTGTCTCTAGCATTTGTTATTAGTATTTTTTTAGATGACTCTTTGGGTTTTATTTTGTCTTGTGAGTTGTATTTGACTCTTCAGTTCTTATATAATATTCATTGATTGTTCCATCTTATAGATCTATGATTGAGTATTCATATTTTATTGGTGGCATTATTATATCTTGATTGCTAGATAGATAGTTTACCCAAACAATATTCTATCGCTGATGCTACGGCGTAGGCTGGACGTTATTCGCTACTCGTGCCCTTACACCGGGTGCAGATTGTGACAACAACGACCAATCCACCGACCTAAAATATTCTTCCTTTGACCTTTCAATTAAAAGCTCTTGAAATACGTGCTTGGTATAGTTTAATGCATTGTTGAACGTGCATGCACTTTTCATCCAATACTTCTAATTTATGCAAGCGTAATCGATCATTATTCTCTAATGTTAGCTCATTACCAATAGCTATTCTGAGAGAAGGTATCTGGATTTCAAGTGGAATGGCCGCTTCACATCCACAGACCAGAGAGAATGGTGTACAACCAGTTGGAGTTTGAACTATTGTACGATAAGCCCATAAATACTCTCCAAATTTCTCATTCCAATCGCGTTTGGTTGATGAGACAAACTTTTTGAGGAGTTTGATTATTGTCTTATTGAAGGCTTCTGCTAAGCCGTTGGTTGCTAGATTGTAGGCCGTAGATGCTATATTTTGGATCTGATTCTTGTCACAGAACTGATAAAATGCTTGACTGGCAAATTTTGGCATGTTGTCATGTATTATCCTCCGGGGAATACCGAAACGATAGATAATATGGGGTTTGACGAAGTTAATTACGTTGGACATTTTAACTTCGATAAGTGGGATTGGTTCTGCCCATTTGGAGAAGTAATCAGTTATTACAAGTATAAACTGATGTACTCTAGAAGAAGAAGGGCCGATTGTACTGATAATATCCATTTCCCAAGCTTTATAAGGCCAGGAGGCAACTGTAGGGTATAAGAACTCTGCTGGTTGGTGGATAAAATCAGCATAAATTTGACATGATCTGCATTTACGGGCGTAGTCTACGATATCTGCCACCATGGTGGGCCAATAATAACCAATTCTCCTGAGACAGTCTTGTAATTTAGGACCCGGCTGATGTGTTCCACTGATGCCATCGTGAGCCTCAAAGAGTGATTGTCTTGCTTCAGGGTTGAAAAGACAATGTAACACCAATCCATCATAAGAACGACGATATAATATTTTGGACGAGGCATCATAGTAGAATCAGAGTGAGCATCTTCTAATGAAAGTGGCTTCTTTCGGATCTTCTGGAAGAATTCCTTAAGCAGCATAGTCTATAAAAGGGTTTCTCTAATCTTTATCCATGAAAGTTGAAGTTATGATGTAAATCTGTTCAACGTACAAGTTATTTTTATACAGAACAACCCTCATCCTGTTATCATAATTGAGTATTATCTCTTTAGGGGAACAAACAATGATACTGCTAGGCCGGCCAAAGCATCAGCTTCCATATTCGGTAAACGAGGCACATGCTCGATGAAGAATCCTTTGAAAGTAAAAGCCAGTTCGATTGTCTCTTGATGATAAGTGATGGGGTCTTCATGTCGAACCTCAGTTTAGAATCTCCATAGGCTTTAAGATATTCTATATCTAATTCTTTAGCTAATTGGAGACCGATGAGTAGAGCATTATACTCTTTCATGTTATTGGAATATGGTTCACTGAGAGAATATGCTCGATGAATGAGTAGTTTGTCAAGAGATACTAGGACTATGCTAACTCCAGCTACTATGTTGCCTTTGGGTCCTATTCTTGATGCGCTGTCAAAGAATAGTTGCCAGGTGTCATCTCTCATTTCTATATTAGATTCTAAAACTTCATCTGGGATGTCTGTAGAAGCATGAAAAATACGGTGGATGGCTATACGCAGCATATTGATGCAGAGCAGCGTAAATAGAGGCCTTCAGAGCCATCAAGCATACAACAGAGCTTTCTTTGCCAAACACAGCATGAAATATAAGCTCAACGTAAGGCAGTACGTCCAAACCGCTTCAGCATAAACAGGGGGCTTCATCGACTCCCGGGCGTGAAACCCATCCTCTTGCAACGCAGCATTGAAGTGTACAAGAGACGCTTTGTATTCCCCGAAGTGAACCTGTCAGATCCTGCAATGAACCTGACGTCTGGACTTCTGACAAAGGGATACTGCTCGACTACCCAGGGATACTGCTCGATTACCCAGACGATGGCTATAATGATGGCACGGCACTGCGACCCAGGCTGTCATTTACCGCCATCTCCTTTGCGTAAACTGCTTTTATGTGCACGAAGGGATACGCTGCCTTGTTTTATACAAGAAGACATGAGCTATTTTCGCTCTGCAGTAGACAAAACCGCCTGCCACATCAAAAGCTACAATCCGTACGGGGCTCGAGGCACGTCTCTACGTCTAATGCACAGAGCAATGACAGTTTCTCGAGGCACGTCTCTACGACTGATGCGCAGAGCGGTGACAGTTTCTCGAGGCACGTCTCTACGACTGATGCGCAGAGCGATAATAATTTCTCGAGGCACGTCTCTACGACCAATGCACAGAGCGATGACAGTTGCTCGAGGCACGTCTCTACGACTGATGCGCAGAGCGATGACAATTTCTTGAGGCACGTCTCTACGTCTAAAGCATAGAATGGTGGCAGTTTCTCAAGACACGTCTCTGCGACTGATGCGCAGAAGGGCTACAAACCTTCAAAAACATGCCTCCATATTTAATGCACAGGATGGTGGCAAATCTCTGTATTTAATGCAAGAGATTTGATTATATCTTCAAAAGCCGTAATTCCGGCTAAGACGTCCACATCAGCACTATGGCACGGTGCGTAGCGACTTCTACACCCATTCAACTCCTGTGCTCACTTGGCTTCTACGCCTACTCGGCCTCTACGACCACTTGGCTTCTACGCCCACTCGGCCTCTATGACCACTCGGCTTCTACGCCCACTCGGCTTCTACGCCTATTTTCGGCTCTTATGCCTACTTGGCTTCTACGCCATGGTGATAGGCATTGGCTTCTACGCCCACTTCTTTTACACGAGGGATACCTACCTACGTGGCTTCTACGCCGTGATCTTCGTAGCGATTATACACATTTTGTCCCTTAGTTGGACCCGCGTCACACGCTCATTCAAAGGATCATCTATACGCAGGCATTGGTTATTTTAACCGTTGTGTAAAAGGGTGCTGTACTTTCCACTCCTCGGTTTCTACACCGACGGAGTGGTCACTGTCACCAAACTCTATAAATAGAGACCTCTATCAATGAGGGACAAGGTCAACAAATTGGAAGGTCGGAAAATTGGTCAAGAAAACTGATATCAGGTCCAAGGTCGAACTTCCAAGAAAGATCGAACTAGAGGTCAAGAGAGAGAGAGAGAGAGAGAGAGAGAGAGAGAGAGAGAGAGAATCCGGAGCTCAGACAAAGAGTAGGGATCGACAACTTTGGCATCGTACATCCACCCTCCTTTGCAACCTTCGAAGCTGCTTCCTGTCTTCTACGGCACTTCTTCATCATCGTGTGGTCCAAGGGCTAAAGTGATCGACTGCAGATCAGACACCTATAGCAATATTTACCCAGATTAAATAAATTATACTCCCACATCCTCGTATAGGATCAAATTGTACAAGTTTGTTTGTAAACCAAAGAAGGCAGGTTTCGTGTAAACCCCATCTTGAATACATCTTCATTCTTTCGTTTTCTACCACAAACAAGATGGCGACTCTGCTGGGGACATCTTTCTCTTCTGATGAGGAAGTAATTGCTCAACACGATGTGGTATCTGTAGGAACCATGAAGAAGACACTGGTCGTCCAATTCAACCAGTCTGCCTACGAAGACATGCTTCGAACCGGGGGTAGCTCTCACCCTCTCTTCGTCCAAGACAACAGAAAGCTGCGTAAGGTCTGGATGCCCAAGACACCCTCTACCATTCCTGTGGACTCTCCGATCTCTCCGACCAATGAGGTTGTAGCATTGCTCCCTCCGTGTCCTGCACGTAAAATTTAGTCTCCCGCTACGCGCGGTACAGACGAAACTTCGGACAAAGCCTCAACGCTAACCCAGAAGTACCCACTATGCTCTACGCGTAGAAACCAGTCTCTCGCTACGCGCGGTACAGACAAAACTTTGGGCAAAGCCTCAGCGCTAACCCAGAAGTATCCACTGTGCTCTACGCGTATAAACCAGTCTTCCGCTACGCATGGTACAGACAAAACTTCTGATGATGCCTCAGCGCCAAATCGAAAGTACAAATCACGCTCCGTACGCAAGACAACATCTGACCTCTACGAGGAACCAGATGAGCGCTGTGATCTCCGCAAGGGAAAGCAAGCGGCAGAGTAGTCAACTTCTCGGCCTTTATGCCCGCGAGGGAGCAATCCGCCTACCCTCCGGATTACGCGAGAAGCCGATGGCCGACTGAGGACCTCTTCAGCTTTACGCCAGTCTGAGCAAATCTCCAAATTACGCCAGGCAAAGTCCTACGGCGTAAAGCAAGCTCAAGTTACAGAAAGATACCCTCCCCGGGGATTATCCGCCACCCAGATGGCCAACCTGTTATACACAGGTGGCACAGGGAAAACCATGGTGCCCAATCTCTGCATACCCACTGATGGGAACAGAAGGAACAAGCTGTCTTCTTCTTCTTCTACTCCTCCTGACTTGCGCAAATATCTAATCCAAAAGCATAAGGAAAGGGGACCTTCCAACATGTCTATTATGCCCCCTGGCGAGCAATGTTGTAATAGTCATAAGATTGTGATTGACTGCTGCTGTTCTAAAGCAAAACGGTCGGTTTTTGACCGGTTGAGCTACTCTCTGTCTTTCCAGGAAGAAGAGCCCGCGCATGCATCCGTGAACATGGCTTCGCATATACCTGGAGGAAGCTCAGGCTCAAGACGTCCGTCCTCTAGAACTCCGAGACGAAGGAGATCCAATATGCTCCTCAGAGACACTGAAGATGGGGTGTTCCAGAACACTCGTTCGAGGTCACAACAACTGACTTCGTACTCCTCTGATTTCGACGCTGAGAGTCGCCATTCCCCCGAATCAAATACGGAGAGTATAGAGTCGACTTCTGCAGCAACCTATACGCATCCTTCGACGATGCCTAGGGAAATGGGAGTTTATGCCGTTGAAGATGAATGCGAGGAAGCTTCGCCGTCAGGAAACGCAGAACAATGCATCACTATACTGGAGACATCTCTAAAATAAATGCAATCCATAATGGAGAACATGTACCAGATGATGCTAACTCAGCACGCAACTGTCATGGCTCAAGCATCGGTCCCGCTAACTCAGATACGTGTGGGGGTGGACTTACCACCATCCAACCCGAGCCAAGAACCTGCTCTAGATCAAGAGTCAGCAGTTCCTCCGCTTCCTCACTCAGAGAATGCATTACCTTTCGTCGGAGTTACGATACAACCAACTCTGCACTACACCGTAGTCCCGCTTCCGACTAAAAATCCGATGCAGGCAGTAAGGGAGTTGAAAGCCCAGTTTGATGCCTTGAAGCACAAAGATCAGCTCAAGAAACTGGGAATCAACCAGCCTTACCCAGCTATCTGGGAAGAGGTCCCTTTCCCTCTGAGGTACAAACCTCAGACTATGGCTCTGTTCGAGGGAAAAATATCACCAAGTCAGTACATGAACTATTTCAGTATGATGACGGTGATACTACAAGGGAACGACGCCCTCCTCACTCTGGTGTTCAAAGGCTGCCTCTCAGGAGTAGCCTATCAGTGGTACCGTAGCTTGGCGGATAACTGCATTACGTCCTTCGAAGACTTCAAAGCTTTATTCTTCACACGATTCTACGAGGGAGGAATGGACATGTCTATGTCCTCTCTCATCGAAGTCAAGCAGAGGGAAAAGGAAGACGTTCGCACCTTCGTCGAATGTTTTCGTCAGGCCACCTTATAGATGCCTCCAGAAGGTCCAAACTCTGCGTTAGTAGACATTTGCAGGAAGAACCTCCTTCCCGTAGTCTCGGTGTTTACAGGACCATATCAGTTCCATGATTGGCCCTCGTTCATCATCTCGGCAGTAGCCGCCGAAGACAACAGTCGCAAGGCACGCGACAATGGCATCATGATCTCCGCCTCTGACAGAGATAAAAGGTTATCTCCCAACAGCGACCATCCACGCAGCTCCAAGGGAAAAGAAGCTCTGGCGATCAATACGGCCAGACAAAAGACCACGGCAACCGCACAAGCGAGACCCGGGACCTCCAGGCCCGTCGAAGTCTACTCTTTCGACGACGACGATATCCCAAGTATATTCGAGTGTCTCGTCAAAAGTGGCAAGATCACCCTTCCGGAGCTAAGACGGCTCCAAGAAGTCGGCAGTACAAACGACCCCAAATACTACATCTTCTACAGATACGTGCACCATCCGACAAAGGTGTATTACATACTGAAAAGGAAGATCCAGGGTCTGATCGATGCTAAAGCCATCACCCTGCACAACACCGAGAAGACGGTAACGGCCAACATAATCTCTCTGCGGTTTGGCAATCTGCCTTCCCAAGAAGTCTCGAACGGTGTCACACCCATTTCTCGGACCATGATGAACATCGTCAATCTCCCTCCAGCTAGGGGTCAAAATTATGACCTGGTACCCCTAACCACCCGGCAGGGCGAGATTTGTGGGTTCATCCGGATTTGGTGTCAGAGCTGGAGGAGAAGAATAAAGCTACTAAGGCTACATCTAGGAAGAGGTCCAAATACAAACCATGCCATATGGTCGCAACTTCTTCGCCATCAGACGAAGACGAGGTATTTGCTGCAACCCGTTCAGGGAAAGCCTACCTCAACGACTTGGAGCGGAAGCCAGGCCTCAACTACGGAAGAGGCAGACGAACGCAGCTACGCGGCGACCCCCGCTATCAACAAACTCGTTTCAGGTTAGGATATGCCACCCCCCTTATGACTTTCAAGTCAGATGAGGACATCTTTTCCTCTTCTCAGAACGGCTCGTCGCCCTCCGACTCACCTGATGCTCTCGAACAAACACAATCAGTGAATTTGGTAGTGGCAGATCCCTTTGAAGCAGATGAACAGGATCCTGAACTGTTTGAGAATGACTCTTGGGCCCAACAAATGGATACACAGTGGGAATTCTGCTTCGAGCAAAGGGAACCTCCCACCAAAGATGAAGTTATCCAGGTTGATGTTGGGGGTGAACTTTCGCCAAAGCCGATATTTATCAGTAACAATCTTCCCCCAGCTGAAAGGGAAGAAGTTATCCAGCTGATAAAAGAGTATATCGATATCTTTGCATGGGATTATGAGGACATGCCGGGCCTTGACCCAAAGGTGGCTACTCACAAACTCAACATATTGACCGACTCAAAGCCTGTGAAGCAGCACCAACGTCGGTTCCGCCCGGATATGATGGACGCCATCGAAGCTGAAGTCAAGAAGTTGATAGCCTGCGGTTTCATCCGGGAAGAACAACATCCCGACTGGGTCGCCAACATTGTCCCAGTCATGAAGAAAAATGGGAAAATATGTATCTGCATCGATTATCGAGATCTGAATACAGCCTGCCCCAAGGATGAGTTCCCTCTTCCCATCACGGACATCATGATCGACAACACCTACGGTTTTGAACGCATGTCTTTCATGGACGGATTCTCAGGATACAATCAGATCAAGATGCATCCCGAAAACGAGAAGCACACTACCTTCCGGACACCGTTGGGGGTATATTGCTATAAGGTCATGCCCTTCGGATTGAAGAACGCCGGGGCTACATACCAACGGGCTATGAGTAACATATTCCATGAGCATTTACACAAAATAGTAGAATGTTACGTGGATGACATAGCCGTTAAGAGCCGCATCAAAGATAATCACATTCAAGACTTGAGGACGGTATTCGAGTTAATACGCCAATATCAACTCAAGATGAACCCTACGAAGTCCTTTCTGGGTGTATCTAGTGGCAAATTTCTGGGATTTGTCATCACCGCCAGAGGTATCCAAGTGGACCCTGACAAAGTCCAGGCCATCGTAGAAATGCGACCGCCCCGCAATCTGAGGGAACTCTGAGGATTTCAAGGCCGTCTGGCTTATATCCGGAGATTCATATCCAACCTCTCGGGAAGATGTCAGCCCTTTTCGCATCTTATGAAGAAAGGTGTATCCTTCGTATGGGACAAAACCTGTCAACAAGCGTTCGGAGATATCAAGCGCTATCTCACCAGTCCGCCAGTTCTGGTGCCTCCCGTCATGGGAAGACCATTCTTGCTGTATGTTAGAGCGATGGATCATTCTCTGGGAGCTCTCCTTGCACAAAAGAATGATATGGGTCACGAACAGGCTATCTACTACCACAGCAGGATGATGGTCGGAGCCGAACACCGGTACAACCCAGTGGAGAAAGAATGCTTGGCTCTGATGTTCTCTATCCAGAAGACGCGACACTATGTCACCGGCCAGACTATTCATATCATCTCCAGGATCAACCCTCTTCGAGTACTGATGAGCAAGCCAAGTGCTCTTAATTCCTGACTCTTGACTTGGGCTATGCTGTTAACACCATATGACATGGTATACGTCCCGCAGAAGTCCATCAAAGGCCAAGCGCTGGCCGACTTCCTAGCTGCTCATCCGATCCCGGAGGCCTCCAAATTATACGAGGACATCCCCGACGAAGTTGCAGAATGTAATTCTGCAATGGAAAGTGACGCATGGCAGTTGTTCTTCGACGGCGCCTCCAGGACTGGTCCTAAGGGAAACGTGATTTCAGGAGTAGGAATCATCCTGGTCACTCCTGATAAACTCGTCATCTACCGAGCATATTCTCTTAGCGAGCCATGCTCCAACAATGTGGCAGAGTACAAAGCTCTGCTAATCGGGCTCAAAGTCGCCAAAGAGTTGGGGGTCGAGTCCCTGGAAGCTTTCGGTGATTCTCTGCTTATAGTCAATCAAGTCAGGGAAATATATGAAGTCCAAAATTCAGACCTCATCCCCTATCACCAAGCAACGGTCGAGATAGCCATGACATTCAAAGGGTTCTTCCTAGAGCATGTACCTCGATCTTAGAATCTGGAAGCTGATGCCCTAGCCAGTCTAGCTGCGGATTTAGCCACTCTTATAAAAAGGCAGGATTCGGTAATCCTTCTAAACAGAGATTTATTCTGTGTGAAGAACAACTTTCACATAGAACGCAGCTATGCTGTGAACACAGATCCCCCTAGAAGAGACTGGAGAAGTCCCTTCTTAGATTTTGTCGCATACATAATCTTGTCGAAGGACCCCAAAGAAGCAGTATCCGTCAAAAGAAGATCATTACGCTTCTACTTCGATGCATCTTCACAATGCCTATATTGCCGGACCTACGACGGACTGCTATTGAGATGTCTTTCTAACGACGAAGCACAGCAGATTATTCGAGAAGATCACAACGACGTGTGCGGAGTGCATCAACCCGGTCCTAACCTACAGGATCGTATCAGGAGAATGGGCTATTACTAGCCCACTATGATCGCAGATGCGATCAACTATGCAAGACAATGCAGAGCCTGTCAGGTTCATGCAGACTTCATACATCAATTGTCTGAATATCTACATCCTACGGTTGCATCTTGGCCTTTCGAAGCATGGGGTATGGATATCATTGTTCCTATTCACCCGTCTTCTTCCAGAGGTCACCGGTTCATACTGGCCATCACGGATTACTTCTCCAAATGGGCAGAGGCAATCCCTCTTGCTGAGGTAAAGACGTCTAATGAAATCAGCTTCATCAAGCATCACATCATTTATCGCTTTAGGATTCTCCGAAGGATAATCCATGACAATGGGCCTCAGTTCATCAGCCAAGCATTTCATCGATTTTTCGATAAAAATCGGATACATAATATTGCCTCTACGGCATATTATCCAGCTGCTAATGGTTTGGCAGAAGCTTTCAACAAAACCATTATCAAACTCTTGAAGAAATTCGTCTCTTCAAACAAAAAAGATTGGAATGAGAAGCTGGGCGAATGCCTCTGGGCATACCGCATAACGGTACGAACACCGACAGGTTGTACCCTATTTTCACTGGTCTAAGGGAGCGAAGTAGTTCTCCCCATTGAAATCCAGATCCCGTCGCTCAGGATAGCCGTGACTAATGAGCTGACTCAAGAAAAGAATGACCTGTTAAGGCTTCAAGAGCTAGAAGGATTAGACGAGAAATGCCTCCAAGCTCAACAGCGCATCGCGCTCTACCAAGCACGCATTTCCAAAGCATTCAATCATAAAGTAAAGAAAAGAGTGTTCAAAGTTGGCGAGCTAGTTTTAGCCGTAAGAAGGCCGATGATCCTTACTCACAGGAGTAAAGGCAAATTCCAGCCCAAGTAGGAAGGCCCTTATGTGATCGAGACAACGTTCTCAAACGGCGCTTACCGGTTAGCCCAATCTAATGGAGACCTGTTAATGGCTCCTATCAACGGTAAATTCCTGAAAAGGTACTATGCTTAACCTACTCTGCTCAAGTAGAATATAGCGAGAATCTCAATTCTGACAAAACTACTTCCAAAACAAAACTAGTTGGGTCATATTCTATCATGTTCGTATGACCTCTGAATAGATATATCCTGCTAAAAGGATATCAATAGTCTATCACGTTCATACTACCTCTGCTATCACTCTCGCCCAAATATGTCATTTACATTCCGAAATGATGGGTCCACAAAAGTCGAAAAAGAGTCGCTTTTATTTATTCCCAAAAAGAGCAGAATTACATTTAGGAAACAAAAATAAGAAAGGGTACATCATTATGGGGGAGCAGTCAGATCGCGAATCAGCTCTACCAGTGCAGCTATCCTCTCATCCCTGCAAACCAAGGAATCAGTACGGGCCCGCTCCAACCGTGCCTCGGGATTATTCATAAAGGACAGCTCGGCCCTTGCCCGAAGAGAGCCAGCACGGGCAGCTTCTGCGCGCTCCAGATCCCGTCGTGCCGTGCTCAGTTGCTGCATCTAGACCTACCAACGACTGAGAAGCCCACTCCTCTGCCAGAGCGAGTTTTTCCTTCAACTTGCGGGCCCTCGCTGCATTCCCTTCATGCTCGGATTGGCACTTCGTCTGAAGAGCAAGGGCCTCCTCCACGAAAGCTTTTCTTTCATCCATCTCCAGCTTATGTGCTTTGATGGAGTAATCTAGGCTTTCCAGCTATTTAGTAAGCCGCGCAGTCATGAGGTCATATCTAGCCTGGACCTCAGCTTTAAGGCTGCCCCGAGCCAGCTGTAAGTATTCGTTAATAGGTTGCTCCAAACCATTAACCATCGCCTCCAGGGCGTCAGCTACCCCAGAATCGCCGAACTCCTTGACCGCCCCGATCGAAAACTGAGAAGCCTTCTTCAAACACTCGAAGTCTAGGTTCTTCGCCAACACCATTGATATCAGCATTTTTAAACTGGTGTAAAAGAGGCTGGTGTATTGCTCGGTCAGCGCGACTAGATCCGATTGGACGCCATGAGTGGCCGCAATATTGGTAAGTCCCCCTCCAGGAATAATTGCAGACGAGGTGGCCACAGTTGCCGCCTCGATGGGTGGTGCGACCGAAGGAGGTGCGACAACGACGGTCGAAGTCATCGACATACTCGCGAGAGGCGAGGTCACAACAACGGGTTCGTCCTCCTCTTGAGGTAACGAAACCACTCCGGGCGAGCTGGTCCCCGAAGATATTTCTTCCTCGAAGTCGGGCGCCTCCGTGTCATCACCAAGAGCCCGAGCAGAGCCAGGAGGCGCTTCAACGCTATACTCCCCGTGGACGCCGTCCCCTGAGAAGAGGACAAGAAAGTTGATATCAATATGATGATAATCTTCCTAAGAGGAGACATAAAGATGACATTTACCCGTATCCAACAATATATATGCCGCATCTACAGCCCACGTAGCTAAATCATGCCTTAATGACGCAATACGAACTGTCATACCTGGAGAAGGGGGTGGGCCTACCGACACCACCAGGTGCTCTACCGAGCCTTCACTAAGTCGCGGTCGTGGTTCGTCAGCTGGAATCTCGCCAGGCGATTTCGTTCCACTACCGGAGGCGGTGGCAGTAACGGCAGACTCAAGTAGGGGTTCTTCGACACCGCCAGCCGAAACTGAGGGTCCCTCTCCGAAAGGCGAGAAACCTCCAATCAAAGAGACATCCCCAACAGGGGAGACATCAGGTTCCTCTCTAGGAGCTCGATACCAGGAATCCGGAGAGGACGAGCAACCGTCTTCTTCTTCCTCTTGCGAGGGGAAGTCTGCTTCGAAGCAGGAGCCCTTCGCTTCCCAGAGACTGCCAAAGCCCCCGCAGGAGGAGGCACTTCACACCTCGGCACCGACACCAGAGGCACATCCGGAGTGACGGACCCCTCACCCTCGTCAGACGAAACCGAGGGGACTTCGACTCTTCCCCCAGATTTGGGAGAAGGTACCCTAAAGCTTCCACGTATGTCAAAATCGCGATGGAAGGTGTTGATCGCCACGTAAAACTGGGCATACGAATGGAGGATGCGCAGCTCCGTGGAGAGTGTGACGACCGGCACGATGAAGATTGCTCCCGTGCAACCCATGATAAAATATCGCCATCCTCTGGCTCTATCAATGAGTCCGCCCCTGGACCTGAAGCTGGTGACGGCATTGCCCACATGCAGCTGATCGTACCCAAACTGCCTGGCGAACCGACTGGGCAAGTAGGGCTCGAAGAAACAATGATCTTCGCTTCTGTACAGCAAATGGGAGGGTCTAATGCAGACCAACCAATTAAAGCTTTCGAGAAAAGATTGGTCTTCTCTCCACCTAAATCCTCAAGCCTAATCCCCGACTAATTACGATGTATAGGGGGGACAGTGCAGAGGAGCTTCCAGCAATGACCGAGGCTCAGCACGAGCCGACAGTCTAAAACTTTCACGTTCCAGGGAGAGTCCTTGTAGTTCAGCAAGAAATTGCCCCCCGAGCTACTACCAGGGCCGGGAGACATCACCCGGGGGTTGTGGAGAATTAACCATCCCATCAAATACAGGTATGGTAACTCTAACCGGGGAAAGCTATCACGCCGAGCTTCATCAACGAGCAGTCCATCAGTCATGGCTCTCAAACCAGCCTGTATACGGCACACCATGGCAGGGAGCAAGCCCAGTCTTGCCCCGAACACCAGACGCACAGCAGGCCAGAGGATGTTTCGGTGAATGCGGTCCGCGGACGCGATGCCGGGCACCACTACTCGACGCAGCCAGATGGAGAGAAAGCCAGCCAGCCTGGCTTCCTTAGACAGAGGCCTGCGGCAGCGCCTCAAGTAACTGTAGGCCTTAGTGCCTTCAGGGTACTTTCCTACCCCGTCATTGAGAATCTGATCTGGAGCTTTAGCGTCCTCCATAAGATCCTCGACGACCTGGGCACTGAGCACGTCCAAACAGTTCACGGGCTCATTCTTGCCCCCCGAAACTTTCTCCGACTTGACGGCCCTGGCCCGGTGGAAGAAGAGGTAGGACATCCACTTAGTGGTGTGAGCCAAATCAGAAGGCTCATCATAAAAAGCAGTACACGCAAAGTAGTGGCACATCAGCTCCAGATACACCTCCACAACCCGAGGGTCCGAGTCCTCCAACTCCCGGTTGGTGGGAACATACTCTTCATATGGGGTGTCCCCCATCGGCAGTCTCGAGATCACTCCCATCTCATGGAGGGCCAACCCCAACTCCCCCAGTGGAGTGGCAAAGGTCCCGGTGAGCAAAATGTATCGCTCCATCAGTGCCAGAAATAGGTTAGGGTTGGGAGGCAGCCCAACACTCATCGCACTCACAGCAGCATACAGTCCGATGACCTCCAACTCTTTCCGAAAATGCTTCAAGGTCCAGTCAACTAGGCAAGCCCATCGGAGGTTTATTGGGGTGATCCACCCATTGCACTGAGGATTCTCCTTGGGATATACACCCCCTCGCCCCATGAAGTCGTTACAGAAACTCGGCAACTGGACAGGCTGGATCACAGAACTGTCTTCACTCGGGACGCTGCCCGGACACAGTCCCCTGAACAGCGTCACAACGTCAGAGGGGCGGCTGACAAACGACCCCTGGTCAGCTCCTTTCAGATGAAAGATCTTCCCCGGCTTGCCGTGAAGATCGGGAGTCAGCGTCCACGACATCCTCCTGGAATGTGTCGCATGGGAAAAAGTCGAGATGGGATAATCTCTCGACATCGTTGGCAGGTACAAGACTACACTCTCAGCGGGGAAAACCCAGGGTTCTCTCTTGGGCTTCGTCTGGGACTGTTTGTCAATCATGTCCCCAAAAAGAAAAGCCGGCTTGATGTACTGTTCCCCGTCTATGTACGTCAGGGGCTCCCCGTTAATCATGTTCAGCAACGTCCGCTCGCCCTGAGCCGATATCAAGATCTCCCTTCCTTCAGGATACTGGGGTCCGGAGATAGGAAATGTCACGTGGGATAGATCCTCCAGATAGTTTGAGTGCAGCATCCCGGCAGCGGAACCCATCACCTCGGCCAGTGGAGACTCATGCAAGTTAACTGCAAAAGTGCAAGGGAAACACGTCATTACAAATCTTGCAACATAAAGACCAAGAAACGATAGTCTGTGCTCTATGCCAAGACTGTACAAAATTTGGTCATTTTATGTCGGAAGTCACATCCAGAAGCATAATTGGCGGTATACAGTCCGTGCTTTATGCCAGACTGCCAAAATTCTAATTATTAAGCCGGAGGTCCCATCCACAAGCGTAAAACTAAAATTTTATAGTATACACCAAGTTTTCGGCAGTCAGAGCTTTTACGCTCAAAACTGCGAAAAACATGGAGTTTTTACGCTGGCACATTAGAAATGTGGGCGTAAAAGATAAAAACGTCTCCGTGCGTCATCTTCCTCAAAGAGGCTATCAGCACAGAAGACGACCTAGTACGGTCACGTTCAACGTGTGCGAAGGATTTTTCGTCATTCTTTGTCATCCCAAAGGCTCTACCTTTAAGGCCAGGTGCGCTACTCGTCGGCGGGATACTTCGCTCAGAAGAACGTTCACCTTGCCCGACCGAAGACTCTCTCGCTGGGGCAGAAGAACGAGAAGAAGAACCTATACTCTTTCCCTTAGCGGAGGGGATTTGTTTCGGCGCCATTTCTGAAGACTCGGAATGCTCAGAGAAAGAACGAGAGAAAAAAAACTCAAATAGTCGAAGGCTCTCTTTCGCAGATGACAGATGAAAAGTTTTTCTCTCAAAAGCTTGGGATATATATAGAGTTTGGGTCGACTCCTTGAATCCTCGGATGGACTCCTCGAAACCCGAACCAAATCTCGTAATTAATATTTGGTTATGATTGGGTCCTACGTCAGCCTATTATTCAGAGAAGGCGGACAGTCAGCAAATTCGAAGATTTTTTCGTGCAAAAATAGGTCAGCGGTTCCTACGCTAAGGAGCTTTCTACGCTCGACAGCAACAGATCTACGGTTTTACGCTCGTAAGCTACAAGTCTATGATTTTATGCCCGGATGCCTTTGTGCTCGGTAGCTTTTATGCTCGAGAGGCTACAAACCTACGACTTTACGCTCAGCAGATACCAAATCGATGATCTCATGCTCGGTGGCGTTTAGTTTATGCTCGGAGGCAACGGATCCACAACCTTATGTTCGAAAGATTTTTTTTATTCACAGGCTACAAATCTACAGTTCTACGCTAAGGAGCTTTCTACGCTCGACAACTACAGATCTACGGCTTTTACGCTCGTAAGCTACAAGTCTATGGTTTTATGCCCGGATGCCTTTGTGCTCGGTAGCTTTTATGCTCGAGAGGCTACAAACCTACGACTTTATGCTCAGCAGATACCAAATCGATAATCTCACGCTCGGTGGCTTTCTATGCTCAATAGGCTACGAACTCAGGATTTTTAGCTCATCTACACTACGGATCTCTGACTTTCTGCATATCCGAACAGTTCTCGAGGCGGTCGATTACAGGAGTTCACACAGAAGATACTCTTTTTTGACCTCAAGATATCCCAAGTACCCGAAACATACAGAGTTCAAATATTGAGAAATTACTCTTCTCGGGTCAATTGGAGGTTCATCCAGAAATCCAGTCTGCATATTTCATCTACAGCTCAAAGATGGCGACTCAGTTCGACAGCTATTTCTCGCCCTATTCCAAGGGATTTTTGAGAAATCATTCTTGAAGATGAAGTCTAAAACAAGAATTCTGTTTACACAGAAGTGAAAGCAACAGTTCAGAGCTCTACGCGGTTCCTCAGTCCTAGCAGCTGGACAGTTCTAAATGTTCAAAATGCTCAACAGCGTTCTATGGACTATTCGCTATGTACAAAAGGACAGGACCTAGCACTCTTTCTAAACAGAGTCGACGTAAAGAATCGGACGTGTCAAAGCTACACATATTCAGACTTCACAGCAACGTATGGCAAGATGATCATATGAAGAAGCAAGACAATTTTATTAAAAGATTAAAGTCATGATTACATATGAGGGAAATCCAATCTACAAGGGTTTTTTTCTATTTTCCATGATTACATATGAGGGAAACTCTATCTGCAAGGGATTTCCCCATAGTCGTCTGAAGATCGCCCAGAAGCTGTTCTAACAGGTTCTCATATGGGCACAATTCTTCATCCATCTTCTCTAGCAGTCAGTCAGTTCCAGCAAACTGACTGACATGGCAATGATCAACGACAGGAGAATACAGAGTTGGGGCTTGCATAAATTATGCAGATTCCATGCTCCGTGCACCGTGACAGATTGAGTTGAGGTATTCCACCCAACTCAATGCCCGAGGTCAGAGCTAGTTGCTGCTCTCATCCCTGGAGGTAACAGGAGAAGACACCGCTTGCAAGCCGTGTGGTCTAATACGACCCTTCCCTTCTCCTGGAAGAACCGCCATATAAAGTTGCTGATTATCCCGAGCAATGGAGGCTAAGATATCCTTCCATGATCCATCGTTGCAGTGGGCACTTGCTCAAAAATGTCGTCTTTTTCGGCTCCTTACACGCTGGAAGAACATGATCTCCTTCTTCCTCAGGTCGACCCGACGAACTCCGGCGATCATCTATACGTGGTGATAGAAAATGTAGGGAGAACGGGTTAACCCCCCAGCCTTTTTACAGGCGAAAGAGATCACACCGGTCCCCAATAAATCTGCCATAAAGTCAGCATCGACCGTTTCAATGCTCCATTCAGAAACGTTTCGAGTTACGAGGAGCGGTTCATGCTTCATTCAAAGTGTTTCAAATTTCGAGGAATTTAAAAGCTTTAAAGGGGGTCTTGTAGAAGCATAAAAAATACGCTGGATGGCTATACGCAGCATATTGATACAGAGCAGCGTAAACAGAGGCCTTCAGAGCCATCAAGCGTGCAACAGAGCTTTCTCCGCCAAACACAGCATGAAATATAAGCTCAACGTAAGGCAGTACGTTGAAACCGCTTCAGCATAAACAGGGGGCTTTATCGACTCTCGGGCGTGAAACCCATACTCTTGCAATGCAGCATTGAAGTGTACAAGAGACGCTTTGTATTCCCCGAACTGAACCTGTCAGATCCTGCAATGAACCTGACGTCTGGACTTCTGACAAAGGGATACTGCTCGACTACCCAGGGATACTGCTCGATTACCCAGACGACGGCTATAATGATGGCACGGCACTGCGACCCAGGCTATCATTTACCGCCATCTCCTTTGCGTAAACTGCTTTTACATGCACGAAGGGATACGCTGCCTTGTTTTATAGAAGCAGACATGAGCTATTTTCGCTCTGCAGTAGACAAAACCGCCTGCCACATTAAAAGCTGTAATCCGTACGGGGCTCGAGGCACGTCTCTACGACTGATGCGCAGAGCGGTGACAGTTTCTCGAGGCATGTCTCTATGACTGATGCGCAGAGCGGTGATAGTTTCTCGAGGCATGTCTCTACGACCAATGCATAGAACGATGACAATTGCTCGAGGCACGTCTCTACGATTGATGCACAGAGTGGTGACAGTTTCTTGAGGCACGTCTCTACGTCTAAAGTACAGAGCGGTGACAGTTTCTCAAGACACGTCTCTGCGACTGATGCGCAGAAGGGCTGTAGACCTTCAAAAATACGCCTCTATATTTAATTTACAGGATGGTGGCAAATCTCTGCATTTAATGTAAGAGATTTGATTATATCTTCAAAAGCCGTAATTCCGGCTAAGACGTCCACATCAGCACTATGGCACGGTACATAGCGGCTTCTACGCCCATTCAACTCCTGTGCTCACTTGGCTTCTACGCCCACTCGGCCTCTACGACCACTTGGCTTCTACGCCCACTCAGCCTCTATGACCACTCAGCTTCTACGCCCACTCGACTTCTACGCCTATTTTTGGCTCCTATACCTACTTGGCTTCTACACCATGGTGACAGACATTGGCTTCTATGCCCACCTCTTCTACACGAGGGATACCTACCTACGTAGCTTCTACGCCATGATCTTTGTAGCGATTATACGCATTTTGTCCCTTAGTTGGACCCGCGTCACACGCTCATTCAAAGGATCATCTATACGCAGGCATTGGTTATTTTAACCGTTGTGTAAAAAGGTGCTGTACTTTCCACTCCTCGGTTTCTATACCGACGGAGTGGTCACTGTCACCAAAACTCTATAAATAGAGACCTCTATCAATGAGGGACAAGGTCGACAAATTGGAAGGTCAAAAAATTGGTCAAGAAAACCAATATCAGGTCCAAGGTCGAACTTCCAAGAAAGATCGAACCAGAGGTCAAGAGAGAGAGAGAGAGAGAGAGAGAGAGAGAGAGAGAATCCGGAGCTCAGGCAAAGAGTAGGGATCGACGACTTTGGTATCGTACATCCACCCTCCTTTGTAACCTTCGAAGCTGCTTCCTATCTTCTACGATGCTTCTTCATCATCATGTGGTCCAAGGGCTAAAGTGATCGACTGCAGATCAGACACCTGTAGCAATATTTACCCAGATTAAATAAATTATACTCCCACATCCTCGTATAGGATCAAATTGTACAAGTTTGTTTGTAAACCAAAGAAGGCGGTTTTCGTGTAAACCCCATCTTGAATACATCTTCATTCTTTCATTTTCCACCACAAACAATGTCATTGTATAGTTTAGAAGTTTTCGGTACAGGAGCTGCCAGGAAATCAGCTAGCGCTTGACCCTTCACTGCTTTTTGTGGGATATATACCATGTCATAAGGTGATATCAACATTGCCCATGTAGCCAACCGAGAATTGAGTGTGCTCAGCTTGGTCATTAATACCCGGAGGAGATTTATCCTGGATATGACATGAATGGTTTGACCTAAAACATAATGTCGTATCTTCTGAATAGCAAACATCAAAGCGAGGCATTCTTTTTCTACCAGATTGTATCAATGTTCAACGCCTACCATCATGTGACTAAGATAGTAGATCGCCTGTTCATGGCCTTCGTGACCCTTTTGTGCAAGAAAAGATCCTAGGGAGTGATATATTGCTCGAACATACAACAAAAAGGATTTCCCTACGATCGGAGATACCAGAACTGGTAGATTTATTAAATATCCTTTGATGTCGTCGAATGCTTGTTGACATACTTCATTCCAGACAAATGATACACCTTTTTTCATTAACTGACGATATCGTCCCAAGAGATTGTAGATGAACCTCCTAATGTATGCCAGACGACCTTCTAGACCACAAAGTTCTTTGAGATTATGCGGAGGCTGTATTTTGAGGATAGCTTTGATTTTATCGAGGTCAATGTGAATACCTTTCGAAGTTATAACAAACCTAAGGAACTTGCCACTAGAGACTCCTAGAAAGGATTTTTTTGGATTCATCTTCAACTAGTGGTGGCGTATTAATTCGAACACAGTCTTCAAATCTTGAAGGTGATCATCTATATAGTGACTCTTGACAGCGATGTCATCCACATAGCATTCTACTATTTTTCGTAAATGCTTCTGAAAAATTATACTCATGGATCGTTAATATATTGCACCCGTATTTTTCAAACCGAAGGGCATGACTGTATAACAGTAAAATCCTAAAGGTGTACGAAAAAGGTATATTTTTGTCATCAGGCGACATTTTGATCTGATTGTATCATGAGAATCCATCAATTAAGGATATACATTCAAAGCCACATGTATTGTCGATCATGACATCTATGATGGGAAGAGAAAATTTATCTTTTGGACATGCCGAATTTAGATCTCGATAATCTACGCAGACCCGAACTTTTTTATCTTTCTTCATGACTAGAACGACATTGGCTTCCCAGTCTGGATATTGCTCTTCTCGAACAAAGCCACATGCTATGATTTTATTGACTTCTGCTTCAATTACATCCATCATATTCGAACGAAACTGCCGTTGTTGCTGTTTTATCTGTTTAGCATTTAGAAGAATATTGAGCCTGTGTATGGCTATTTGAGGATCTAGGCCAAACATATCCTCATAACTCCAGGCGAAGATATCAATATACTCCTTTATTCGCTGGAGTAAAGCATGTTGATATTCTTCAGGAAGTCTCTTGCTAATAAAGATTGGTCTTGGGAAAGATTCTTCTTCTACATCAATTTAGACTATTTTATCCTATGTAGGTGGTTCACGTTGCTCAAACCGAAGCTCCCATTGAGTATCCATTTATTGTGCCCATGGATCATTTACGAATGGTTCCAATAGTTCAACATCTTCCTCATTTGGGACAGTTGACACCATATTTACAAAGAAATCCTGTTTGAATATGTCGCTTATGCTTTTTTCAGAATCCCACAATGATGAGTCAGAGGAATGAGAATGCGTCTTTTCTTCTGATTCTGAACTTTTAGGACTTGTTGGTGGTGTAACATATCCCAAACCACGGCCAGTCCATTGGTAGTATATTTTTGGCTTGCCTTTAGGAGAGAGGTAACTATAGGAGTCCGTCTACCTTTTCCATAATTTAGTCCCAAGCTAGATTTTAAGTTATAAACCATCCTTTGTATGATATTCTTAGCTGGTTGGCTATAACAATACGGTTGTATTTTCTCATATCATCGTCCGAACCATTAGTCTACGTGAATCTTTTATTTTTAGCTTTGCCAAAATTTATATGACATTGCTTATCCTGTCTCGCTGGGACTATGAAGTATGCCTCCTCATATGGTTCATATGACGAACCATATTGGAATAGAGATGCCACGGGTATGGACAGAGGTTCGTAGAGATGAAGAGCCTCTAAGAAGTTTTCAGCAAAGGGTTCAACATCAATATAGTATATAGTAGTGCCTTCTTTATTCATAAAATATAAGATTTCCTGATCTTCCACATAGTTGGCAGAATCTTCAGCCTTGATAGGAGGCTTGACAAGATTGATGACTAGGGGTTGATTAACTGATGTTGATTTCTTGTTACGACGAAGGTCGATAACAAGTGTCTCATTCTCCAGTGTTGGTTATTCATTGCATCGAAGGTTGATGACCAATGGAGATGACTTGTGCAGGTGGATACCGAGAGGCTTCGAAGGAGTTGGCAAAGTAGAAAGAGTGTCTGGAATATCTTCCGGGACAGATACATAAGTTTTATGATAATCTTTGCCGGACCTGGTACCAGTCATGGATTCTTCTTTGGGCATCGAAGAAAGAAGTACCACGTTACTGGACTAGAGTTTCTTTTTATCATACCCTTTCTTGGAGTGAGTTTGTGGGCTGGTTTCATCGTAGCCCAATCCACTAAGAAATTTATTGGACTGTCCTCAGAGTTATAAAGGAATATGTCGCCCCTTGCCAAAGTTCAAACCTTCCACTTTCTTGAAATTATATCCTATATTTTGCATCAAGCGTACAGCTTTTTGGCTGTATCGATAAAATTAGGGGCGATCCTCCTCAATTACCTGAGTCAAGGTTGATGCTCTAATGGTTGCAGAAGGAGAAGAAGGAATTTGTATAGGAACACCTTCATAAGCACTGAAGATTTGTTGTTTCCTATATAGCAGAATGCTGCTAATCATGGACCATTGTCGGTGCGTCAAACGAAGCTTACGAGTAGAGCTTGGTGGGGTCATGTTCAGATTTTGAAATCTAACCTCGAGGGTTACATCTTCTTGATGTTGGTCCTGATCTCCGTCTGAATGATGATCTGAAAAAATCATATTGCATGATTTATACTTCTTACCCTTCTTAGATTTTGAATTGGAAGATGCTTCTCCCTGGTCTCAATCCGACAACAGGTCGGGATGAATCTACATAATCTCACGATGATCTGTGGTAAGAGGCACCAATTCCTCTGTTTGACTTCTAGGCAACAGAATATTTACCACTTCCATCGTAGCTCGAGGTATTAGAACGACACCATTTAGGACTTTTTGTACTGGAAAGTCGCCAAATTGAAGAGACACCATATTGGCAGTGACTGTCTTCTCTTTGTTGTGAAGGGTGATAGTTTTAATATCTATTAAATGCTGTATCTTCCTTTTCAAGAGATAACAAGCCTTGATAGGGTGATGTATATATCGGTGGTACAAGCAGTACTTCGGGTCATCTATTTTACCAGCCTCATTTGGTCACTTGACTTCAGCAAACTACAGCTTGTTGCTTTTTATCAAGTACTCAAAAATATTGGGGATATCGCTCCCGTCAAAGAAATATTCTTTCTTAGGTCTGGAAGACTCTGTAGGATTATGTGTTGGAGGAGAGGTGGGTCGCTTTTACCGATATATCGCCAAGGCCTTATTTTCTTTGCTGTTGCTATTATTCGCACTATTGAGGGACACTTCCCTTCCGTATTGGTTATTTGCACCCCAAATTATGTGCCATTTTTGTGTTACCTTTACCAGCTTCGGCCCCGATGATAAACTCCATTCAGTCTTAAAATTGAGTTGGACCTGTCCAGAGTGCTGCTATAGGTAGTAGGTTCTTCTTGCAAGAGTGGAGTCTGGAATACCGGAGGGTAACTTCAGAGTTGCCTGCCTGAAACACTCAATGAATTTACGAGCGAATTCTTTCTCCTTCTATTTGATATCTATGAGTGAAGATATCGTCATATCCATGACTCTCCCGTAGAATTGTGAGAGAAAAATACTTCATATCATCAAACGAGGATATGCAGTTATTAGGTAAATTACGATACCAATCGTAGGCTATGCCGATCAAGCATCCTACGAATAATCTGGTAAGGAGAGCATATTCTTTCTTTAGATGAGCCATCATCATATTAAAGTAATTAATATATTGGCACGGTGATGTCCTTCCTTCAAACAAGACCTATTGATTGGGTTTATATTTATGAGGGAACAAAATATTATCCTAATGCGGAGGATAAGGCTGTTTCACCCCCAGCTTGTGGAGTTGGTCTTTGTTCTTTAAAATATCGGCCTAGGCACGCAACTCTCGTATAGCTTCAAGAGGATCCTCTGGTCAGAGTGGTGCAATTGAAAGATATGATCCTGGTTGAACAGAAATTATCATCGACGGAGATCCACCCCCAATATTGAGAGAATTAAGAGTTGGTGTTACTGAATTTTGGTTTATGACCACTTCTAGATTTGTTTTATCCTACAGAGGCGTTGTTTCAAGAGTAGGCTGTGCAGGTATGAATGAAGCCACTTGGACGGGTGCTGGTGTAGCAGAATATTGGGCTATCATCATTGATGCATATTTTGTATCATGGTATGCATGTCCTTGAGAGCGGCCGCTAATGAGTTGAGGCATTGTTAGGTGGCTTCTGATGGAGAAGCTTCTTTTTCATCACTGATGGCACAAATACTAACATCCCTGTGTACGACAGAGGAATTGGTAGAAAGAACCGTGTAGTTGGATTCTACACTGTCAGTTTCAGAACCAGGGGGATTGCTACCCCCAGCCTCGAATTCTGAGGAATGGAGATTCTTGTGAAGAACGAGCTTCCGTCTTCGAGAACATATATTTTGGTATACTCCTTCAACGGAGTTGACGAGTTGGTAAATCTCCTATGGCTGGGTGTTCTTGAAGAACTTCGTCTTCACTTTCTCCTACCATGGGGAAGATGCGAAGCCATATATGCTGAAGCAAAGAGCGGTTCGTCATCGTGCCCCTGGTTGTCAACTTGATTTTTATGTTGAGGCTTATGAGACATAGTGTAACTCAATTGGTCAAACACAGACCATTTTGCTGATGCACAATTACAACTCTATGACAAGTGCAACGATGTTCATTAGGAAACACCGTTGTAATGTCAGAAGGGACCTTATCTTTATATTTTTATACAATAATAAGCTCACATAAATCAAAAGAGGGAAGAGAAGAGGAGGAAGAGGGCAGACTCTGACTCTTTACATGAGAAATATTGAATCTTCTGTGCTCATTTTTGGTCCCTTGTGTATAAAGTGATGTGCTGGCTTGATTGGCAAGTGATTCATCATATCTTAAGTTTTTTCTCTTCAGAGAGGAGTATAAGTTGTCTTTAACAGTCCTCTTGTGCACACGCGCACAATTAGTATGTTGTGTACAGATTGCTCCTGTTTGGCGCACATTCTATTGCGCAGAAAAAGTTGGCACAGTTTGTCTACTCGCATTAAATTTTATACGAAGGTCTTGACCTGGAGCACGAGTGGCGCATAATTTTTGCTCCATTGTGCTCATAATCAAGATGTTAGAAGAATGATTCTTTCTAACCAATACTTCATTTATGCGCTGGTTGGTTTTGACAGCGCTGTCCATACCTTTCTTGCCTCGCATATTACAACGAATATGCGTGGGTTGAGGATCTTGGGTGTGGATCACCCTTTGCTCGTAATTGCGCGGGTTACGCAAATTATATCCCTTATTTAACACAAGGGTTTCAGAAGCTTGGGTGTGGATCACCCTTTGCTTGTAATTATACGAGTTGCGCGAATTGTATCCCTTGTTTAACGCAAGAGATTTAGAAGCTTGGGTATAGATCACCCTTTGCTTGAAATTGCATGAGTTGTGTAAATTGTTTTCCTTGTTTAACACAAGAGAATTTTCCACCAAGTCATTGATTTGAATAGAATTGACCGGGGAACTCTCGTCTATCAGCATGCTCTTTCCCTTGTTGGTTGCAACTTCGGCATATGCATGACGAGGTTTTGGCACCCATACTTTGTGAGTTTTTCTTGACTTGAGTATGGATAAGGGGTGAACACTACCCCCAGAATAGGGCATTTCTTCATATGCCTGTTGGTCGAACTTCACGACCAAGGTCTTCTCCGTCGAGCCGACCAAAGCAGTGTCGAGTTGAGCTATCGCCTTCTCGTTAGAGGAGAAGGAAGTCCCCAGTCGAGTCACAATCTTTGTTCGTGAGAAAAAATTTATACGAAACTTTTGTATTACAAACTGTTGAAAAGAAAGAAAAGTACAAAAAGATCATAAACAAGAATATAAGTACAATTGATTCTGGGGAAGTAGAGTTGTAGAGATCTGATATGCGGATGATCACTTTACTCCTTGGACCACTCGATGATGAATAAATTCATACAATGACAGAGAATTGCACACGAAGACGAAGAAATATAGGGGATGCTGCAACTTGGAGAGTTGAACAATAAGAAAGCTTTGGCACAACGACACGATAAGCTTCTATTTCTCTCACTCTGCTTTTGAATTTTAAAGACTTAAAGATTGCTGCGAAAAACTTGGAGAGTTGAACAATAAGAAAGCTCTAGCACAACGACACGAGAAACTTTAATTTCTTTCACACTGCTCTCAAATTTCAAAGAGTTGATAATTCTAGCCCCTTTCTCTCTATCTGTCCGTGTGTGTCCTCTTTGTGTATTCTCCCTTTTATTGGGTTTAGGAGCGATTATGAGAGTGTGCGCGCACTATGGAAAATCAACAGTATTTTACCATTATGCGCGCACTTTTGGTGGACTAATACCCCACGTTCTGCATGAGTGGATGCACAAATTACTACCTGCTTGACACGTAGCTTCCTATACGAGAAAAGTATAGGTAATGTGGGACAATCATTTGTACAACCTTCACCAGAAGTACGAATTGTAAGACACGCATTCGTAACTTGTTTCTTCAGCTCGACCAGCTCACTGTTGTTTACTCTATAGACATGTTATGAAATTGGTTATGCACCTCGCACCAAGTCTATAGAGAATTTAACATCTAGATCTGGCGGCAATCCTGGCAATTCCTTAGGAAACACATCCAAGAACTCTGCTATCAACGGATATGGCAACTCCTTGTCTTCTACTATAGCTCCATAGATAATGCCTTCTTCCTGCTCCGTAGCTCCTCTAGAAAACTCAAACTCTGGCTCTCCAGGCGGGCTAAACATAACTCTACCTCCTCTATAATCTATACTAGTATGGTGCCTACTCAACCAATCCATCCCGTGTGAAATGTCGTAGCTCAAAAGTGGCAATACAAGTAGACACGCACTCAGCTCCCGGCTTCCCAGAGTAACTCTTCGATCCTTGCAAATATCATTAACAATGATAAAGCCTCCTCCGGTCATGATCTTGCAAGTCCTAGGCAAAGACTCAGCTACCAAACGATGCTTTAGAGCAAAAGAAACATATACAAAACTATGTGAAGCACCACTATCAAATAAAGTTAAAGCTGGAATAGAATCAAGAAGAACATAACCTGTGATGACATCTCCGATGGGCTCGACCTTCTCGAATGTCATCGAAAATGCTCGTCCCTGACGTGCACCTCCCTGATGCTGGTGCTGGGCATAACTGTCATGCCCCAGTCCCAAATACATAGGACTAGGAATACTTAACACGCCAGCCGTATGTATACGAACTCCAATATATGGAAACCATATACACACGTACGCTATACATGAATATCCAATCCACCAGTGGTAATATACTGTCACAACAAGTCACACGCAATCTATATCTCATCCATAACACAAATAGATAGATAAATGGAAATAAATAACTGAATATCAAAGATGAGTATCAAAGTATGATAGTCGGACGGAAATAAATCTACTGCAAATCAACTATACTAAAACTACTAAAGAGAGAAGAGAATAAACTCTAATATAAGAATAAATGTCTCTAAAAGAATAGCAGCTAGAATCTCTAAACAGCTACAATGAATCACATATAATCCGAAGGTAAGACCTCCTCAGTCTGATAAGTAGCATCAGGTCCAGGTTCATACTCCTGCGGATACTCCTGCTCGTCTATATCTGGAAAGGTACCAGGTCCTCAGAGTGATGTAATAAGATACATAATAACATGTCAATAAAGTACTGAAATGTAAACATCCAATGGGGTTGCCTAACCGTCTAAGTGAAAACAGTTTGAGAACAACTTTCCAACACGTGGGCTATCTGGCCATAAGTGGGATTGGCATGACTCTCTCGGAGAATCAGGGGCCTAAAAGCATGTCGTCTTTTGAATGGCAGAGGCCGCATGCAATATATAGGGTCATCACCACCCGTCGCTCCGGCGGAGCGTCCGGGCGAATAAAAGAAAGTGCAAAGGAGCCCAAACGCCTTACTTGTTGTTCTCCCCACCCCATGCTCTAAGCATGTCACATCCATGATGTGATAAAACCTCTAAATAACTGCCAGGTCTACTAGCATTCAAAGTTTATATCGACAGTTATCCCTATCCGTCGTGCGTCCTATACGTATCAGTAGCCAGCCGGATATGCAAGTCCGTATCCTACATGTGACTCACACTCGTGTAAGAATAGTGTCATGGCCAATGAAACATAAGATGCCTCATGATAATGGGGTGGTCTCATAAAGTAGGTCCAATGCATATACATAAATAAAAACAGAATACGACGACATCGTCGTTGCACCCAAGTTTCCTTGGACGCCCAATTTATATAATAGTTAAAATATATGAACTAAAATAAACAAAAATAAGAAATGCATACAATATATGGAATATAAATAAGAGTACAATGGCAACGTATACTTGCCTGGCAAGAAATCTGTATGGTGTAGGCGTCCAAATGTCAAGGACACGGAATCAGAAACTAATGGCTCCGAACAAACGTCTCCGGATGCTAAAATAGACATCACCAACGTTTTCGGAATTAGCGAGATAGCTAGAAATCACTACCCTTTCGTCCAATTTGGACACAGGGGCAAAATGGTAACTTCGGGTCAAAGTAGGGTCCAGATGTAGCCCACTTTGCACCAAAAAGTGTACCCAGGGTAATGGTCTCTAAATAGGATAAATTATATGTCAAACAACTCTAAAAGTCAGTACGAACTCAACGGTATGTCCAAATGTGGATTCCGGTGAGCTGAACACAATTTTGCCCAAAAAGTCAACCGTGGGGCCCGCCAATTGGCGACTTGGTCTATACTCTCATAATTGCATAAAAATTGGGTCACAGGACCAGCGCGATACCACGAGCCCAGTAGCGCAAGTTTCATCGTAATCTGACGAGTATGCAATAAATGGCGCATGATTTTGCAAAGTTCCGACACGGGAAACTTTCTACGGATACAGGCTGATTACGACGTGCACACGCGTCCAAATAGTTTCCGCGAAAGCCCATAGGTCTGGGTATACTATGAGCACCTTTTGGTACACTTGGTACACGATGGGGTGGTCCCGTTTGGCGGGGCACGCTCCGTATCGCAATTTCTGGAAATTGTAAAAAGCAGGTTTTCGGGGTTTTCTAACTAATTTAATTTAACATACATCAGTAAATAAAATAATGTAAATTACAGAAATTAAACTAGGTTAGGTGGTCTTCGCATACCAAAAAGAATAACCAAAATCGGATCTCTGTGGTTGGAGATACGAATCCGTGAACATAGGTAGTTACCGTAATTTTCTACGATACCCCAAAGTTGTCATTTTTTGCCAACTTGGTCGCTATTTTTTCCTAGGTTTACGCGCTATTTGAGATTAATTAACACACAGATATGGAAGATGGTTAAGTCGTGAACATACCGGTGAAGACGGGGTCGAGTTTGGTCGAGCGGGGGTACGGAAAACAGGGCTTGAACACAGGTACTCTGTAGTTCAAACTGTCGCGCGTCGGTGGTTCCCCTGCAGCTCTGGGCTGAAGACGGCGGTGGTCAGGTGGAGGCGCGGTCGAGGGTGGAAGGGAGATCTAGGTTTAGGGTTAGGGTTTACTGTACTATTGATATATATAGGGAGAAGAGCGGATGGGCTTACGCGGGTGTTCGGCTAGATGGCTGCCGCTGTCGCTGTTTATTTTGCTTATGCGGATTGGAGTCTCACGGGTGGGTAGGTGTCTTAGGCGGGTGCGGATTAGGATAGAGGGTTTGGGTTAGGGTCCATTAAGATTTATTTCTTTTTCTTTTCTTATTTCTTTTTCTAATTACTATTTCTAATTTCTATTATTCCTTTCTATTTAAACTATATATATATATATATATATATATATATATATAGAAAATTCTAGAATTTATATTAGTGCATACCATTAAGCTATCAACTGTCCATAGGGTCTCCTACATGGAATAAATTAGAAAAAATTTATAATGGCTCCATAAATCCCTTAAATGCACAAACAACTAAAAAAAAATTAAATAAATTCTATCTCTCCTAATTAGCTCATAATTACTATAATTTGATTAAATAATTAATTAAAAAGGTAAATACTATTTTTAGGATTAGGGGTTTTACATTCTACCTAACTTATAAAAATTTTGTCCTCGAAATTAAAACTAAGCCACGATAGAAAGTCAAGGATGGTATAAGATATAAATTAACAAAGTAAATTCATACCTTGGTGTAAACCCCCTGATCTTTCAGGAATTTTTTAAAAATGGATTTTCATAATTTTCTAAAATTTTTTGGGATTTTTAGTTAATTAAAACTAAGGTATTTTTAAATTAAATGATTTATAAATGATGTTAAATAATATTAAAATATTTTGAAAATAATATTTTTAGGTGTAAAATGAAAAATTAGACATAGGGTAATTATGAGCTAATTTGGAGAGATATAATTTATTTATTAAGCCACCAACCGCCGTCGTCTCCGCTTCACTTCCCCGACCAGAACCCCCAGCCCATCTTCTCCGGCGACCTCGAAAACAGAGCCGCCTCCGCCTATCTCCCCGACCCGCAGCTCCGCCTGAGCCGCCACCAGCGCAGCCGGTCGCCTCCGTCGAAGTTGCCTCCGCCGAGTAGTCTCCTCCTCTGGCCGCAACAGCTCCGGCGAACCGTCTGAACCCTAACCCTAGAACAGTGCCTAGGTGTGTCGTATCGCCTCGCGGATACGAAGAAACCCAGTTCTGCATAGCCCTGTTCAGGTACCATTTTCTCTTTCCTCGTTGCCTTATTTTTCGTTCCGTCTGTTGTGACGCGAACCCTACGTGACCCTCTCGATGCTCGTACAACCTGCTCGGTGTGTCGCGTCCTGTGGCGATCGCGAACTGCGATCCAGAAATAGGAAAATAAATACCCCGTTTTCCTGGAACTGAGTGCGTCCCGCCTGTCACGACCCGCACCCGGTATAGGGGTACGAGAGCGTGGGTATGTCCAGCCTACGCCGCAGCATCGACGGTAGAACGCTGTCTAGGTCAAGCACTATCTAAACAATCTCGCACTAGTATCTAACTCCATAAGGAGACATGGATAACACTATATAAATAAACAACATACTCAATCACATAACGATAGCACGATTAGAATTCGAAGAAAAAAATAAAAAATGCAACACAAGTCTAAACTTTAAATAATCTAACTCAACATAATCCAAGTATGAAATAAGATTGCCGGAGACAAATCCGGTACCAAATAATATGCTAAAAGAACTAACTAGAACTAGTAATTCCGGTTAGACCTCCCGGAATCACGACTGCACTACTAAGTCCAAGACTGCAGCTACTCACCCTGTGGTCCACAAGTGTCGGATACCAGTCCTCTAGGCATAGTCTGAAAAATATTTTCCAGTCAGGAAGGAGCAAAGTACATTTCTAATAGCAGTTCTATATCAATGATATAAACTATGTAGCAGTATATAGATGGAAATATACCAGATGCATGTATATATACGAGAAACATATAATAAAGGATATACTAGAAATGCTGTAAGTAAATGCAGGAAAAGAAATAATATGTCAATGATCAAGAATACTATGACTAAGTGTGTGAGTACTAGCTTTAACATGTGATCGACTTGGGACTGGTAAACTTTTTATATTGGTTAGCGATCATCCTTGAGGTCAGGCTAATCCGTACGGATAGCTATGATACGAGTAATAGTCAGGTTAACCACATGTAACAGTGATGAGGCATGTAATGGTAAGGCTGTACCGACGTGAGGCGTGGGTGAGCTATGATGCATGTAGAGTTGGGTATGATCACATATCTATACTAAAATACTCTCCACCCCCGACTGGTATAGTAGATCCAACCATGGTACACTATGACACGAGATTCCCTAGGGAGGTAGCAAATATCCCTGGAAATCAGTGTCTGTACATGTACAAGATAACAATGAAACAAGACTTGTACAAGCTACACCATGAACAAGGAATAACATCTCATGACGAGATCCGTATATACCAATCCGTGTAACCATCGTGTCAAGAGCATGGATATTTATACTAGATACAGTGAACATAGGGGATATCATAAATAAGAAGCAAATCAGAGAATGTACTCGCCTTGGGTCCTTAGCTGGTAATAAAATAATACAACATTTGCATCAGGTGCTACACTAACACAACACAAATACATAACTCAGGGCTATGCCAGGTATGATACTGGTGACCTAGGGTCATCTAGTAGACAGACATCTATAACACATATACCTATTTTTAACTAATATTAATACTTACAATATACACATGCACCAATTAAATATATATACAATATATATATGTACCATTTAATTTCATGTATAATATATATATATATATATATATATATTAGTTGAACAATATATATATACCATATATATATGCCAAAATATAATTTAAAAAATATATATATATATATTGTCAACATTATTATTAAAATATACTAAGACTAATACACTAATTTAAGTTTATACTATATAATATTAAGGATATACTAAAAGCATATACAAAATATATATTTTTATACATATATATATATATATATATATATATATATATATATATATATATATATATATATATATATATATGTATGTTAAACGGGACGACTTGGTCGCGTGCGGTCTTCACCGAAAGGTGCGCGCCGTTGATACGGACGTGTGGGATTTCGTAAAAGTTGATTTGGATGTGCGTGCACACCGGAATCAACGCGTATCCATCGACAACGCCCCGTATCGGCCCTGTTCTAGAACTCGTTGTAACTTTGTGTACACACGTCGGATTGAAACAAAACTTGTGCCATCGGACTCATAGCAATATGCTGGTCTTGTGACCCAAGTTTAGTTCAATTCTGAGAACGTTGACAAAATTGCATATCGTGGATCCCGCGGGTCCACTTGACGGACGATTTTGTGATCGGCTCATCGGAATCCAGTTTTGGAAGTTCCGTTGGGTTCGTATCATCGTTCTGGACTTATTGACACTAAGTTTGACAAATTTGGAGAATATTGTCTCTGACATATTTTTCGGTGCGAAGCGGCCCACATGTGGACCCCGCTTTAACCAAGAACTGTCATTTTTGCTCCTGTGTCCAAATTGGACTCAAGGACAGGCATTTCTAGCTATTTGATATTTTCTGAACCTGATGATAATGTTTATTATAGCTTTTGGAGGAGTACCTGCAAAATCTATTGATACAGGAACAACTGTTGGTATACAAACCTCAGGCAAGTATACCTTGCCAACCTTGCAGTTCTTATTACATAGTATTTTCTTAACTTATTTATATATTGTACATGCTTAACCTAGGACCGTGTGACTTTACTTAGCGTCCGATTAATATTCGGGTGCCAACACCGTACGCAGAGTTGTGTAATATCATCTAAACATGGATAACAAAACCCTATACATTCTCGTGCTTGCATTATCAAGTACATTATACCTCAGGACACCTGACACTATTTATGAGACATAATCTTCCTGAGATATTTATGGTAATTCTGTATAGGTTACATGATTCATGACATAGATATTGCATGCTTAGATCTTATTATGACTTGTTGCATTAGACTTGATCTTGCGTGTCATGGACATGAGACGTGTGATTACATTGGGTGGAAAGAGATTTACCATACAAAAGGCTGATTATATATATATATATATATATATATATTACTTTACTGGAGGTGCCTTAGACTCTGACACAGAGCTTTGGTATATTACTGGCCCTTCGAGAGAATAGTGCTATGGGTTTCTCCGACACAGATCCTATAGTAGTCTCAGCCCGAGTATGACTAAAACTCTCATTTGCATATCACTTAGCTGGTTATATAGTATTACCCTATTGATTCTTTTATTGCTGCACTGCATTTATTTTGGCATAAATTATTTTGTACCTTGCTATGTCCCCTGAGGACCTGGATCTGGATTATGTCCCCAGGGTTAGCAGAGGATATCTATCCTGAGGTGTACAAAACAGGAGCACTTCTCGGAGCAGTACCAGAACCTGAGGTCGAGGTGATCACTGAGGATTTCTCCTGAATATCTGCTTCTTTTATGCTCAGTCTTAATGCTATTAAACTCTTTTAATTCTTATTTAATGAACAATTATAACAGACTTATTATCGGATTGTTTCCCAATTTTATTTACTTGTGACTGATGATGTTTTATTTTCTTTTATTGTTATTGATGTATTCATTCTGTGGATGAGATTAGTAGACCCTTATCATTGTATTACAGCTTAAGTACGCC